>CM076570.1:1187376299-1187504956 GCA_034641835.2 Pinus albicaulis | reverse complement strand
CATCAAGGACAACATATTGCATCATATTGCCAACACATATCAGAGATTGTGTGCAGTGGAAGATCATGTTGCTTCAGTACAGTCCTATGGAAGATCAGGATGCAGATATTCTGACGAAGGCGCTCGGCAGGAGCAAATTCGAATACCATAGAGGCAGGATCGGGGTGAAGGATAATCCCTATCTTGTTGAGAGGGAGTGTTGAGATTCAACAAGATGATGAGCTTAGTGAAAAGTAAGCACCTTCACTAAGTGGGGCCCTGAGGCTATTTTTAGGTGTATGTCTATTTTTAGACATGGTGAGCATATTCTGTAAGTTTCAGGATGCTATTTGTATATGGTTGGTCAAATGTGAAAAATAGATGAAATTCTATTTTTAGAATATTGGGAAAAGTCTATTTATAGATCGCCAATCTAAAAATAGGTGCATGTCGATTATTATTAGCCCTTAATAATAATCCGACAATAAACATAAAATTATTCTCCTGGAGCACTTTATTTCAGTGAACAGATTTGGCAACTCAATGGGCTGAAGGAATTACACAATTCCTAGGGTTATTGGTGACTCATGCATGGAGGACTTAGTTAGAGCTGAAGTGACAAAGTTATGACAGAGTTGGAAGAGTAGTTATTCAGTTTAACTCAGTTGAGCTAGTTGTATCTAGTGTAACTGAAAGATACACTAGTGAGAGTTAAGTGAATTAATTAGTTAATTAATTCACAACTAATAACTCACTAACAACTGAACAAATACAACAGTTAACTACAGTGCATGTCAGTTCCAGTGGAGATCCAATGGAGAGATAGGTGAAAGGGTGAGATGGACTATCCGTTGTGACTATAGTGATGCATTCAATGCATATGACACACATTGGAGTTGCCAATGAGGATTGCACAATCAAGGAAAGGCTAATTGGAATTCATTCAGGGGTCTTCTTCAACAGGGATTGCGCAGTGGAGGCAGGCTGTCAGGAGGCAAGAAATTGGTGCATAGAGATGCAAATTTCTGCATGACAGTGTGTAATGATTGTTGATTGTACTGAGAGCTTGATGTACTAAGTTTTGTATGAGATTATTACATGATTCCATTGATATACATAATATATTATAGTTGGGGTTTTTAGCTTTAAGCTTTCCTGTTAAACGACTGTGTTATGTGCGATTGAATTTATTCACATGTGTTTGCAATTGAGTTTTAAATTTCCACAAGTTTAACAGTGGAAGGATTCTGTATTTAGAAAGAAGATAAATATTTTTAGATCAGGAGGATCCGGTAATACATTAGTATTAATAAATTTCTACATTAAGTATGTGGGATTTATTGAAGATCTGGTAATTTATCTAACCCAAATTCCATCCAGAAGTCTTGTGATGGATGTTTTAGTGGCATATATTCTAGCACATTTTCGAATGCTTATTTCCAGGTCATGGGGGCTAATTTTGGAGGTGATTAAAGGTTGGACTTTACTTATGCCATAATCCCAGTTTTTGGAGGTGAGGAGAGAAGGTTTTATAGAGAAACCAGGTTTGTTAAAACCGTCATCGAGGAGAGTTCAAGTAATTATCCTGTGTATAGTAAGGAAAAATATGATTTTTCTTGTTTTATGTTGCAATAAGTTGCAAAAGTTGCTGAATATACTTAGGTAAAACTCCCTTCAAAAATTGAAAATAAGGAGCTAACAGTAAATGGAGTATGCAAGATCTATTTTGATGGTGCCTATTTAATAGATGGCACTAGAGCATGTATTCTATTGATTTATCCAAAAGGTCATCTTATGCCTTGTCTTACAAATTAGAATTTGATTCTACCAATAATTTTTTAGAGTATGAGGTTTTAATTCTTGGATTACAAATTGCTAAATAATTGGGAATTCAATGCATTTTTTTTTTTTGGGATTCTGAATTAGTGATTAAGCAGGTAAAGAATCACCATCAAGAAAGACATCTGAGGTTAAGGACTTACAAAAAATGAGGTTTTGGATTTAATAGACAATTTATTTTTTTATTTCAATATACAATTTGTTCCCAAAGAAAGAAACATGCTTGCTGACTCTTTAGTAGTTGCAACCATCACTTTTAAGCCTTCTCTCAATCCCAAATTAAGGTATGAGGTGGAAGTCAGACACGAGCCTTTAATCCTAGATAATGTGAAACATTGGCAGGTGTTTGAGGATGAAGAACAAATTAAGGATTTTTTGGAGATGATGGGAGAATTTTCTAATTTGGAAATTGATCAGGATGAGGAAGTTGAAGAGCGAAAAAAGGATACAGTTTCTTTCAAGAATTCAATAGGGAATCAGAAAATATTACAACTCAAAGATAGTGTAATTCTGAAAGGACTGGTGCCACTAAAAGGTTTTTTAGTGCTAATGATGTTGCTAGAAGTCTGAAAAAGTCATACCTCAAAGAAGACATAGAGGAATGCAATCTGGGAACGGATCAGTAACCTAAAATGGTAACATTATTCAAATATGTTCCAAAGCATTTTAAACAGAGATATATAAGTCTTTTCAAGAGTTTTGCTGAGATTTTTGCATGTCATATAAATATTTAAAGACTTATGACACTAGGATCATTCAGCATAAGATTCCTTTGAACAGGGGTTAAATCATTTAGGCAGAAGTTGAGGTATATAAATCCCTTATTAATGCCTTCAATTAGAAAATAAGTTAAAAAATTATTACAGGAAAATATAGTTGTTTCCCTAATATATTCAGATTGGGTAGCAAATCTAGTGCCTATAAGGAAGAAAAATGGAGAAATAATATTGTGTGTTGATTTCAGGAATTTGAATAGGGCATCTTTGAAAGAAAACTATACTCTACCCAAAATGGACCATATTTTGCTGAAGGTAATGGGATCATACAGATTATCAATGATTGATGGATTCTCGGGTTATAATTATATTGCAGTAGAAAATGAGGATCATAAGAAAACAACATTCACAACTCCATGGGGCACCTTCATGTATGCTAGAATTCCTTTCAGACTGATGAAGGATGGTGTCACATTTTAGAGGGTTATGAACATAGAATTGTGGGCGAGAAAGAAAAATTTGTGCTTATTTATTTGGATGATATAAATGTTTTTTCAAGATAAAATGAAGAGCATTTAGAGCATTTAAAACATACTTTTAAAATATGAAAAAGGTAAGGCCTATCTTTGAATCCTAAAAAGCCTCATTATTATTTAAAGGAAAAAAAATTATTAGGCGATATTATTTCGAAGGAAGGAGGGAAGATAGATCCTATGAGAGTAGAAGCAATTAAAAATATACCCCTGCCAAGGAGAAAAAAGGAAGTTCAAATTTTTCTAGGGAGAATAAATTTCCTCAGAATATTTGTTCCCAATTATGCTGAGATTGTTAAAGAAATCACTGACATGTTGAAGCAGGGAGTTGAGTTTAAATGGAGTGAAGTTTCAAGGGGATATTTTTCCAGAATTAAAGAATCTCTACAAGAATCTCTTGTATTAATAAGTCCGATTATGAAAAACCTTTTCAAATATTTTCATTTGCTTTTGCCTTTACTATTGCAATTGTACTTTTACAGAAAAATTAGGAGCAAAGGGAACAACCATTGGCGTTTTTCAGTAAAGTACTAAGATATGCAGAACTAAAGTATAATATTTTAGAGAATAAGGCCAATGCTCTAGTTAAGGCATTGAAGGAATTCAGATTTACGTTCTTTAATCCCAAATAACTGCATATGTACCAAATATTGTTGTAAAAAATGTTCCAGTTCAGAGTGATATTGAAGAGAGAAGGGGAAAATGGATAGCAAGAATTCAAGAGTATGATTTGGACATAAATCCAACCAATTTAGTGAAGGGACAAGGCTTACCCAAAATATTGACAGAAACTAATTTTCAGGCCTTGGGAATAAATTTATTAACTAAAGTTGAAGAAGAAAAAAATACAGAAGAACAAAGGAAGTCCAAATCTGATGTTAAAATTTAGTACACATTTTTGTGTTCTGAATGGTACAAGGATATTGTGCATTATTTATTTTTTCTCTGTTGTCCTCCTACTTTAAATAGATCAAAGTACAAAGCTCTAAAGGTCAAAGCTCAAAAGTACATAATGGTGAATGGAAAGCATGGGAAATTTTAAGGATGGAAAACTATCTTGAAGTTGAAAAACATTGTTGAATGTCACTAGTCCCTAATATGCAACCTATAAAATGTTATTTATGTATTTGTAAAATTATTCAAATTTATAATGATTTTATATGTACTCTCTATATAATGTTGGCAATTTTTAAGGTAAAATAATTTTATATTGTAAAATTTGGGCAAATCATTTTTATAAAAAATGGAAATTGGCGAATCTTTATTTTGTAAAAATTATGGAAAATTAGCCCAGCTATGAATATTAGCCCCTTAAATTTTCCAGCTGGAAAATTGGAAAGTTATATTGGAGGGATCCAGCTGGTATCCTGCTACTCTTTTTGACAGAAGGAGAAACCATTGAGATAATCAAGGAGTATCATGATAGTCTTTGTGGGGGTAATTACAGCTGGAAAGTAACAACTCATAAGATCTTGAAATATGGTTTTTTTTCCTTCTTTATTTTTTGATGTTTACAGATCAGTAAGAGATTGTCAGAAATCTCAATTTTTTGCTGAAAATAAGTCATCAAAAATGCCTTTAATTCTTGTGTTTGTAGAGGAGCCTTTTAGGTAATGGGGGCTAGATTTTGTTGGAGAAATCAATCCACCATCCAGTGGATAGTATAGGTGAATATTGACACGAACAAATTACTTCACAAAATAGGTAGAAGTTGTACCAACAAGGAAGGCAAATTATTTGGTAGTAATGAAGTTTTTAGAGGAAAATAATTTTAGTCGATTTAGTTGCCCCAAAAGGTTAGTAACAAATAATTCTCAAGTTTTCAAGTTTGCAAACTTGATTGATTTTTTTTCAAAAGTACAATGTGATTTTATCCCACTCTACTACTTATCATCCCTAAGGGAATGGATTAGCATAGTCCTAAAATAAAACATTGGTAAATTTTTTGAAGAAAACTATTGCAGAGAATAAAATAGACTGGGATTCTAAATTGAATTTTGCTTTATGGGCAAGATGAGTCACTGCTCGAAGATAAACTGGTATGTCACCTTTTGAGTTGGTGTATGGGACATAAGTGTTATTTCCTAGCCAATTGGTATATCCTTTTGTATTTTTTATTCAAGAAGTCCAAGAAGAACCAAGCCCTTTAATCATAATAATGAATAAGTTTGTGTAATTGAGTGAAAATAGAGATAAAGTCGGGGAAATTTTTATCAGTTATCAGTAGAAGATGAAGGTAATATTTGACAGAAATGAAAAGTACATTCTCTTTCAACTAGGTGATCTAGTTCTAAGGTGGGGCACCAGAATGTTGAGATTGCAACAAGATGAAGAGCTTAGTGGAAAGAAGTCGCCTTCACTAAGTGGGCCCGTAGGCTATTTTTGGCGCAAAGTCTATTTTTAGACTATGTCTATTTTTAGACATATGGATCATGTTCTATGAGTTGCAGGATGCTATTTGTGGATGGTTGGTCAAGTCGGAAAAAATAGATGGACTTCTATTTTTAGACATGCTGGGCGGAATCTATTTTTAGATTGCCAGTCTAAAAATAGATATGTCGAATATTATTAGCTCTTAATAATATTTGGACTATAAACATTATCTTATTCTCTTGGAGCACTTCAGTTAAGTGCACAGATGTGGCACAGGAGCTGACAGGAGGAATTATGCTATTCCTAAGGGTTAAGTGGAGCTATTGCATGGATACTTCAGTTAGAACTCATGTGAGAGAGTTTGGTGGAGTTGATTGAGAAGTTAATGGAGTTGTGTTCAGTTTAACTAATCTAAACATAGTTGAGCTAGTTGTATCTAGTCTAACTGATTGATACACTAGTGAGAGTGGTGTGAATTAATTATTAATTAATTCACTAACTATAAACTCATTAATCAACTAAAGAATACATCAGTTAACTTCAGTGCATGGACAGTTTCAGTGGAGACCAGTGCAGAAATAGGTGAAAGAGCAGGTTAACTATCAGTTGTGACTATATTGTTGCTATTTGCAACACATAGATAGGTGGAGAAGCCCATGAGGATTGCGTAGTACAAGCCAGGTGGTTTATCTATTTAATGAAGCCATCCCATAACATTGAAAACACAATAGAGGCTGGCTATCAAGTGGCAAAAGATTGGAGCATGTGTTTTGTTAGATCTAGCTTGATAGTGTGTAGCACTTGGAAGGTTGTCTTTGAGAGCTTGTGAGGAGCTTTGTATAATGATTGTTACATGATCTCTATGACATATAATATACAGATAGTTGGGGGTTTTCAGCTTTAAGCTTTCCCATAAAATACTTTGTTCATATGTGTGATTGTTTATGGTTTTAATGTGCGCATGCGATTGTTTTTATTTCCGCAATTAATGATCAATGGTAGAAGAGATTCTGTATTGTGCATGAAGTTAAAATAGTGTGTGATTAGGAGAATCTCGGTGAATAATATATCGGTTATTCAAATTTATACATGGTATCAAAGCAATATTGATCATTGGAGCAATTGCAAAACATTGAAGCGATTGAGTTTTGAGCTGGTGGAATTCGAATTTGCAGCAGTGTTTTCTTGGTGTCGAAGTTGAGATGTATTTAAACGGATTGAAATTGGAGTATGCCCTTGAGGGAAGCTCGAATTATATTGCATGGAAGGACATGATGAAGGCAGTGCTGGATGAAAATGGGTTGAAGGAGTTCATAGATGCAAAAATTCCAAAACCTGCTTCTAGCGATGCTGCCGCACTTGACACATGGAAAAAGAAGATAGCAAAGTGTCGAATAATTCTGTTGGAAGGTGTAAAGGATCACATAGTGTCCAGCATTCATGGTAAGGCTTCTCCATTCTTGATGTGGAAAGCGTTGACAGACTTATTCCAAAGCAAGAGTGACCAGAGGAAGTTGGCACTCAAGGATAAACTCAGGAACATAAAAATGGAGAAAGGCGACAATATGCCCAAGTACCTCACGAAGTTCATCCAATGCAGGGATGAGCTGGGAAGTGTGGGGGTTAATGTTGATGATGAGGACTTGGTGAGCTTGGCTCTCCTTGGGCTTCCGAAGAGTTGGCATTCCTATCAGGACTCTGTCAATGGTCGAGAGAAATTGCCAGGATGGGAGCGACTTTGGTTGGATCTTGTGCAAGAGGAGATAAGGCGAAGTACCAGGGACGGATCTTCATCAAAGAAATTAGATGAAGAAAATTGTGCTTTCTTTTAGCAAAGCAAGAGAGGAAACAACTTCTCATTCTACAGTGCGAAAAGGCAAAAACGGGACATTACAAGGTGATGCTTTCAGTTTCGCCGCTGTCACCAACAGGACATTCGCCATTGTCTGAAGAAAGAAAAATAAAGCGAAATTTGTGGGGTGTGTTGGAGAGGCCTTAACCTCACGGTTTGAGCTGGGATTTTTCACTAATCGCATGCTTGGCCTCAAAGTATGATGGGATCGATGTGTCAGTGTGGTTTCTAGACGGTGGTGCGTCACTGCATGACGGGAGATCGAGATTTGTTTTGCGATTTGGATGAGAAAGATCTTGGAGTACATCGAGATGGGCGATGATGGCTCGATACGGTCCGACCCATTATGGTACCATTTCCTTTGAGAGGGAGTCTGGTAAAACCTTCAGATTGAAGGAAGTGATGCATGTTCCAGGATTGAAGAAGAATCTTATCTCTGTGGCAATGTTAGAAGACAAGGGATATGATGTTGTCTTTAGCGAAGGAAAGGCTTTCCTGCATATTAAGGCAACTAGTGAGACCCAGAGGATAGGGGTTCGAGTTAAGAACCTTTATCAATTGTAGGTAGATGGCTGTGCAGAAATGGCAGGCAAGGTAGAAGGAGTGGTGAGCCGGGATGATGGCGAGTTGTGGAACCGGAGATTGGGCCACCTTCACCATGGAGCTTTGAAGATACTGCAGCAGATTTCTACTGGGCTTCCTAAGGGTCCTCTTGCGCAGTCAGATCAATGCAAGGGATGTACCTGGGAAAATTTGTGAAAGTCACCTTTCACGAGAAGGATAGTCGTGCCACGACGATCCTTGAGAGAATTCACACAGACGTGTGTGGACCTTTCTTAGTAGCTTCGACAGCAAAGCACATGTATTATATGATATTTGTTGATGATTTTTCTCGTTAGTGTTGGATCTTCTTCATGCAGAGGAAGAGCAAGACATACTCAAAGTTCTGTGAGTTCAAGGCACTGGTTGAGAAATAATCGGGGAAGTAGGTGAAGGCTCATAGGAGCGACAATGGTGGTGAATTCATCTCTGGCGAATTCAAGGACTTTTGCAGCGCAAAAGGAATTCGAAGAGAGCTCATAGCACCTCATAACCCACAGCAGAACGGGGTTGCTGAGCGGAAGAACAGAACGATCGTGGGTGATGCACGGGCGATGTTGCATGATCAGGGCTTACCCATTCATTTGTGGGCGGAGGCATGCAATACTCGGTATAGCACAGAATCTGTTGTACTCTAGGGAAACTTGGCATGAGTACACCCGGAGCGTTTTACTATGGTAAGAGGCTGATATTTCCCTTTGAGGATTTTTGGTTCACCTTTGTTTGCTTTTGTGATAGAGATGCCAAGAAAACTGGACCAGCGTAGAGGTTGGGATATTTTTGGGGTACCTTGATGCCCCACAACTTCCATCATGTATTTCCAACGATCGCAGATACTCTATTGTACAACGAGATATCAATTCATGAGAAAAGCCATGAAGTGTTCGCTTGAGAGGGGTACCCCGCTGCGGACAGGAGCTATTGGTTCCTGGATGGTCTTAGGATGCTGGATCAACCCTGAGATAGGGGTTATGGAGTGGAAGAGGCTCACTAAGCCATGCTCCATCGAGGGCGGGCACTCTGAGGGCGGCGGCGGCTCCAGAGTCCAGAAGGTTGTAGGAGCACCTACATCACAGTATGACAGAGACAGTCACCTGACCGATATACTGGATACATGGCTCTTGTGAGCAAATGTGTCGTGACAGAGCCATCCTCTTTCGAGGAAGCTGTGGAGGACCCTGCATGGGTAGATGCCATGGTGGAAGAGTATGATTCGATTGTCAGAAACAATGCATGGGAGATTGTCCCAAGGCCGGAGGGGAAATCAGTGGTGGGTTCGAGATGGATCTATAAAGTGAAGCATGCAGCTGATGGGAGTGTGGAGAAGTACAAGGCAAGATTTGTTTCTCGACGCTTTTCATAGCTTGAGGGGATCGATTATGAGGAGACCTTTGCACCTGTCGCAAGGTATTCTTCCATACGGATGATTCTTGCTCTCTCAGCGCAGATGGGGTGGCACATTCATCATATGGATGTGGAGACTGCATTACTCAACAGAGTCATTGAGGAGGAGGTGTACATAGAGCAGCACGAAGGTTTTGAGATCTTTAGCAGCGAGTCGCATGTGTGCAGGCTCAAGAGAGCGTTATATGGGTTTGAAACAAGCACCTCGTGCTTGGTACACATGGATAGACAGTTATTTCATCAGAATTGGATTCTCCAAGAGTTAGGCAGATCCGAACCTATACCAGATTGTGGTGGAGGGTAAGTTGATGATCATTGTACTTTATGTAGATGATTTGATTTTGATGGGTGATGAGCTGTTGATACTCTCATGCAAGGATGATCTTGCAAAAGAGTTTGAGATGAAGGACTTGGGCCTCCTTCAATATTTCCTGGGATTGGAAATTTGGCAGCACAGTGATGGACTGTTTTTTTCTCAGGGTAAGTATGCTCGGGAGATACTAGAGAAGTTCAACATGGATGGCTGCAAGCCTGTTAACACTCCTCTTCCTGGTGGATGGAGGAAGAAGGATGCTACTTCGGCGGAGGTAGCGGATGCCACTGTTTATCGACAGTTGGTGGGGCCCCTTATGTATCTGGTCAATACACGACCCGACATATGCTATGATGTTAACCAGCTTTCACAAGCTATGGTTAAGCCTACCAAGCTCTTTTGGAAGGTGGGGAAGCATGTATTGAGATATCTCAGAGGCACATCGGGATATGGATCATGGTACAGACAGGAGGATGAGTTGAGGCGGCATGGCTTCACGGATTGGTATCATCATATCAGAGATTGTGTGCAGCGGAAGATCATGTTACTTTCATACATTCCTACGGAGGATCAGGATGCTGATATCTTGACGAAGGCACTCACCAGGAGCAAATTCAAATACCACAGGGGTAGGATAGGGGTTGCAGATAATCCTTATCTTGTTGAGAGGGAGTGTTGAGATTGCAACAAGATGATGAGCTTAGTGGAAAGGAGTCGCCTTCACTAAGTGGGCCCGCAGGCTATTTTTGGCGCAAAGTCTATTTTTAGACTATGTCTATTTTTAGACATATGGATCATGTTCTATGAGTTGCAGGATGCTATTTGTGGATGGTTAGTCAAGTCAGAAAAAATAGATGGACTTCTATTTTTAGACATATTGGGCGGAATCTATTTTTAGATTGCCAGTCTAAAAATAGATATGTCGAATATTATTAGCTCTTAATAATATTTGGACTATAAACATTTTCTTATTCTCTTGGAGCACTTCAGTTAAGTGCACAGATGTGGCACAGGAGCTGACAGAAGGAATTACGCTATTCCTGAGGGTTAAGTGGAGCTATTGCATGGATACTTCAGTTAGAACTCATGTGACCGAGTTTGGTGGAGTTGATTGAGGAGTTAATGGAGTTGTGTTCAGTTTAACTAATCTAAACATAGTTGAGCTATTTGTATCTAGTTTAACTGATTGATACAATTAGTGAGAGTGGTGTGAATTAATTATTCATTAATTCACTAATTATAAACTCATTAATCAACTAAAGAATACATCAGTTAACTTCAGTGCATGGACAGTTTCAGTGGAGACCAGTACAGAGATAGGTGAAAGAGGGAGTTAACTATCAGTTGTGACTATACTGTTGCTATTTGCAACACACAGATAGGTAGAGTAAGCCCATGAGGATTGCGCAGTTCAGGCTGGTGGTTTATCTATATAAAGAGGCCATCCCATAGCATTGAAACAAGAAATAGAGGTTGGCTATCAAGTGGCAAAAGGTTGGAGCATGAGTTTTGCTAGATCTAGCTTGATAGTGTGTAGCAAGTGAGGTAGTGCTGAGAGCTTGCAAAGAGCTTTGTACTATGATTGTGTTACATGATCTCCATGACATATAATATATAGATAGTTGGGGTTTTCAGCTTTAAGATTTCCCATTAAATACTGTGTTCATATGTGTGATTGTTTGTGGTTTTAATGTGTGCATGTAATTGATTTTATTTCCGCAATTAATGATCAATGGTAGAAGAGATTCTGTATTATGCATGAAGCTAAAATAGTGTGTGATCAGGAGAATTTCGGTGAATAATATATCAGTTATTCAAATTTCTACATAGAAAAGAAGACAAAGGCAAACATGGAAAATTTGATCCTCTTTGGTATAGTCCATTCAAAATTGTTGAATCAAGAGCTAACAACACTTTCATCTTGGAAAATTTGGATGCAGAATTTCTACAGCTGCCACTAAATGGGCAGTATCTCAAACACTACTTCCAACACTAAATTCCATGATTTTCATCATTGTATATACCAGTTTTAGCACTGTTCATATATCAGTGAGCGATCCATTGCAATGTGTAAGTTACCTTTGAATCCATGCCTAAAGTGAAGGCACTAATATGTGATTATTAGTGTTCTTCTACGAAAAACACTATCCTCAGGTGGAGGAAGATGTTGTAACTCATTTTTAACATTTGGTGTGTTTGTATAAGTTTCAATTTCCTTTAAAAAAAAATCAAATATGTATATACAAAAGGAAAATGGATAGACGATGTTGTCAAATTTTGAAAATTTCAAAATTAATATATATATGTGTGTGTGTGTGTTCTAAACACTTGTCGGAGAAATTAATGAAGTGGAGATGGGGACCACCATCAGACAAAGTGGAGTTAAAAAGCGATTAAGTTTCCAAACTAGGATCATTGATGAGATAGTGCCCGCACAATGCCGCAAAACCAACACCACAAACAACACAAAGGTTATCATAAGGAGTGCCTCTGGAAAGGTTGTTGACTCTTGCTCGTTGACTCGAGATCAATGTCCCAAATTTACCGCGAGGGTACAGCTCTGAAGGCCTTCCCGTACAGCAGATTGCCCCAGAAGTGACATTAGCAAGTGAGTCTGCTTCGTCATTCTTCCATGTCATCTCACACATCATCTCACTTGTCATATCACATGTCATGTCATTCGTCTTATCATTCATTCAATTTCCCACGTAACGTATTTTCCCTCCATTTTCCCCTTCATCTATAAAAATATCTTCCCCATTGTCTTTTCCCACATCTTTTTCCTGAGTTGTTGAAGTTTTAAGAGAATTCACTAGCGTCCAATCACCTTTCTTCATTAGCACCAGGTATTTACACTCAATTGTAATTAAAGTTCATAAAATGTCAAAGAGAAAAGTGTTAGCCTGGTCATCTATGCACATTCCTCTTATGGATACTGAACATGATATTGCGGATACCGTCTACACATTTGACCTCCTGCAATTCTATCATCATGTCATGTGAAACTAGCTCAATTTTCCAGTTTACTCTGCCTTAGTCAAGTTAGGGGTTTTGTCAACTTTTGGTCCTCAAACCTATCTATTTCTAGAATTCATCCATTGGCTAGTCTCAACAATGTATCCTTAGAAATGTTTCGTAATGAACCAGTTGGGAGAGAACATTTTTACTGTTTCTTCCCTCTTAATTCAACAGTCCCTCTACTATCATTCTGCAAGTTCATACATTATTTTTTCTAATGAGTCTCTGACCACATACTTCAAAGACTTGCCTAGACTTGAATTTACCCAAACACTTTTTTATGTAATGCCTAAAAAACACAATTCTCTTTGGATTCAAGTAAATTTTATTTAGACCTCTTTGTTGAAGATGTGAGACCATTCATCCAAATTTTGGCTAAAATTATGGGCCAAGAAGATGTTGTTATGGTGGATAAGTCATTTTTGGGAATGTTTGCCCTCATGATGAAGCTTGGAGTGATTCTTGATATACATGCTTATTTGGAGGATGTTATCAACACTCAATTTTTGAACCTATCACTTACTGGTTGTTTTAGGTTTACCTCTCTTGTCACTTATTTGTTTCTGTAGATTCATGTGGAAATTTTGACACAACTGGGATTGAATGTTATGGACATAAATAGAAACAAACAGTCAGTTGTTTTCTAGACAGATGTAATAAGGAAGGACGTTGGGAATGAAGGCATGTTTGATTTCACTTCTTATTTTCTCCCAACTGTATATTCAATTCTGAATGGTTCACCTGGACCGTGCATGTTTCCTAAATCTCAATAATTCTTACAATCGAGCAAAGATATGAAATTTGGGGACTTGTTTTCCTTTAAAGATCATGCAGAAATAAGGTTACACGGAGTTGATGTTGAACCTTTTAGACTACCTACTTTTGTTCCAATGAGAATGTTTTCTTTAGAATTCATAATGAAAAGCCTCAATGTAGATCAAATCCATTTTGTTCCTATGAAAAAGCGTCATTTGTTCAAGTTTCCCAAGACTGTGGGCCCATTTATTGTGAATACTAGGCAAGAAGGTAAAGAGGCCCATAAAATGTTGGAGGGCATGCATTTACTGTTAGGATAAAAATGTGCGTATGGTCCATATCATGTAATTTCAAACTGCAAGTTGGAGAATGGATATGATCCTTTTGTTCATGAATCCAGATTAGAAATGGAGAAATTGGAAAATGGAGGGAAGTCTTTCGTATCTGGGTAGATAGAAGTTGAAACCCCACATCCCACTTAAAATAATCCTAAAAGGGGGAGAGAAGAAATAATTGATTTGGATGGTGATATAGAGAAAGGAGCTACCATTTTTAACTATGTGCATAAATATTTCCAGCTGATGTGGATGACGAAGACCTTGTCTGCTGAAAAACCAACATATTCCATAATTACAAATTTCAGAATAGCACATGTGAAGCTTGTTAATTGTCCAGTTTAAATGTAGACTTGTGGAGGAAATTCAAAGAATGGATGTCTCCACAATCAAAGGAGACCGAAACAGGATCTTCCTCCATTCCATATTCTCAAGTTGTCCAGTGACATAGTGTTTATGTGATATTTTATTTTACTTTATTTCCTAAAGAAACATGTATTTTCCATTTAAAATGTAATAGTCGAGTGAAAGTAGTTTATTAGTATCCATTTTGAAGTTTTGTATATAAGAATTTTCAGAAGAAGAAAGGGGTTCCAGATTTTTGGACCTTGGAAGCACCAAAATTTTGTACTAGATCTTTATGATGATGAAAAAAGCTTATCAGAAGAATTTCCAGAAATTTTTGGGTACAATTAGTTTTTCCAGTTTCATCATGTGTCGTTATTTCTTCTCATAATGAATTAATGTAGTTTTTGGTCTCGAATATTACATTTGTGATTTAGAGTTAAAATCCTTAATGAAGCGCTCCTTTTTTATGAATGTCATTTTTTCTTAACCATTTTCTTCTAAAACTAAAGATAATAGATTCTGTAATAGCAACCTATTATGAAAAGTTTTCCATCATTATTTTCAATCTCCTTTATGTCCATTTGTATTCACCATTTGAAGGAATTGTGAGGAGCTTTGTTCTGTTATAGAGATTAAAGGATTTTAAATGTTATAGTCTAGGGGTTTCAGAATGAAGGGGAAACAAATGTTTTCATCTCTGAGTTACAGTAAATGTCTTAGGCACTAATCTCACATACAACCTTGAGATTGTCTCCCAAGGTTCAACATGAAACATCATCATAATAAACTATAAGAAACATCAAGTAAAGCATCAACATTCACATGAACATCAATACACTACTCCTCCATATAGAAACATCATATGAGGAAACCACATACAAAATCTCCCCCATGAATACATAGAAGCAACTATCAGAATATCTCACCGTATGAGGCCAAAAACCCCACTGTCAAAGAATAGCATGAGTCATAACATGAACACCTCAAAGAATATCATAATTAAAATAATGTATGGATGAAGTAAATAGGAAAAAATAATTCCACCCTAAACACATGCCATCTCCAAGATGTAGAGATACCAATTGTTGAGTTGAATTGATCGCTTCTGCTGCAAACAATGATTCCTTTGAAAAATAGAAGCACCATATGGACCAATAATCCACATGACCATGACTCAAGTGACATATACATTGATAAATACATGGTTGTAGCAGCGAAATAAGACCTCTTAAATGATTATTACTTGACCTCATAACTCATGTTTATATGACCCAACGATACTACAATACAAGTACATGGCTCCATGAGCATTATACATAGATTTAAAATGAAAAAAATAGTTGATATGATCATCTATTATGGACCAATGACTCAAGTACATAATACATAATTACAATTACATCATCAATATCCCATACATGTGGATGCAACAATGACTCATGATACTCCTCCATAACAAGCCTATCACCATGATGACTTAACATAAAATGATGAAACAAGATTAAATACATCATTGTAATAAACTACATATGCCAACCTATACATGGATGGTCCATGTCTCATGCCATCACAATACATCTTGGAGTCATGATCACTGTCTATGCATGGCTACACGTATTTTCAACTAGCTGTTAGTGAAAAAAAAAAAATATACATGGCTGAAAAATATTCTCTTCTTTCTACTCATGAAATACATTTAAAACTGGTATAAACACATGAGTGGAAAGGAATTCAAAATACAAGACAAATCATGAATCTCCATAACATGCATAGCTCCCCCTGAGTTCAATATACCTCCAATAAGACATGTTGACCTTGTGGACCTGAAAGTGCATGAAGGTTGAAATGAACTCATTAAGCATTGTTCCAATATTCATCATATGATCCCCCTGAGTTTGTGCACCTGTCATGATCTGCAATCCTCTACAAGTATGCAGGAAATAACCATGGACTGCAGGAGGGAATGCTCTTCACTAGATGAAGAGTTGTTGTTCCTTATTTCTCCACACAGTTTTGGGGCTACTTCTTCTCTTTCTTCTCTTGCTTCATTCCTTGCTAAACTGCTTTTGAGCTAGATCCTCTTTATTTTTTCTTCTTTTTATGGTTTTTCCTTGAGTAACGTGGAAACAAAAAATCTCTTTCTATATGGCCAAATATATGCCATATAAATCACTCCACATGGAAAATATATGAAGTAAGAGGATCAAATCTCCTACTTCTCATGCCAGATCTAAACTGTGCATGAAATGTGCTTCTCCTCCATTGGTTATATCTGAAATCAGATGCCTTATGGACAAACATGTGACATGAGTAACAATAACCATTAAAATAATATTTATACCTATTGGACATTCTCTTTGGCTGCTAGAATTGTTGGAATGTCTGTTGATATGGTTTATACGTTCTACTCCAACAATTTGTTGCAATATGCCCAAACTTGTGATAGTTGTAACATTCTACATTATGCAAAAAAGGAACAAAAGGGGTTTGATTCCTTTGAAATTTTACAAATATGTCACGATCATCTCTCTGAGAAAAAGGCCTTCTCAATGTAGGTGCTCCCTTAGAGTTTCTTCTCTATTGTTTGATTGGTTGTTGGTTCTTTTGTTTGCTAACTGGTTGCTGGATCTTCTTCTTATTACCTTGGATCTCATTTTTTCTACTAGTGTTTCTTGCTACATGTTTCTTGGGTTCTTATTTTGTGTTCTTAATTGAATGAAAACTAGACTCACCCTTTTGAAATCCAAGACCAGATTTGTCCAATGGTGATATTTGGATCTTAAGAAAATTATCCAAGGTTTTCATGCTCTTTTCCATCTCCCACTTCTTTCTCAAGGAAAAAACTTTATCTTCTAATTCTCTACATCTTTTCTTTCTCTTGAAATTGTTTCCTCATACCTTTCTCAACTTTTTCAGATTCAAATAATTTAGCTTTTAAGATCACAAACTCCTCCTTGAGCTAGCCCTCATTATCATGAAAAATCTATAATATATTTTCTTGATCCTTGCATGTAGTTTTTAGTTTGGAAATCTTAGTTCTAGGAACCTTAAAATTATCATCATCTTCACTAGGCAATGCAACATGATCAAAATATGAATCCTCAAAATTTTATCTTAAAATAAAATCATTAGCATTTATACCTTTGGATTCATTTTGTTGCAATACCTTTGGTTCTTGATATTTTTATTTTTTCACATTATTTTCTGAACCACTTGCACCAAGAAGATGAGTCTTTTTTGGTTGAGATTCCTTATTTTGAAGGCCATTCCTTTTCTAAAATTGATTCCTATTCTTCTTGCCCATTTTGAGAATTTTTTTTTTTAAATTTTACCAACAAACCCTGAATCAACTCTCCAACGATCAAGCTGCACCAAGAGCCCCGCTCTAATACCAATTGCTGAAACCTTTGAGTGCTACTAAGATGGGGGGAGGGGTGAATCAGTAGTGTGACTTAATACCAAAATATTTCCTTTTATTACTTTAACTGAATCACACATATATTCAAGAGCAACTCACAATATGTTAGCAACATATGAGTAAACAATAAAAATGCAAGCATATAAGCAGCATATACTAGTGTAAACCATCAAATAACAACAACAAAAACTGTCCACATAAGGGACAAAAAATATGTGGTGGAAAACCCTTCACCAGGGAAAAAACCACCCTTGCTGCTGCTGCTCTACTCCGAATTTCTATTATGTAAACCAATTTATCTTTTCCATAGTGTGTTGACTCCCATCAACATGGAGACTCGACCTCATATACACATTCCAACTCCAATTGGCTAGGAGACTCAATACTACTGATCATATCAAAATAATATGTTCTCTATGAATCTATAGACCACCATCCATTTAAATCCACCATGATCAATTGATCCTCGCCTAAGTACCATTGGAATATCTAACCAACATTGGATTGAGAAACATATTCCTTTCGCTGGAGCTTTGATATCACTGCTCCACCTCCATGAATTCACTGCTCCTCACCACCATTCAGACCTCCTTTCATCTATTTTAAAACTGGATCCCAAGGCACTATGCTCAATCAAAAATCATCTCTAAATACATGCTTTGAGTAGCAAGATATCATCATCAATAAAAATAAAATTAATGTAGAATACATGTGCTCTCCAATAGTAAAATGTGGCCACAAAAATCTCAACAAACCAGATCCCCACAAAAATAGAATGCTGCATAATACATCATAAGACACTATGTCTATGTGCCAAATGGATCAAAAAATCATGCAAAAAAATTGTGAGAATCACGATAAAAAAATATACCCAACAACATACAATTTTTTTCCAACACAGTTCTACTGCAACAACTTCAATTATGATCTATATTGTATCATGCTCTAGATCTGCTCATTTCCACTGCCATTAACACACATAGACTTGAGAAATATAGGATCTCCAAAAGGTCTGAAGCATCAACACACTATTTAGCCTTCTCTCAACACATACACTCAACATCTAACTCCATGAACTAACACATAGCTTCAAGATCAAGTACATAAAACATGTAGGTCGAAATTGAACTTGGGTCTAGGATCAAAGGTGCGAAAATTGGACCAAATCAATTCACGAAGGTCACTACTAGTGTACTAAATGCATTCACATCATGAGAGGACCTTATCAAACTATTTGAGACCCTTTTCACTAATTCTAGAAGACTCTCAAAATTTCCAAGTTAATTTCCTTCCAAACAATGCGAGGAATGTAGAGAAAATATCATGAAAACCATTAGTTTCTCCCTTAAAATTGTCTAAACCCGATTAGGGGTATAACCGCTCCCTTGAGCCTGTCTCCATGTGACTATACGTTTCCAACTGCTCCCATAGGCCTACTATTTTAATGATGGGGCTTAGACCCAGGTTCAGATATGGTTGCATGAAGCAACAAAACCCACTATTATCGGCCCTTTCGACAACAATCTACTGGATAGACTGAAGTCTCACCTGGGGCAATATTAGGGGATGATAGAACCATGTTTTTGCATCCATAGGGACAATGGAGTGTGTCTTTAGGGCTTATCTTCTCTTTAATACTTATTAGAGCTTCGTAGAAAAAATATACTAACTATACAGTTGTTGTTCAACAATTCTATTGAACTATCTTGCAGACTGCGCGATTTTTCCTTAACATGCATTAATTATCATAAGAAATCATAACGATACTTCACGATGCAATAATGTGTAAAATCCCTAACTCATCACAGATAACATCAAAATACAAGTAAAGCAAAACATAAGAAATAACATAGATTTGTCTTCAAAAGTATTATATTAATACTCAGATCTTCTCAATACAATACGTTCCACCCTGCACACTCAACTGCAGGGGTCTGCGCACTCAGCTGCAGACTTTAAGGTATCTGTGCACTCAGTAGCAGGAGCCTTACCTTTCCCAAAAAACAACACAATACTCACTCAATACAACGTTACATCCAAATGCATTCTATTATGAGTTATGAGATGATATCTTTCAAGACTATCTAGACTCCTTATATAGTCTTCTATTTTACAATACCATGGTCCAAAAACCATGGGTGGAGCTCAAGGTATACAAAAAATTCCCATCCATTTACAAAATAAGGTACTTTGACCCGCCTTAAGGCCTCTAAGACTCTATTACATCTGCGCGTTGCCCTCAAGAAGTGGAGTATTTATCAAAATCTTGAACCCAAAGGTACCCTCTCTAACAGGCCCCCAACAAAAAATTGACTCGTCTCGAGTCAATCTGCTGGTGTGTCCTCGATATTTTCTTTGATGCTGCTCAAGGTATCCTTCAGAGGTGGAACTGTTTTGACATACTACTTCTCAACTTCATGGATTTCGGTCAGCAATGTCCTAGTGGCTAGCCCTGTGATCTTTGTGGCAATATTCTTCTACGTCTGACACAGTCCTTTCAACTTTTTCTCAACAGCCTGTGATAGATGACTAGCTTCATCTCCCCATGGCTTCATTTTGGTTTTGATAAGTTGTTCTTTTCTGCACAAGTCATCAATATGGTCCTGCAAAAATTTACCCTCTTGGAGACGGGAATATCGCTAAACCGGTGCTAGAGTCTTCGCTGTAACTTTTATGTGGTTCATTCGTTCCAGTTTATCATGGATTTCCACTTCAATATTCTGTACATTGGGGTCCTCCTGCAGTGAGGCCCAAATTTCCATAACATCTTCAAATATTTGAGTTCATTCTTGGACTATGGCTTCGATCTATTCATTGGCAACCTTAATCTCTGTTGCACGCTTCTCCCGGACGTCTGGTGGAGTAGCGGGCTGCATTTGCATCTACAACTTAATGATCTTCATTTGCATCTCGAGTCACACCTTGTCATCTTCGGCCTTGGAATCCTTGAATGTTGTCACGAGATTTTCCACTTTTTCCTCTGGCATTGCTATAGCCTGAATTTGTAGCTCAGGTAGTTCACTCCAAACCTTGGTGATGGATGTTTCCAATTTATGTCTCTACGCAACTGCCTCATCGCACTCTGGTACAACTTGTTTCTTTTCCTTTGCCATCCTCTGCCTTTATTTCTTAACATATTGGATAATTAACAGGGCGCGCTGCTCTCAGATCTGCAACTCTTCAGTAATGCCCTCGTGGAACTTGTACAATGTTTTCAAAGGGAGCATAGCAAGGCTGAGCTTGATGTTCTACCAATGTGCCACCTACGCTTGAATCTCAGCAGTGTCGAAACATAAGGTACCTGCAGGTATCAGAACCACGCATATATCAGTAGTAATTTCTAGTTGTTGTTCTATTGTACTCGCACCTCCTGGTGCCCCACTTTCTTGAGAGACGCTTGCTTGAATCACTCTCGCCTATACTGCGCTCATTTGAACCTGTAAATCCTTAAGGCCCTGGTGGACCTCTGCTAATACCTTCTTGTATAGGTCCTAAATGTTTCCCTAGAGATGTTCAATGACGTGCTGAACAATGTCACCAATTTCATCGAATTTCCCCCTCACTGAGGACCAATGATTCAAGGCCGATGGACCTGTCTGACTTCATCTTTTTCCACGCACATGCACCACTCTGTGTCTGTCGTCTCTTTACAATATAAGGGGGGGGGGGGTCTACAGGATCCATAAATGTATCATCGCCACCCTAATCATCACCCCCTCCTGTCTCTGGAGCATCCTTCTATGTTTCTCTCTCATCTTCATTTTCATCCTCCTTATCAGTCACGAATGTGACTTTCTTAGGATGCTTCCTAGTGTCCTTCTTTTCAGTCTGCGCATTAGTCTTCATGCCACTCGTGCTTTCCTGATCTGTCTCCACGCATTCAGTGGGCAGAGTTAGCTAATCACTTGTCCATTCACTTAATATATGCATAAAATTATCCTCTGTCACCAGGTACGACAACTTGTACTAGACCTCAACAAGGTCCTACTTTGCTCAGATGTCCACATGCTGAAAATATGCTTTAAAGTCCACGACCCGTCGATATTCTACCAAAATACTTGGTGATAGCCGAGGCTTCTGGATGATCACTATGTGCAAAATCATCTCAAACCCAACCTAAAATAACTTTTTCTCCATTGCTCAGGTTGGCTCTTTTGAATGCCACAACAAGGCATACCTCACAACCTCGCAAAGATCTGGGTCTACAGTGGGGAACTGTGACTCGTCAGGTTCCTTCTAGGCCATCAACACAATTAAGAGAAGGAGCCATGTGTAGCGGAACTACTTTCCCTTCTCTTGAGCCTCTCGATGCTCATCTAAGAACTATTTACACAAGTATCCTGCCCAATTTCATATGATTCCCTTACTGCACTATGCAACCATAGAGACTGCTTGCATCAAAAATTCTTCTATGTGGCACTTCCGCATGATCTTGCCTGCCAAAATATGCGCGGAAAAGCGCATCGACCTATCTATAATGGAGTTAATAAAGTAACCTAGGGTTCCCTTCATTAGGCCATAATCTTGCTTCATCTTATCAACCAGCTTCTTATCCTGATCCTTGCCCAGAAATACTTCAGCGGGGTCCAGACGTAAATAAGGAACTGTAGTGATATTCCTGATCAACATCACATCAATGGGGATTATTTCCCCCAATGATAGACAATATTTATGCAATAGGGCCAGGAGTTACGAACATAGATGGTATTGATAATGTTGTGCCCAAAGTGGGGAACATATAACATGTTTAGCAACCCTCCATTTTGAATTCCTACCACCCACTTCATTGGTTCTACCCTTTCCATGCCTTTATCTTCATACTATATAGAGCGTAGATATCGGCTGCGATCAAATTGGGGGTATTTGTTGCAGTTGTTGAAATCCTAATCCTCCATGTGTAGCTGTGGAACTTTTCCCAACAAATATTCCTCCACCGACACTTCTACAGGCAGGAAAGGTGTAAAAATATTGTAATTTACTACGTCTGGGTCCTTCATTGGCTTCGCAACTGTCGACTTCCACGGTGGAATATATGGGGGAAACCTGGAAACAGTTTCAGCTTCCTCCACATCAATATCTTCGAATCCTTCGTGAAATACTTCTTGCTCTCCCGAATCCTTGACCTTGACAGGTTTCTTCTGTCTATCTCACGTCGCCTTAGACTGTTGTTCCTTTGGAATTTTCTTCTTGGGCGACGTTGGGAGCCCTGGTTTATTTTTCTTTTTAGAGGGTGCTTCTTCGATCTTTTTCCTGGGAAATCTCATCCTTGTGATTTTTCAGGTGGCGTAGCTGTCATGTTGTGTCTTAGACTTGGCTGGATTGTGTGCCCTAGCCCTGCTTTGATCAATGCTTCTTTAAACACTTCAAAACTGTAATCTGACATGCAGCGACTCACTCAACTAGATTTCAGGCACAAAATATCAATTCTAAATCTCAGAGCACAAAGTGTTTGAATGTGGAGCAAGATGCCTGATTTATAAAAAAATTCAAATTCAAACTCCATGATCTCCTTCAGATACGCCTCAGAAATGCAGATTTGGTGGCACATACATCTCGATATGCCCATTAAATACACCCCCCCTCTCCATTTAACAGCCAAGTCCTTGTCAAATCAACTATTCTATCTCCAACAGTCATATTCTAGGTGAACTTTGGTAGAACCACATTTAGAAACACAGTCCTGCATTCTTCGATGCAGTTCCCTCCAACTTCACCATGTCCCTTCATCTCGCGGAGTACCCCAACTGCGACGAAGCCATTCTTCAACAAAGTAGTTTATAGTCCCATGTTCTCTTTCATTTGTTTGGAGCATCAAGACTCTTCTCCAGCCATATAGTCAATGTGAACCCCCAGGGGAGAGATCATCCCTATATAAGTTCAATCTGTAGCCATTGATATGTGTATTAAACAAATCACCATTCAACTTCTCGAGCTGAACTACGCCCCTCTCCGAGACATTCTGGAAAATGTAAGGTCCCAACTAGTGCATTTGGAGCTTACCTGGGAACTTCATGTACTTGTTGTCATACAAAAGAACTAAGTCCCCATTATTGAATGTATTATTCTTAATATGATGGTTGTGCCAGAATTTTTCCCTCTACTTCGGCACTTGTTGGTGAAATCCAACGATGAACTTATCCTCCTCTAGTGTGAGTAGTTTCACCAATTTTTTCTCCATAATATCGTTTTCCACCATATCTGTAACCACTGCAATTCTAAGACTAGGAACGATGTACTCCATCTGTATCACTGCTTCCTATCCATACACCAATCTGAACAAAGTCTAACCCATCAAATTCTTACATGTAGTCTTGTAGGCCCATAAAACTGTAGGAATGTGCAAATTCTAGTCATCCCAGGCTTCCACTGTTCCATTTTCCTGAGGGAGATGTGGCGTGCTCTTTTGGTGATGCATTTGGAACTCCGAAATGAATGCTTTAATAATGTTTTTCAAGAAATGCGTACCTCTGTCACTCATCAAGATCTTTGGGAAACCAAACCTTGACAAAATGTTTTCAAAAATAAACTTTGTCGTCATGTATGCACTACAATTCTTCGCCGGTAGTGCCTCAACCCATCTAGTGAGGTAATATATCACAGTAATAATGTATCACACACATGTTTTCTTCATGTGTGGATCAATTGGGCCTACAAATTCAATCTCCCATTTATCAAATAGTTGCAAAGTAACTTGAGGATGTAGTGCCATTTCATCCCTTCACGATGGTATTCCAATCCTCTAGCAAACATCGTAAGTGCTACAATATTCCTTCGAATCCTTATGTACTATGGGCCACCAAATTCTAGCTCGCAGAATCTTCCGCACAGTGGCCTTTCCTGCGTAGTGGCCTCCATCAACTCCGCCATGCACTTCAGCCAAAATACTATGTCGTTCGTGCTCAGGAACATATCTTCGCAGAATCTCATCAACCCCCATCTTGTATAAATTTCCCACAATCAGAGTAAAATTTGCTTCCTTTACTACCAGTTCTTTCTTCTACTGCGTAGTTTACTCTGTAGGTGAAATTCCCATAGTAAAACTAAATGATATCTATAAAATGCTCAACTACAACCTGAATAGCGAACAACTGCGCATCAGGTAACCTTTCCTCAATATTCGTTGGCTCTTTTCTTGTCTCGATCCTGGACAAATGATCCAGTCCTACATTCAAACGTCCTGGCTTGACTATCACTTTGAAATCATACTCTTGGAATAGAAATAGTCACCTGCAAATATTCCCCCCAACACAGGCTTGTTCACCAAGTATTTCAACGCAGAATGATCGGTGAACATTTTGAAGTGCACTCGTAATAAGCAGTGTTTGAATTTATGCAATGCATAGACCATTGCCAAACTTTCCCACTCTATTGTGGAATAATTCCTTTCCTCTTTAGAATATTTACTGCTTGCAAAGGCTATAGGGTGATCAAAATCTCCTTCTCCAGGATGCGCTAACACAACTCCCAAAGCTATCTAGGATGCATCAACATGTACATGGAACTCCTTCTTCCAGTCTGTAAACGCTAGGATTAGTGCAGTTACCATATTTTCCTTCAACACATTAATAATAGGAAATTTTAGCTTTGTTATATTTGTATTATGTGAGTAGAAAGTAGACAACTTTACCTCTTCTTTGGGAAATTCTACACTTCATAAAAAAAATGGTCCATGTTGGAAAAAACTCATTATTTGCTCAAAATTTTTGTAATTTATTTTAAAAAAAGAAATTCTTATAGGAAATTCTAGAATTTTAGCCAATACCTCTCGCTAATGGGTCCAACTAATGGACCTATTGACAGTTTTGGAAATCCATCAACTAGGGGATCTCCTCGATGTGAAGTCCCAATTAGACCCCACAATGTTTGGAGTGGGTGTCCCAACCAAAAATATGGCCGGTTTCCATAATAGTGATCTCAAATATGTGCCTTGGTTGCAACAAAAACATAGTAATATATACACATAGCTTTGGTGAAAGGAAGTGAGTAAGATTTGTGAGAAAGAAATTGTAATGTATAAGAGGCTCTTTGACACAAAGGAGAAGAGGGTGAGCCTCTAGAAGAAAATTAATAGTACTATCCTAAAATAGATGCACGAACATAAAATAATGGTTAGTTAACCTGCAAAATAATTCACAAGGAAACGAACATGAAAGCACATACAACACACAGTCAACAAGATACATACGAAATTTAATGAAATAGTTCATTAACATTAGCATGAATGAAATAAAATATACCATAAACATTTAAAGAATAGTATTACAACATCCATGATACATGCATGAAAAGTGTGTTGGATCTGAGATCTTATAATAATTAAGTGAAAGTTCCAAGTATATAGTTACAATGATATGATACTAGCTCCAATAGTGGAACATGAAGCCGCCACTTGCTTCTTCGAAGAATGATACTCACTCCTATGCTAGACAAGAGAAACCAAGGATACAAATATCCAGTTT
This sequence comes from Pinus albicaulis, assembly GCA_034641835.2. Classification (NCBI taxonomy): domain Eukaryota; kingdom Viridiplantae; phylum Streptophyta; class Pinopsida; order Pinales; family Pinaceae; genus Pinus; species Pinus albicaulis. Next base: position 1,187,479,013 of record CM076570.1, on the reverse strand, counting down.
TAAGCCATTTTCTTGAGCTATGAGGGCTTATTTATAATAAAATGGATGAAATTTCATCTCCCCTTGTGACCTTTGAATTTCCCTCATGACTCTTGGACTTATTTTGTCTTTATTCTAACTAATGACTCTTCACATTCCACATTTGACTCTTGGACTTCCACTTACATTTACACCTTATTATTTTCCAAATACAATGAGACCAAACTCTATAATTAAGACATAAATGGCTAGAGCCTAATAAGACAAAACTTTGTACATTATGTTTGAGTTTGAGGAAACTCTAACTCAACAACTTCCACTTGTAGCTATGTTGTAACATATTGTTACCGAGATTGATATTATGTTGCTATGCCCTCAAACTTTGAAGGGAGATCTAGTTTATATCTAACCCTTTCCTCCATAGCATCTATATAGATAGTTTTGGAGCCATTTTGAGCTTCATTCCATAATAAGAACAACTTCATGTTTACCTTGCCAGGTCTGGCTACATATAATTACATGTATTTCCTGGTAATCTCCAAATCCTCTTTAGTAGTAACCTTCTTCAAATTGTTCAAGTATTCTTGGACTTCCTTCCTGATAACCTTTTTCCCTTTGTCTCTACAAATTCTCCAAAAAAGAGGAATATTGTGTGCTGTGAACAAGGAGTCCAAACCATTATATAGTTGTGCATATGTGGTTATAACATTGGACACATAAGTACTGAGTTTCTTGTTACTTTCGATAAGTATTCTAACCTATACCTTTTCCAATTCTGCTTCCTATCTTGTTTTCTTGGCCAACTCAGATGGTTCATCCATGTACTTCGTACCCCATTCTTAGAGTGCATTGATGGCTGCATGAATAGCCTTCAGGAATTTCACATTTTCCATCGATCTCTTTTGCATTGCATGCAAGGGCACTACCGCATTATGAAGGGTGATCATATCTTCATGAAGTTGTCTCATGTTGTCTCCCAATGATTTGATTTCATCATATATTGTTTCTCGTAGCTCCTTCAAGTAAGAATTAGCGAAAGATGATCTTTGGTTCTCAACTTGGATATGATCAATCTATCATCTTGTACTAGCTAGGTATTTTACCAATTTTTTTTTCTCCTCCATCAAGAAATATATGTTCACTTTTATAGCTCCTCCAAAGGCTAGATTTGATGTCATGATTTTCCTTGAATTCCTCTTAGTGTTTGGCATAACCACCCTCTCTGTATGAATAAAACATGATGGACTATGTCATTAGGAAAATATTTCCGCCTCTCTTGTACTATTTTGTTCTTTAGTTCATCAAGGGTCAAGTTGGAAATATCCATGACCATATCATCATCTAGAGATATATTCCCATTTCACTAAATGGGGTGTGTCCATCTATAAGAGGAGGTGAGGGTTGACTGATGGCTCATTCTGTAATGGGCACAATGTCATCGTCTTGATTCTACTCTTCTTATTCGACCTCCATGTCTGGGACCTATAATTTCTCCTCAATTTCTCATGGAAACTCCTCATCCTTATTTTTCCTTCTTTCTTCATATTCTAATTGTTTTTGTTGTTCTTCCTCAAGTTGTTTATGTCTTTCTTCTTATTCTTCCTTCTTTCTTAACTCTTCCTTTGTTTTCATGTCTTCATTTTCTTTATTTTCTTTCTCTTATTTCTATATCCATTTTTTCTCTTATTTTCGTTCCTCCTCCTGTCTCTTCTCTTCTACCTATTTCTTTCTCTTCAGTTATTTGTATTTCTTTCTCCTTATTTCTACTACCATGAAGACTCTCAAAATGGTAGGATCTGTTTTGAACTTATGTCTCCTCTCTACTTCAAATTTATGCACAAATTTCCTCTTGTACTTGATACAAAATGGATTGGGAACTTTCTATTGTTTTCATTCCTGGGTATCACTCTCATCAGGTACTACACTGGAAGACCCTACCTATTTTCCTAGTGCATGTGGATGGGAAGCATTATAACAATTCTTCATTTTCTCTTCCTCTGATCTGGAATAATAATGATAAGCGTAGGCAAAATGAAACTTACAAAAATGTCTTTTGCATACTCCTCTAGGATCATACATGTGAAATCCCATCTTTCCAAACTTAAGGCTTTCGAGTTTTTATTATTTGGCTTCTATGGCCTTTAATCTCTTGAGCTCATAGGATCCCAATTGCAGAGGGAAGGGAGGACAAGGTGCCTTCTTATTCTTCTGCAACAAATGCTAAATACATGTGCTAATATGGTAGGAAATATCGTGCATGACCACCTTATCTGTTACATACCTCGACAAAATACGAGGAGGTTTCTGAGAGCTAAATACTATGAGGTATGTGTCGTTATGTGAGGCAAACAAATATTCTACTTCTACCACTACCTTCATTTCCCCATGGGACATGAAAGGAGTTTATTCCTCAAAGATTATCTGATACAAAAATTTAAGAAGTTCTTAGTAATTTTCTCATACACTCCCTTGTAGTTGTACTCTGATAATAACTTGCAATAAATATGGATAAGGGGATCTCTAGGGGTCCACCTCAAATATAGACTTGATAACTCATGACGAGCACTTATTCCATCCAACAAGTAGGAAAACATGTAAAAACGTGGTTTCTTACCTTGTGGTGTGTTTTCACCTTATTCAAATTGATCTACAACTGTTGAGACAATAAATGGTACCAATTGAATACCTTCCCTTGTATGACTATTAATACAACATGTAGATCCACCCTTCAAGGAAGGATTCAATATTACCCTATCTATAGACTCGGAAATGCATAGCCATCAAGCACTGGAAAATTATTCTGAGATACTTGGTTTTGTAAGTACTATCAGGTTTCTGATGAAATTTGGCTAGTTCCTTCCACCATGACTCGATCACTTCTTTACTATTCAGATAACTCCAAGTTGCATATAATTGAGCATCCAAGTGCTGCTCAGGCTTGGGAAAGTCGTAACTCAAGTGAATGTCATGTGTTTAATAAGAGGCAAGGTGTTTACCACTAAAAGTATTCAATGTCATGCTCTTGGTGTCTAGTCCCTATAATATCCACTTGATAACATTTTCACATGGTAGTACTGGATACTTGCAGGAAACCTTATGGAACCCTAATCACTAGATGTTCACATAGAATTCCCTATCCTCCATATCTCCTTTGAACTCTGTTGAAGTGAATACATCTTTAATGGTTATCCATGTGATAGTAGAACCATTTTCAATCATAGCATTGGGTATCTAACAAGACATGGACTCATTTCAATACATTGTGAATGGCCTCTTCTGTATTGCTCTTCATTACCTCCTTTGATGAATCTTTCTTTAGAGGCATAGTGCTATCGAAGGATTGAAGGGTCAAAGCACATAGTTGGGTTACACTTTTTGTAAAGGGAGGGAACATTTAGGTGAAAAAAAGAGGGTTCGATCGAGAATTTTAGGTGCTCAATCAGGCCATTTTTAAGTTATTGATCAAGCTCCTTGAGCGCTAAAAAAATATCTCGATCGAGGGTTTAAAATAAACCCTTGTTTGAGAATTAAGGATTGATCGATCTATAATTATCGATTGAGATTTAGGGATCGATCAATCTCTAATGCTCGATCAATATTTAGGGTCCGATTGAGATTTAGGGCCTAATCAAGATTTAGGGCTCGATCGAGCATTAGAGCTTGACCGAACCCTTATTTTCTATCAAAACACATAGTCACGGCCTGTGCGCACCATTTTTTGCATAGAATGTGGGATAAATAAGAGCACGACCTAAGTATTGAAGCTCAATCGAGCGATTGAACCATGGAGCAAAACTAACCTCACCAAGAACCCTGCCAATGTCCCAGAGGCTCAAGCAAAGGTAGGTTTCCTATCCTTTTTGTCTTATTTATTTAAATTGTTTTTCAAAATTAAATTAATTATTTTGAAAATAAGACACTTACCATACAAAAACCATGAATACCACAAAAACCCACCAAACAATCCCTTCAAAACAACTTAAAATAACTTATAAAATCACAAAAACGACCCTAGAAAGCCACAAAAACAACCTACAAAACCACAAAACCACCAAGAAAACGCTTCGAAACCACCAAAAGAACGATAATGTAGGTTTTAAATTTTTTTCTTACTATCAATTTGGTAGCATGTTTATTATGAATATTTTCTGATTTTTAATGGTAAAAGCATTGTTTTCTAATTATTTTAGGTTTTAAAGTTTTTCATTAGGAATTTAGTGAAATAAATTTTCAATTTCTTTTTTTATCTTTTGTTATTGAAAATTCCTTTTAATTTTGGAGTAAATTTGATTGAAAATATGCCCCAAAAGACTCCAATACATAAAACAACCAAACTATAACCAATAAATAAATAAATTAGGAGTTTGAGATTGACATGTTGAATATGGTTGCTCATGTTGAACATCTATTAATCAAAAAAGAAATTTTGTTTTGTTTTATTATTTTAAATTTAAATTAATTTATATTTTAAATATTTTTTTGATAATAATCATAGTATGAGTAGTTTTAAAAAAATAATTACGTAAATAAAATATTACTCTTTAAAGTTAAATATATATATATATATATATATATATATATATATATATATATATATATATATATATATATATATATATATAACATAATATTAGAACTATTAAATAACATAGTGTAGCATGTATAGCATAACTATAACATACTCTAACTAAAACATACATGTATATACCATTTAACATAACATAACTATTTAAAACATAACAAATATATATAATTTAATATTTAAGTATATAATTATTACGCCAAAGGCGTTCTCTCTACGGGCTTTGTACATCCAAACATAGTTCATGCAAGCTGATCCGAGCAGCCCATTTTCGTCCTCCTCCAGCAAGTAAAAAATCTACGCGCGAAAAGTATTTTGTAGTGGTTGTTGTTTGGTTGACTGTGGATGTATGTGCCTGCATGGGTTTCATCATTTCTTTAAGAGGCCAAAATCCTCTCGTTTCTTGCGATAGTCCACTCTACCAGAGATGAAAGCACCGATATAAACATGGGGATTGGGGAGAGTGATCGCTTTGCATCTTCAAATTCACATTGGAGGGAAAAGAGATCTAATGTCATTCTTCTTGGAGAAACAAGGCTCTCTGTCATTGCCCTTGATGCCTCCGTTTAAACTATTTTTGAGGAAGGAACTTTGTGTCATAAATTGTGGTAGAGAGGATAGGATACTTTTCCAAATTTCAATGAAAACTTCTCAAGTGGGAGTGTTTTTATAAGGGAAAATCAAACTCAATAGAGGCGACTTTGTAGACAAGGAAAGTGCAGAGAAAAGTTGGCTGGACCGGTTCTTTTGAGACAGACAACCAGCTTGTATTCCAGAGGCAATCATATGATTTGGGAACGTTCTATACAATGCAAAATTCATCGTTGGGAAATAAAATTATTTTTTGCAACATCCGTTTTTTCTAGAAATAATTTATGGAAAATGAATGTACCAAATACAACCAAGGAAGGAGGCAAGAAAGAATTAATACTTATAACAATGGAGATGATTGGGGTTATCAAGATAGAATCCTTAATTCTAATCCTCATTTCCTGAAGTGATATACCCTATTGAATTGGCTTTGAAACTACTGCTCAAGCCTCCTAAAACACAGACCCATTAGCGTAATTGGTAGTGGCAAGCATCAAGTTGGATTGAATTGAATATGGAAGCAGGAAGATAGATAGGTCCAACTGATTCCATAGGTACGTCAACAAAAAAAATATCCATCAGGTTATATTCAACTTCACTAACATTCAGGGACCCTTTAGACAGCCAAATGCTTCCGAAGGGTGAATTCATGTAGGCAATGTGAGAAGAATGATTAGAATATATTTGACTTCATTAACATTTGAGGACCGTTTAGATAGCCAAATCCTTACAAAGGGAAATTTCATGTAGGAAATGTGATTTTTTTTTTAATAGATGGAAAACTAATGATTACCTTATTAATGTTTTACGTTGATGCACATATTGTACCGACCAGTAGTGTGTTTGTGTTGTTGAATTTTTATGAAGTTATATGAATATGTGCGTCAGACATGTTTCATGTGACACATAAGGTTTCATTTATAAATCTCCTCACATTATCACATTCTCGAAGGAAGACATGGATAATAGTAAGTCCATTGATTTAATTTAACAAAGGTTTGTGTGCCCTATTATATTTGAAATTCATGTAAATCTTATATTCTTGCTTGAAGTGTATCTTGATATATAAGGTCCTATTTATGAGTCAAATTGGGGACTCTATATGTCGATAAATATCCATTGTACACATTAGATTTAACATATGTTGCTACAATTCTTGCTAATGACATTGCCATTCAAATTTATTCCATATCAATGGAAGAGGCTAACCGTAAACTTCTCCAAGTTTCTTTGGATTGGGATTGTGGTCCTGGAAAAGTTGATTTATCTTCTTTGTTGCAGGGTCAACCCTACTACTATCCTAATAATGTTCAAAAACATGCTTCCTATGCCTCTGATAACTACTACCACAAGATAGGAATGGCAATCTGATCTTGCGAATTTAACGTTGTGGCTACCATAACCACTACTGACCCAAATAAGTTGATTTTTCCAATCCTTCTACAACTTTTATGTTCATGTTTAGGTTTCTGGGATAATGAAAACGAATTTTCTTGAACTTTGCAATCCAAAAGACTGACATATTATAAGTGATTTTGGAAAATACCATTTGTCCGGAGGTATGATTAATGAATAAAGCAGTGATTTTGTAAATAAACGATACATGAACTTCGTTCAAACATGGGACCTCTCTCGAATTTTCAATACCTTGGAAAACGATGGCGATGACATGGTTACTGCAAATGATGTACAAGGGTTACCAGAAAAGCTTGAAATTCAACATATCTATAGTGATAATATGAAATTAGTGATGGGATCTTCAGACAATATGAACTTTATAATTTTCTTTCATTTTATCTCATGAATTTTTTAATAGCTATTTTAGTTTTTGGTCTATGGTAGTCATTTTTGCTTTTATTAGTTTACTTTTATTTAAATTATGTTATTTTAGTTATATTACCGGTTTCTTTAGTTAGAGTTAAAAATTAATTTAGTTTAGCTTAAATTTATTTTAATTTTGGCTTAAGCTTTAGTATTTAGTTTTGATTTAGTAATGTCGATTTCTAATTTTATTACTTAAATAGTTTTGATTTTTTTTTGAATGATAAAATTAGCATATAAATTTGAATTTTATCTACTTACATTATAGTTTGATTTATTTTAAATTTAGATTTTATATTAGCTTTTTATTTTCATTCTTAGATTTTATTCAAAGTTTTATTTATATCTAGTTTAATATTTTGTTTTAAAAAATTGTTGGTTGTTTGGATTGTAGGTGGATATTGAAAATTTTGAGGCATAAAATCATGAGAGGCTAAAGAAATTCAAAGGGTTATAAAGGAGCATGAATACAAAGCTCAAGGGGTTCCATTTTTTTTGCAAAAGTAGACTTTTTGTACTATTGTGAGAGACTTCTTCGGCTTTCCTTTGCACCTCTCCGTGCAATTGCTAGTATAACTATATATACAATTTCAAGTTTTAACAATGCATCATTGATAAATACATTAAATTTGTCATGAAAATTGCATTTAAAGTTAATAAAAGCATTATGAATATTTTCTAATTTGTACCATATTGTTTCATTATGACGTGTGTCGTACAAGAAACATTGTCTTCATGTGCTTGCACCTAGTACATGTCATGTGTCAAAATCAAACATTACGAACTTAAAGTCTATTGGAGTAATTGGTTGGCATGAAATTTTATTAGTTTTTCAAATAATTTTATTTCAATTTTTTTACATATATATTTACATATTTATGTATTATGAATAAAATGCATTATCTGGAAATGGGAAAAAGTGTGAAGGTTGATTTGATCACTTATTTCGATTGTGTTTATATGGAACTCAATACGTTGGTTGATAAATTATTAAAAAATGGACTCTAAAGTTTAGGACTTCAGGCTAAAGTATTCTAGTTGAGTTTAGAAATGGTTTTCTTGTCAACATTATTTCAAAGTCAACATTTTTTTCTTGGATTAGTTTATATGTTAATAGTTTTTTATTATATGTAATAGTTTAGTCAACATTTTTTTCTTGGATTAATTCATATTATTGTATGTAATATGCAGAGGCATATTCTATACGCCCCCCAACTGCAGGCCGTCGGATTGTGGGGGGATATGCTATACATTGCCAGGCTCATGATAGATCACGTAGCCCACCTAGAGTGTGTGTTCCACTCATAGATCTTGCATCTGAAGCCAGTCAAAGTATTATATGCATTTTTTCTATGTATGTTAATGATCATGCTACTAATAGTGGACCTTCTTCACCTGTTTCAGGTACACCTCCTATATTTTTAAATCCACTTTAAAATTTAGGTGTTTATTTCTTGAAATTATCTTTAATTTCATATTATGTTCAACTAATGTGTTTGAATTTAATGTATATGTTATTATAATTCTAGTTTGTTAAATATATATATATATATATATATATATATATATATATGTTAAATTACGTTTATGATTTGCGTACCCTCAGTAGGGCAAAGCTGAGGATCACATTGCAACGTCAATCCCTTTGTGGGACGATTCTACAACTAGTATCACATTGGAGGATGTTATGACCCAGCATATGTGGATCACATGAGAGCTTGGTAACATCCCTGCTAGCTCACCTACTAGGTATAGTTTATCTTTGATGTTGGAAAGCATCAATAGGTTAATCAAGACATATTGAACATCAAGCCCATAGACCAGCCTCCTACATTCCATAAAGAGGATGCCGAGGCATGAGGTTAGAGACCCACATACTTGGGAGGTTGTGAAAGAGGCAACCAATAACATTGATGTTCGTGGGGATTTTTTTGACATCCCTCCAGAATGCCCTAATAGATATAAAGGTCTGATTCCACTCAAACATTTGAAGAATGTTTATGCATCCCATTTTGTGTATGATCGATTTACTGGAGCTTGAGGCCAGTTGCCCCACCATGAACATGTTACCCTTTATTTTTCCAAGAATATATATGTAAATTTTATGTTACACATGAGGTCAGATTAAACTTGTTTCCATTGATGTCAACAAGTTCATGGTCATGGTCATTCTTATCATATACATGTGTGATGGATATTTGACCTGGTGGTCCTATTGGTTAGCATGGATGTATTAACAGAAAAATGGTTGTGTTGGAATTGATTTCAACTCTTGAGGTCATGCACTTATGTCAACCTCATGATGATGTAGATTTATGGACCATGATGCGTGTCGGTATGTGTTGGCATTGATGATTGTTCCTATGATGATGGAACACTTGATGACACATTAATGATTGTCAGTGGTAGCATGATGGTCTTGGAAGAGTTCGAATGTGCATTGATAAACATGTCATGATTGTTTATTAGTGCTGCAAAATATATGGATGGTGCTGCTACAGGTAGAGGATATTGCTACATGTTGATCATGGAGATCTACATGTGATGGAGATTTTTTATGGCACACTATTTGAGTTTTAAACTAGGTCTTCATCTAGGTCCTCATACTTATGCTTCATGGAGATGACTTGTAGTGATGTGATGGCTTGATTATGGTGCTACAAAGGTTTTGTCACACCCTCCTTCCACATTTACCCAAGTAACCAGCCCACTGGGGTAAATATGTGACAAAGAGTTACTATGATATGACTCAACCTCCTTGGTGGCCTTAAGGAAATGGAGTCTAACTTGCTCTTCTTATGCTACTCTTTCACTAAACAAGTTCAAAACTTGACCTTCTTTCAACGTTTTAGGTAGCAATTATTTGAACACTCCAAGTATGCGAGCTCACGACCTCGCAACTTCACAACCTCATAAGCTTGTGACCTTGCTACCTTACGACCTTACGACCTTGCTACCTTACGACCTTGTGACCTCGTGATATTGCGACCTCTTGACCTTGTGACCTTGCGACCTCATGACCTTGCAACCTTGCGACCTGTAATTTAGAACGTCAGACCCTCTCGTTGCATCGTTATGATTTAATAGTTTTATCTCACTGTAAACTACTATTTTTCATCTGAGGATCACCAATAAGGTTCCAAATCCTCACTAGTTAGTTGCAACAATAATTTTTTAGCCCACACATTCATCAACCATTTTACTTATCAAATCAAGAGTGAGAGCCATAGCTAGCATACCTCGCATAACCAAACATAAAACCAACAAATAATTAGAGTAGAAACAATGGAAAATCAGATATAAAATTAACATGATAATTATTACAACAAGGAACATAACTCTTATTAACAAAAGGAATTACCAACCAAGCTCGAGACTTCCACATACCACCCGACCATAGATTGGGCTGAGTTAAAACTCACTTTAGCCAATCACCCCCATGCCATATTCCAAAAATGAATCTGGGATCTCATGAAATGAACCATCCAAAACCAAACTAGGGCTTCCATAGGCCAACCCACCTCAACCCTCAAACATCAATTCCACCTCATGATTGGACACTAGCATCCATTACCAGATCAGTCTCTACCTAATTTTTCCAGGGCTTTAGAGTGTTTTTTACAACCAATGCTTCCAGGACTAGTAACTCAACCCACAACTAATGTTTGGCTTCCAGAACACTTGTCTAACCAGGGCTTCCACGACTAGTAACTTAACCCACCAAGGGCTTCGAGAGCGTTTTTCCAAACAAGGATTTTAGGACTAGTAACTGAACCCAAGTTGTTACAGGGGCTCCATAGCATTTGTCCAACCAAGGCTCCAGGAACTAATAACTAAACCCATATCTAAAGGAACGTGAGTAGCAACCAGAAAAAAAAGAAAGTAAAACCCACAATGCCATGGCTATCCAATAAATGGAAAGGCTAGGAAAATCCATTGTTAATTTAGGAAATCCTCCATTCCAATGAAAAATCATAACCAATAAGCAACATGCATGTGCCATGCATGCCAAAAATAGCAAGGAAATCATACATACAACTCGGTACCTGTAAGAATTTTTTTTTGTAGCTGTTGATCTCAATGTACTTATGAGCTTTCCTACTTTTCCTTTGCCTCCTTGCTCCAAATCTCAAGTATGCCATAATCCTCCAAGTGTTCTCCAAGAAAACTTTAAGTTTACAAGAGTATGAGAAAGAGAGAATAGAATGAGAGCTCCAAAATTGAACTGAAAAAAGTTTGTCAACTGATCCTTAGAAGCATATTTATCAATGATGCCTCTATTTTCCTTCATTTCCATTATTTTCCTTCATTTTCCTCCTCATGTGCAACTTGTGACCTTTCACCTTCCTTTTCTGCTAATTTCCATTTTTTCATAAATAAATTCCAATAAATTCCACTTTTCCTTTCTAAAGCCTTTTCCATTGCCTTTGCCAATTTCCATAGCCATAATAAACCATATGAACACCCAAACTAGGATTTTTTTCCCAACTTTCAACGTTGAATATGTGTCCCATGACCATGGTTATTATTTTTCCCTTATTAAGTTTATTACATGGATTTTGACTAGGGTTGTTACAGAACCCTCCCCCTTGGGGGAACACCGTCCTCGGTGTTCAATGACACCTACAACCAAAAATATTGCTGAAAGAAAAAAATATTACCCAAGCATTATAAGTTAGCTCGTTTCATTATTTACAATGATCAATTTGTTGAGAAGAAACCAACATGATAACATAACAATATGACAACCATGACATGACACCATGCTACTTATTGAATCTTTATAACAAAACTCATGGTGGTATTTACATCCATATACATATGTACATATACCAAAAAATCATACCAAATCAACTAGCGAATAGAGAAGGATACATAGCCTGCATCTGATCCATTATCTCCCATGTAGCCTCATTAAGCCAAAAGTGTTTTCACTACACTTTAACCAGCTCGATTGCTTGGTTCTGAAGCATGAGAATATTTCTTTGAAAAATGTGCTGAGGTTCCAGCTGGAATTCTCCTTTTGGCTCCACCTGCAATACAAACTGCTCAATTACATGATCAACATCTTTAAAATACTTCTTAAGAAATTGCACATGGAAAAAATCATGGAATTTCACTTTTGGAGGTTGTGCAAGTCGATAGGCTACTAGCCCAATCCTTTCAATAATATTGAAATATCCACAACACTAAGGTGATATCTTGTCACATGATCCAATATGCAAGGAGCTCTTCTTTGGCTTGATGTGTAAGTACACCTATTCCACAACTTGAAACTCCTTAAATAACCTGTTCTGATTTGCATAACATTGTTTTCTATCTTGTGTTGCCTTTAGGTTCTTCTTGATTACCTGTTTTTCTCATTCCATCTCTGCCAACATATTTGGTATTATCCATAACATGTTAACTTAACTTGATCACTCCAACTAATAGGAGTATTAAAACTCCACCCATAGAGTGCCTCAAACAAAATCATCCTTAGAAATTCCTGATACCTATTGTTATATGCGAACTCAACCAATGGAAGATACTCTTCCCACTTTCATTGTTGATGCATCAAATACATCCTCAACATATCCTCCAATACCTGTTGACCCTATCCATCTATCCATCTGTCCGTGGATGATAAGTTATACTGAAGGCCAAATTTGTACCCAAACCTGAAAATAACTCTTTCTAGATTCTAGAAGTGAACTTGGCATCCCAGTTTGACACAATATTCTTCATAACACCAAGAAACCTCACTACATATTTTATAAATACTTGTGCTACATCATTAGTTTAATATGTAGACTTTACTGATATGAAGCGTGCTACCTTTTTCAATCTATCAACCACAACCATAATATAATCATGTTATCTATATTTCCTCGACAAACCCGTGATGAATTGCATGGAAATGACCTCCCATTTTCACTCTAGAATCGAGATTGCCTGTGGTAACCCACCTAGATGCTTACACTCTGCCTTTACCTATTGACAATCCAAGCATATCACCACGAACTTTGCCACTTATTTCTTCATTTTTAACCAATAGTAGAACTTCTTCATCCCTTTCAATATCTTCTAATATCTTGGATGACCTGAATATGGTTTCGCATAAAACTCTCTAAAGATAAGCTTCTTGAGCTCACTGTCGTCTGGAACATATATCCTGTCCCTAAATCTGACCAAGCCATCTACCATGATAAGATAGTCCACATCCTGTGCACCTGTACCTGCACTTGTACTTGTACCACTACCTATACATGTACCTGTACCTATGCTTTTACCTGTGCATGTACTTGTACTCTGCTATAACCTGTGCCTGAGCTCCATGTACCTATTATCTTGATGACCTACCTATAAGATCTGAGCATGTAAATATTTCCCATAAGAACTCATAGTTATTATGTGGTTCACTTGTATCCGCATGTTAAGAGCATCTGTAACCATGTTCTCTTTATCTTTAATGTACTTGATCTCAAAGTTGAACTTTTTGATCGTGGCTAGCCATCTAGCTTGCTTGAAATTCAGATTTTGTTGGTCAAATAAATACCTCAATCCACTGTGATAGCTCATGAGTACAAACCTCCTCCCAAGAAGATAGTGCCTCCACATATTTAATGCATGGATTATCGTTGTCAATTGAAGATCACGTGTTATATAATTTTTCTCATGCTCATTCAATTTTCATGACTCATAGCACACTACTTGTCTTTCCTGCATAAGAACTCCACCAAGCCCTCTTTTGCAAGAATCTGTACATACCACAAATTATTTGTTCAAATCTGAAATCATTAGAATAGGAGCATGTGTCAACAATTATTTCAACTACTCAAATCTTGTTGTGCATTCCTCTGTTCATTCAAAATTATTACCTTTCCTTTGTAGTGATGTGATAGGATATGAAATCTGTGAGAAGTTCCCAATGAACCTTCTTTAATAACCTGCTAACCCCATAAAGGACCTTACCTCATCCACATTCCTAGGATTTTCCCACTCCATGATAGCCCTTATCTTCTTTGGGTCCACTGCTACTCCTTCCTTGGAAAAAACATGTCCCAAGTAATGTACCTTTTTCTGAAAGAAACTACATTTTATAATCTTAGCATACAACTCATGATCTCTTAACAATTTCAATACTGCAAATAAATGTTCGACATGATCTTCCTCATTCTTAGAATATACCAATATCTCATCAATGAATACAATAAAAAACTTGTCCAAATAAGGATGCAACACAATATTCATCAAACACATAAAAGTAGCTGGAGCAATAGTCAAACAAAATGGAACTACAACAAACTCATAATTTTTGTACCTGGTCCGGTAATATGTCTTATGAATTTAATCTTCTTTAATCTACACTTGATGATATCCTGATTTCAAATCAATATTCGAGAACACTGCTACTCCCTTCAATTGATCAAACAAATCATCAATCCTAAGCAACAGATACATGTTCTTAACGGTCACCTTATTAAAATTCCTATAATCAATTCACAACCTTATAGTACCATATTTATTCTTCACAAACAACACTGTTGCACCCCATGTTGATACACTTGTCCTCATCTATTCCTTGTCAAGCATTTCCTTCAATTGGAACTTCATCTCTACCAACTCTGGAGTGCTCATCTTGTACGGTGCCTTTGATGTTGGTGTTTCCCTTGGTACCAGCTCAATAGAAAATTCCACTTCCCTATGAGGCTACAATCCTTAAATATTTGCAGGAAATACATCCTAAAATTGCTATAAAGTCTGGTACCTACTCAATACCTCTGCATCCTCAAATTCCTTACTTTTTTCACTAGAAATGTGCACTAAAAATAACACAAACCCTTTTCCATGACTGTGCTTCACCTGCATAGTTGTCACCATTCTAACTGATGTTTATTTCTTCTTACCTTGCAAGTCTCTTTGTTCCCCATTATCATCAGGCACTCAATAAACTTGTCATAAAAATATACCTTGATCCTATGAAGATACAACCAGTCCATACCCAAAAGCATATTGTATGATCCCAATGAAAATACATTCATATGTGCTGAGGTAGGAATACCATTCAACTCGAATGCACAAGCTCTTACTCAATGATGAACTCTCTTATTTGTACCTGTAGACAGTTGTACTAACCAAGACTCTGCATGCACTTATTTTTTTAAGCCACACTTACCCACTAGTTCAGGATTAGCATAACTATAAATAGATCGAGGGTCAATCAAAATATAAACAAATTGATCACAAAGATTACCATTCATCTCGATAATAGATTCCTAGTGATTTTCCTGCCTATTATCCAGCGCTGCATAAATCCTAGAAATACTCTGTCCAACATTCCCCACTATATGTGCCTCCTAAGCACTGTAGATTTGTGGTTTACCACTTTGATGTTGTGAACAATCTCTCATGTGATGCTCTCCTCCACAAGTCCAACATTGTAAAGGCTTCTAACCTTCATCCTTATTCTGTTCCTTAGATCGAAGTCCTTGTCCTCTATCAGTTGTGTTGAACTTCTTAGGTGGCGTTGCATTCTCTTTATTACCTGTGCCCTGATGTCTTGCTCACTTCTTGTCCCATTTTCCTTTATTCTTATTATTACCTTTCCATTTTGGTTTAGTCTCAAATCTGCATTTTGATTTCTCATAACAATGCTTTAGCTTCCAAATGGTGTCCTCCAATGATCTAGGATCATCAAACTCAATCATGTGTTTGAATGCTATTGAAAAATCACTAATGAATCTTTGAATCTTGGCCTTCTCCTCCTTGAGCTAAGCCACATACTTAAATAACTCCAAGAACATGCTAGTGTACTCCTCATCAGTCATAGATCCCATATTTAACTCATAAAACTATTTTTCCCTATCATCGTAGTACCTCTCTGATATATAATTATTCCTAAATAGTCTCTCGAACTCAGTCCAAGTCAACTCCTCTTCATGAATACGTCTAAAATTCTTTACATATTCCTACCAAATATTTTCTTTACCTCTAAGACTAAATGTAGTTATTCTAGCCTTCTCTATATGACCTGTTCCCACTATGATATCTACTACCATAAGCCCCATTCGTCCTATCCTCATGTCCCTGGATGATCCGAAGTGGTCCTTGTTTATACAATTCTGACAAACTCTAAAGAATTATTGCATTGACTTTTGCTTGTTTCTCTTGTGCCTCAATAATCTTATCGTTATCTGCTTTGCAACTCCTTATTTCTGCCTTCAAACTTCTCAATGTGTATGCTAAATAAGAAGATTTCCCAACACCATGTTTCTCACCTAATCCATTGGGAGAATCTCGTGAAGTGTAGTCTGCCATTATGTTATTCATTTTTTTTCTTCTCTTCCTACAAGGTATATCATATATGTTAAACCAAGTCATAAAAATACTCAACATAGCTCAGTATAGTCCAGGGAGGATATCTCATTGCAAGATCAACCAGATTAGCACAATACATGTATAATCACAACAATATTATCATATAATAATCATTTCAACCATTATTCAATCATCAATGCATGACCATACCGACCACATACCATGACCTCATGCATGAAAACTATAACCATATCAATGTATGCATAACCACATATGAGCATTGACATGGATAGATAATGCATAAACAACATACGCTCATGACGATCACATCCAACAAAGAAACCATCAACTTTTACATGACAACATCACTACAAATAGGACCATTCCATGCACATGCAATAAGAAAATAGACCAAAATCATAAGGAACACATATGCAACCAACATGAATGCATGACCAACACACTTCCCATCCAATCCAAGGGGTGAACCATGCTCTGATACTACTCTATAACACCCTCCTCCCACATTTACCTAAGTAACCGGCTCACCGATGTAAACATGTGGTGAAAAGTTACTATGATATGAATCAACCTCCTAGATGACCTTAATGAAATAGAGTCTAACCCTTTCTACTTATGCTACCCTTTCACTGGACAAGTTCTAAACTTGACCTTCTGTAAAGGTTGTTGGTAGCAATTATTTGAACAATCCAAGTGTGTGATCTCGTGGCCTTATGACCTCGCGACTGTTGGGTGAAATACATGGTGTATTAATCGAACAACATTTAATTTCAATCCAGGGTCCATGGAATTCAAGATGCAACACTGGAAATTCTAGAGAAAGACTCCAACAACCTGCAAAAAATAACGCTAACTTGTCCATAACTGCTCACACCTTCAGATTCTTGCAATAGTTTATCCTTGTTCTAATCCTGCACTCAAAAGAAGTCTTTAGAAATGAATCCATAAAAAAAATCTTGTAATCTCAAAAATATGTAATCAATCCCTAGTTATTATCAAAATCACTCATTACTAACGATATTCCAAGTTCATGAAAACAATGCATAAACTCTCAACTCAATTCCTATACTACAACAAATTTAAAGAAAAGTGCAGTGATCAATTTGGACACTGGCTACTTCACTCTTTCATTCATCAAACAACTAAGATTTCAAACTAGATAAATAATCAAATATCTCAAAAATAACACATGTGCTAATCTAATAATTCCAAAAGACTGTTTCCAAGAAAATCAAATAGTCCTCCAATCATTCATACACTATATCAATTCCGCTTGTAGATTCTTGTACTATTGAAATTTTTCACTCTTTCGTACATTCAAAAGTAAAGTGTGGCAATCTGGTGTGTAAATAAATATGGTGAATGTGCATAACAAAAGGATACACTCTGTTCTATCCAAAATATATCTCAACCAGAGATCTAGAAATTGTACTCAAAAGGAAAACTTGCAAGAAATAAAAGCAATCCTTTCAACTAAGAAACACATTCTGAAATAGTGTTAATAAAATAATAAATCAGATTACAACAATCTCTACACGAGTTCACTCAAATAATCAAGGACACTTGTTCCAAAATTTCAAGACCAATAAAAAATGTAATCAATTTCACTCACTGACCAGTCACATAATATTAAAAAGGAAACAAGTTAGAAACCAACTAATATACAATGGTTGGGTTATACGAGCATTTACCCTTAATATGGATTCATTAATTAAACCAAGGGAACACAACTGTAATAGTGAGAAAGTCTTGGAAAGGAAAATAATTAAATTCAAGTGTTCAATTTAAGTGTATGTTGTGACTATTGAATATGACTTGATTCAAAGGGCTTAGGGTTTAATAATTTAGTATTACTTCATTCATACCTCGCATCACGAAATATTTAAAAGAGAATCAATATGCCCTCAATATTTTAGATCTAAAACAACTCAAATATTTCAAGAGGAGATCTTATTAAATATTGTTATTAAATCATGATATCTTTCAAAGTCCTCAAACTGAATATGTCAATACCCATAGAAATCAGTTCAAGTGGAGGTCTTTATAGTCACCCAGTCATATAAAAGAAATAATAATTATTCCCAAGGTAAATCTCGTACAACCCAAAACATATATTAATGGAACAAGGTTTCAAGGAACATAATGTTTCATGAACCAATGTTAAATCTCAGTTTCCTTCAAAAGCCTCTTGAATTAAAGGCTTACCAAAATACTGAGGGAAAACCTTGAGTTGAAATATCACTCTAACCAAATATGAAAGGAATAAATAAGTGATTTAAAAAAATGATTTGCACAAAAATTAACCCAAATTGAAATTACAAAATGTTCTCAAATGTATGAAATAGCCCCTTCTCAGATCTAATCTATGGATACTCCAAATCACACAAAATTCATACGATTCAAATGAAAACAGAATATTTGGAAAGAAATGAAAGAATGTTGAATAATTTATACAAGGATATAGTACTCAACCGATAAATATGCACACCACAATGATCTATTTCAAAATAAAACCACACAATACTAACTAATAGAGGTGTAACAAGTTAGACTGGTTTGGCCCAAACCAACCACCATGAACCCTCTTTAAATAAATATTATATTACAGATCAAAGAGAAGCATTAATAAAATGTAACAAAAATGAAAATGAAACCTAACATTGATGCTTGTTATTAATGGAAATCTCAATCCTTAAACATCTAGAGCTCAATAGTACTGCTCCAAAGCGATTTGAGGAAGGGGAAGAGCTCCAACACTCATGTGAGAAACATGAGATTACAAAGAATGTCTTGTTTTCCTCTAGTACAAAGCCATGATTTGGCTTTTTATATAATTTACAATTACATGATAGGCTTTGAAAAATCCAAACCAAGCACAAAATGAATGAGAGGGGATCATAATAGCTTCCCCATCCCAAGTATATTACAACCAATATATAATCAAAGAGACATGAATTTGATAGGAAATTTCCATTTTTCTACAAATATGGGCAAGATCCTAGAACTATGGAAAAACTGTGTTTTTTTTATAAAACTACCTCAAAGAACCTCGTGTATCTTCTTAACCATAGTGAATTTTTGGAAATTGTTTGGTTTTTAGATAATTTTCTATATCGCAAAAAAATCCATGTGCTCATATTTTTTAGATTCACCTCCATTTGCATGTAAATCAAGGTCAAATTTGGCAGTTTGAATTTTGAGTAGATTTATTGATTTTCTTCTAGAAAGCCACATGTGCGACTTGAGTACATTCCAACCCAGGAGATTTTAAAACATTATTTTGGACAAAAACCTTCCTCATTTTTCTTTTAAAGTGTTCAAAGATGTTGAATCCCCGAATTGGTTGCTCTTTAGTACAGGAATGTTGATCTCTCGTGCAGGAACAATTCAATGAGAGATAAGTGCACTTTTGAATGTATAAAAGGATCCAAAATAGTTCCGAACAGATTTCATCTATCATTTTCCTCCATGGTAAGCTAAGATGATCGAGTGGTCCCCATATAATTCCATTTTGGTGCAGTAACTCTATGGAGTACAGGACCTGCATTAACAACATTAGTGAACATAAATCCTAAGAAATGCATATAACGAAGGTAAAAAGTGAAAACCAAATGTAAATATTCACTATTACATGAAAATAATGTGTAAGTGCAATATAAAGGTTCATAAACTGGTAAAACAAGGGAATAAGTGAGGCACCATATGGGAAAAAAGATGCATTATATACAATAATTCTCAGGCCTCACAAAGACCTTGCGACCTCGTGACAATGTGACCATGTGACCTCGCAACCTCACTACCTTGTGACGTTGTGACCTTGCGACCTTGTGACCTCGCAACCTCGCTACCTTGCGACCTTTTTACGAACTATCTAAATTGTGACCTTGCGACCTGCAATTTAGAATGGCAGACCCTCTCATCTAATCATTATGAATTAATAGTTTTATCTGACTGAAAAACTAATATTTTTCATCTTAGGGTCACCAAGAAGGTTCCAAACCATCACTAGTTAGCCGCAACAACAATTTGTTAGCTCACACATTCATCAACCATTTTACTTATCAAATAAAGAGTGGGAGCTTAGCTAGGGTACCTTGAATAACCAAACATATAAACAACAAATAATTAAAGTAGAAAACATGAAAAATAAGCTATAACGTTAACATGATAATCCGTACAAGAAGGAACATAAGTCTTATTAACAAATGGAATTAACAACCAGGCGCAGGACTTCCACATACCACCCGACCATAGATTGGGCTAAGCCAAAACTCACTTCATCCAATCACCCTCGTGCCATATTCCAAGCATGAATGTTGGATATCATGAAATGAACCATACAAAATAGAACGAGGGTTTCCACAAGCCAACCCACCTCATGATCAAACACCACTAACTATTACCAGATCGATCTCTATCCAAGTTGTCTAGGGCTCTAGAGCGTTTATTCCAACCAAGAATTCTAGGAATAGTAACTCAACCCACAACTCTTGTCTGAATTCCCGAGCATTTTTGCAACTAGGGGTTCCAGGACTAGTAACTCAACCCATCAAGGGCTTCTAGAGCATTTTTCCAACCAAGGCTTTCAGGACTAGTAACTCAACCCAAGTTGTTGCAGGGCTTCCAGAGTGTTTGTCCAACCAAGGCTCCATGAACTAATAACTCAACCCATAGCTAAAGGAAAGTGAGCACCAACCAGAAAACTAAAGTAAAACCCACAACACCATGGCTATATAGGAAATGGAAAGGCTAGGAAAATCCATCGTCAATCCAGGAAATCCTCCATGCCAATGAAAAATCATAACCAATAAACCACATGCATGTGCAATGCATGCTAAAACTAGTAAGGTAAGCATAGATGCAACTCGGTATCTGCAAGAAAAAGTCGTTGTATTTGTTGATCCCGATGTCCTCTTGCAATTTCCTGCTTTTCATTTTCCTCCTTGCTCCAAATCCCAAGTCTGCCACACTCCTCCAAGAGTGCTCCAAGAAAAATCTAAGTGTCCAAGAGTATGAGAAAGAGAGAATAGAATGAGAGCTCTAAAACTGAACTAAAAAAGTCTCTGAACTAATCCTTAGAAGCCTTTTTATCAATGAGGCCTCTATTTTTCTGCATTTTCCATTATTTTCCTTAATTTTCCTTCTCACATTCAACCTATGAACTTTCACATTCCTTTTCTCCTAATTTCCATTATTTTCATAAATAAATTCCAATAAATGCCACTTTTCCTTTCCAAAGCCTTTGCCATTTCCATAGCCATAATAAACCATATGAACACCCACACTAGGATTTTTTTCCCAACATTCAGCTCGGAATGCATGTCCCGTGACCATGGTTATTATTTTTCCTTTATTAATTTTATTACATGGATTTTGACTAGGGTTGTTACAGGTTTGCAGGTCTGTTAAGATGTGTTGCAGCTTGTTCATAGGTCTGATGGAAATTGGAGGCTTGTTGGCATACTTTCCAACCTTGTCTATTGGCCCTTCTAGGTCAACTTGGAGGTGACACTTGGGAGGCATGTTTGATATACTTGTATAGGTGCCAAAGGCCATGTCAAAGGTATGGAGGCATGTACAGGAGCTGAAGAACATGATGGAATATATGGAAGAGGTAATAAGCTGAAGGACTGATGGTTTTCCTCATTTTTAGCCATATTCACATGAATATAAGCCTATTGTAGTGGTTGGAAACCTATAATCGTATAGAAACAGGCTCAAGGGAGCGGTTATAGTGCCAGTCAAGTTCAGACGGTGTCAAGGGAATGACTAAGTGTATTCATGAGATTTTCTCCACATTCCTCGCGTTGCTCGAAAGGAAATTAAATTTGAAATTCCCAGAGGCTTCTAGAATTAGTGAAAAGGGTCGAAAATGGTTTGAAAAGGTCCTCTCATTATGTGAATTCATTTAGTGCACTAGTAGTAAACTTAGTGGATTGATTTGGTCCAATTTGTGCACCTTTGATCCTAGCTCCAAGCTCAATTTATTCCTATATGTTTTATATACTTGATCTTGGAGCTATGTGTTGGTTAATGGAGTGTATGTGTGGATAAAAGATTGAATAGTGTGTTGAGGCTTCAGACCTATTGGAGAGCCTATATTTCTCCAATCTATGTGTGTTTATGGCAGAGCAAGGAGCATATCTGGAGCATGATTCAGTGTAGATTAGAATTGAAGTTGTTGGAGTAGAGTTTGTTTGGAGAAGTTTTGTATGTTGTTGGTTAGAGTTTTTTTATGGTGATTCTCACACTTGTTTTGCATGATATGTTGATGCATTTTGGAACATATCTATAGTGTCTTATGATTTCATTTGTATTATGTAACATTATATTGTTGTGAGGCTCTGATTTATTCAGTTTTGTGTGGCCATAATTCACTATTGGAGAGCACATGTATTGTGCATTGTTTTGATTTTGATTTATGATGAGATATTTCTACTGAGAGCATGTATGTAGAGATTATTTCTGATTTAGCATAATGTCATGGGATCTAGTTTTAAAATATATGAAAGGAGGTTTGCATGGTGGTGAGGAGAAGTGACTTCATGGAGGTGGAACAATGATATCGAAGCTTCAGTGAAAGGAAGAAGTTTTCCAATCCAATGGTGGTTTGATAGTCCAATGGTAGTTTGGAGAGGAACGATTGATCATGGTGGCTTTAAACAGATGGTGGTTCATAGATATGTAAAGAACAAAGTATTTTGAATTTATAAGTAGTTTTGAGTCTTATAGTCAGTCAGAGTTGGAATTTGTATATGAGGCCGAGTCTCCATGTTGATGGGACTCAACACACTATGTAAAATAGCAACACCAATAAGGGTGGTTTTTTTCCCAGTGAAGGGTATTCCACCAGATATCTTGTGTCTCTTATGTGGATTGTTTTTTTGGTTGTTATTTGATGGTTTGCGCTAATATATGATACTTATATATTTGTGTGTTTATTGTTTACTCATATATTGTTAGAATATTGTGAGTTGTTGATAAATATATGTGTGATTCAGTTAAAGTAATAAAAAGAAATATTTTGTTAATAAGTCACACTACTTATTCAACCCCCCAACCCTTGCCCTCTCGGTAGTGCTCAAAGGTTTCCAAAAACTGGTATAAGATTGGGGCTCTTGGTTGCAGCTTGATCGTTGGAGAGTAGATCTGCAGTTTGTTGGCGAAATTTGAATTTTTGTTTCTCGGAATGTGCATTAACAAGAGGAATCAATTTAAAAATAGGAATGGCCTTCCAAATAAGGAAGCTCAACCATAAAAGGCTCATATTCCTAGTGCAATCGATTCAACAAATAATGTGCAGAAATTAAAATATCAAGAACCAAAGGTGTTGTGACAAAATGAATCCAAAGGTATAAATGCTAATGATTTTCTTTTGATTTACAATTTTGAGATCCATATTTTGATAATGTCACATTTCCTAGTGAATATTATGATGATTTTAAGGTTCTTATATCTAATATTTCAAGACTAATAGTTACATGTACAGATCAAGAAAATTTATTGCAAATCTATAATGATAAGGAGGCCAAGCTCAAGGAGGAGATTGTGAGCTTAAAATTTAAATTAGTTGAATCTCAAAAAGTTGATGAAGGTATGAGGAAAAAATTTCAATAGAAATAAAAAGAGGTTGAGAAATTAGAAGCTAAATTTGTTTCCTTGAGAAAGCAATAGAATATGGAGAAGAGCATGGTAGCCTTGGATAATTTTCTTAAGATCCAAAGATCACCATTGGACAAATCTGGTCTTGGATTTCAAAAGGGTGAGTCTAGTTTGCATGCAAGTAAGAACACCAAATAATAACCCAAGAAACCTATAGCAAACAACACTAGTAGCAAAAATGAGATCCAAGGTAATAAGAAGAAAATCTAGCATCCAGTTAGCAAACAAAAGAACCAACAACAGAAAAGCAATCAGAACCAGTATCCAATCACGCGGTAGAGAAGAAAATATCAAGGAGCACCTACATTGAGTATACATTTTTCTCCTAGAGATGATCATGACAGATATGTAAAATTTCAAATGAATCAAAGTCCTTTTGTTCCTTTTGTGCGTAATGTATAATGTTACAAATGTCATAAGTTTGGGCATATTGCAGCAAATTGTTGGATCAGATCGTATAGACCATATTAGATATTCCAACAATTTCAACAACCAAGGAGAATGGCTAACAAGTATAACTATTCCTTTTATGGTTATTGTTACTCATGCCACCTATTTTTCCATAAGGCATATGATTGTAGATCTAACCAATGGAGGAGAAGCACATTGCATGCACGGTTTATATTTGGCATGAGCAGTAGGAGATTTGATCCTCTTACTTCATAATATTGGCCAAGTGGAGTTCTTTATAAGCCATGTATTTGGCCATATGGCAAGAGATTATTTGTTTCCCCGTTACTCAAGGAAAAACCATCAAAATAAGAAAAAACAAAGGGGATCTAGCTCAAAATAATTGAAGCAAGGAATGAAGCAAGAAAGAATCAAATCGAAGAGGAGAATAAGCAACCCAAAACAATGTGGAGAAATAAGGAGCAAAAACTCTTCATCTAGTGAAGAGCATTCCATCTTGTAGTCCATGGTTATTTCCTCCATACTTGTAGAGGACTGCAGATCATGACAGGTGCACAACCTTAGGGGGAGCATATGATGACTATTGCAACAATACTTGATGAGTTAATTTCAACCTTTATGCACTTTCAGGTCCATAGGATCAACCTATCTTATTGGATTTATATTGAGCTCAGGGGGAGCTATTCATGGTATGGAGATTCATGATTTGTCTTTTCTTTTTCATTCCTTTCCGTTCATGTGTTTATACCAATTTTATATGTCTTTCATGAGTATAAATAAGAGCACACTTTTTAGCCATGTATATATTTTATGGTTTCTACTAAAAATTGGTTGAAACGATGTGTATCCATGCATAGATTGTGATCATGACTCTAGGGTGTATTATGATAACATGATACATGGACCATCCATGTATAGGATGTCATATGAAGTTTATTACAACCATGCTTTTAATATTTATTCATCATTTTATGCATTGGTATTGTGTCCATTTAATAATATGTTGAGTCATCATGGTGATAGGCTTGTCATGGAGGAGTATCATGAGTCATTTTTTTAGCCACATGTATGGGATATTGATGAAGTAATTGTAATGATGTACTAGTACTTTATTCATTGGTCCATAAGAGATGATCATATCAACTATGTTTTTCATTGAAAATTTATGTATAATGATCATAGAGCGATGTACTTGTATTGTAGTATCATTGGGTCATATAGACATGATTTATGAGGTCATGTAATAATCATGTATGAGGTCTTATGTTGCTGATAAATCCATGTATTTATCAATGTATATGTCACTTGATTAAGGGTCATGTCGAGTCTTGGTCCATATGGTGCTTCTATTTGTCAAAGGAATAATTGTTTGCAACGGAAGTGATCAATTCATCTCAACAATTGGTATCTCTCTAACTTGGACCTGGAATGTGTTCAAGGGGAGAATTATTTTTTCCTATTTACTTAATCCATACATTGTTGGAATTATGATCTGCTTCGAGGTGGTCATACTATGCCTCATACTATGTTATGACAGTGGGGGTTTTGGCCTCATGTGATGAGATATTTTGATAGTTGCTTCTATGTAGTCATGGGGGAGATTGTGTGTGTGGTTGCCTAATATGATGTTTCTATATGGAGGAGTGGTGTATTTATGCTCATGTGAATTTTGATGCTATACTTTATGTTTCTTAGAGATGCAATGATGTTCCATATGTTGGTGATGGTTGCCTTATGTTGGCACATGCTGCTTGCTGCTAGTAGTTGTCGGTTGGTATTCTGCTCTAGATGTTGTGGTTCTATATGTTTCTTGTTTTTTATATAGAGACATGGATGATTATTGATGCATTTTATTTCATCCATGTATATATGTATTTATCAAGTACTGTACCTTACTTATTACTGCCTATTCATATGGAGTTGACCTTTTTCCATTAATATCAAAGGGGGAGAGAATGTTAAGATAATTTGGATGGATAGAGACCAGCCTCATATGTTGATGAATTTGACATCAATATCAAAGGGGGATTTTGTTGGCATTATTATATTGGCATTGATGTCAACAAGGTCATGGTCATGGCCATTCTTGTCATATGCATGTGTGATGGATACATTGACCTGGTGGTCCTATTGGTTGGCATTGATGTATTCATAAAGAGATGATTGAGTTGACATTAATGTCAACTCTTGAGTTCATTCACTTATGTCAGCCTCATGATGATGTATATTGATGTAACATGGTGTGTGTCGGTATGCTTTGGAATTGATGGTTGTTCCTATGATGATGGCACAATCATGATTGTCACTGGTAGAATGATGCCCTTGGAGGAGTTGGAATGTGCATTGAAAGATATGTCATGATGGTTTATTGATGTTTCAAGATATTTGGATGGTTTTTCTACAGTTAGAGGATGTTGCTACATGTTGATCATGCAGATCTACATGTGATGGAGACCGTTCATGGCACACTAGTTGAGTTTTCAACTATGTCTCCATCTAGGTCCTCATACTTATGCTTCATGGAGATGACTTGTAGTGATGTGATGGCTTGATGATGGTGCTACAGAGGTTTTTAGGACTTTTAAAATGTGTTTCAACTTGTTTAGAGGTCTAATTAAGAGTGGAGGCTTTTTGGCATAAATGCCAACCTTGTTTATTAGCCTTTCTAGGCCAACTTGGCAGTGACACTTGGGAGGAATGTTTGACCTACTTGTATAGGTGTCAGAGGACATGTCATAGGTCTAGAGACATGTACAAGAGCTGAAAAAGAGGATGGAATAGATGGCATAGGTCCTGAGCTGAAGGACTGGTGGTTTTCCACAGGTTTAGCCATAGTCGCATGCACGTAAATGTTGGAAAGGGTACCCCTAGGTTCAAGATTTTAATAAATACTCTGCATTTTGAGGATCAGAGCATGCAACGCGCAGATGTAGAGCCTTAGGGGCTTTGGGGTGGGTCAAAGTCCCTTATTTTGTAAAGGGATGGGAATATTTTGTATACCTTGAGCTCCAACCATGGTTTTCAAACCATGGTATTGTAAAATAGAAGACTGTATAAGGAATCTAGATAGTCTTGAAAGATATCATCTCATAACTCATGATAGAATTCATTTGGATGTAACATTGTATTGAGTCTGTATTTTTTTTGTGGGAAAGGGAAGGCTCTTGCTGTTGAGTGTGCAGAGACCTTAGAAAGTCTGCA
The DNA here is from genome assembly GCA_034641835.2 of Pinus albicaulis. Classification (NCBI taxonomy): domain Eukaryota; kingdom Viridiplantae; phylum Streptophyta; class Pinopsida; order Pinales; family Pinaceae; genus Pinus; species Pinus albicaulis. Next base: position 1,187,451,445 of record CM076570.1, on the reverse strand, counting down.
GTTGAGTGCACAAACCCCTACAGCTGAGTGTGCAGGGTGGAACATATTGTATTGAGAAGATCTGAGTATTATTAGAATAATTTTGAACATAGATCTATGTTGTTTTATCATGTGTTTCTATACTTGTATTTTGATGTTATTTGTGTTGAGTTAGGGTTTTTACACATAATTGCATCGTGAAGTCCTGTTATGATTTCTTATGATAATTAATGCATGTTAAGGTAAACTCGCGTAGTCTGCAAGATAGTTCAATAGAATTTTTGAACAGCAACACTAGAGTTAGTATATTTTTTCTGCGAAGATATGATAAGTGTTAAAGAGAATCAAAGGCCTAAAACCACACTCCATTATCCATATGGATGCAGAAATCTCATTTTAGCATCCCCTAATATTGCCTTTGGTGAGAATTCGGTCTACGCAGTAGATTATTATCGAAAGGGCCAGTAATAGTTGGTTTTTTTGGTACATGCAGCCATATCTGAATCTGGGTCTAGGCCCCATTAAGCCAACAAATGGTTCTATTTCTGGGACCGAGATATGTGGATGTGGCATCCGACCAAGAAAGAGATTCAAGACAAGGTAAATATCAAAGAGTGTGAATTTGTAGCGCAGGCAAACAGAAATATGCGCATATCTACTGAACAGTGGTTGCAGAAGTATATCTTCATAGATCGGCACGAGATATTTTTCTAATTGTTTGCTAGTTATTTTTACGAGTGGTTATCAAGACTATCTAAGAAAACGACCCATTTCAACAATAGGCATACTACGTGGAATCCAGAACTGATCAAGCAATTGAAGGGCACTGATAATGAGATCGCAAGGGCTCTTGATTATTGGATCAATAGTATCCTTGGATGATTTATTACTAAGTTCGTGATTGATACATCTATATCCTATAGTGAAGCAGAGCGCAAATTTTTCAAAGGCCCATAAGTAAGTATTTAAACTTGTTGAGGCTTAGGATTAAGATGTTATTGTGTGAAAAGGGATGCAATAAGATTGATATTCAGAGGAAAGAAAATCGTAACTACGTGATGCGGTAATAGATTTAGGGTAGACTGAGATAACTACGTTGAGTTTGAGTACATTCCATTGTTTAGGTATAAAATAAAAGAAGGAGAAATAAACCCTACGACCCCTAGAAGTATGTCGATAAAATTTGGAGATCATCAGGGCGCTTCTGGAATTCCCCAACCTTCCACTCCCATCACAATCCATCCCCATAATTTTCCTCCGCCTCCACCTCTGCTGTTTACCATGGTCTAACTGCCCAAGATTCCTATTTTCAAAGGATCGGATGATCCCGAGCAGTTCTGGTTTGTTGCAGAAGCGATATGGATATCGTAGAACATCACTAATGAGAATATGAAGCAAGCGCAGTTGGTCACAACTTTGCCGGATAGAGAGTTGTCTTGGTACATGAAATACTCCTCGAAGAAAAAAAATTCCACATTGACCCACACAAAGGCTGCGTTGAATGCTAAATTTAAGAAGTCGAAGTCGTGGTCCCAATGTATTACAGAGATCAAAGAGATAAATAAATTAGTCACTGAAACTATGCAGGAAGTAGATCAAAGATTTAATACAAGCCAAATCAGCGTTGAGATCCATGATGAGAAGCACAAGGAATGACTTATCATTGCATTATTACCACATCTCAGATTTCCATTATCACAACAGAAGATCGCAACACAATATGAAGAATTGGAGATTGTGATGAAACCAGAAGCTTCACCGGTAGCGGATACCAATATAGGGGTTTAGCAGATCCAAACCTAGTTGGAAAGCCTACATATGGAACTCCAAGATTTGAAAAATGGAAAAGAGGTTTGACTTGATATGAGTTTAAAACTTTGGTGCATAAAGTGTAAAGTAGAGGGTCACTATAAGGGTCAGTGTCTTATTTTTAGAGAGTATTTGGGCATTGGGATGCCAAGTCCGTTGACTCTTGGACCGATCGTTGCACCAAGTGTGGGGCCAAATTTCTGGTGTAGCTTATGCGAAGTTGCTGGCTAGCACTCCACAAACTACTATCATCTACTGAAAATTCACGTTCAGTTGTCAAAGAAATAATTATGTAATTTTTGTAGTTCGGTGGGACATGATGACAAGCACTGTCAAAGCTATGATATGATGATGTAGCAGAGTTAGGGACCATACATAATGTAAGTCGAAGGTCACGAAGATCAAGGTTCACCAACAACACGCGGAGGTTTCCAAGGACGAGGTTTTGCCTGAGGAGGAGGCGTTGAATGAGGTCGCAAAAATATCATATGTTATAACTGTGGTTAGCCTGGACATTTTTACAGGGATTTTCAGAATCCCGCTATTGTTTCCTATAAGTATTATCGTGCATTTGATCATGAGATAGAATATTTCCCCGTGCTATTAGCTAAAATGCAAGAAAAGAAAAATCAGCAGCCTGCCTAAAACATACAGATGATGATCGTTGAACTGCATGAGGAAGATACAAGTGTCAACATAGTAACACGCAATGGTGTAAATACCAGAGACGACTGCGAAAAAGGAAAGATGCCTATGGAGGGTACATTGGTCCGAAAAGATATAGAAAACACTGTTGGGTTCAATGTACAACGCAAAATAGAAACCTTCATGGAAGTAAAGAAGAATTTTATGGATTCTGGAGCTTCGACATCAAAGACACAGTTACAGTTAGTTCTAAAGAGGAAAAACCCGAGGAGATTACTAAAATGAAGGAGGTTGATCCATCTATTATAAAATCCTTCTTGTAGACATGTATGAAGTTGCTAAAGGATCAAAAAATTGTGGAAGGATTGCAGGGGTTGATTGACAACTGCACTGGTAAAGAAGAACAACAACCTGAACAATGTGAAATTCATAAGGTCTACGAAAATAAGAAGAGAACCGACAGAGAAATGAGGTTAACTGTGCAAGAGGAGATTATGAAATGGATCACGTAATCCTTGATATTAGATCAAATGCAAATGTTTTTCCAAATCAGACATGGGAACGGATGGGGATACCAAAGCTACAATGGTTTTGTGATTCAACTAAAAATGGAAAATTAGCAGAAAACCAATCCTATGGGTTGATTATGCGGAATTAGCATAGATAATGATGGTGCAAGTGTGTTATCAGACTTCGAAGTCATTGAGATTGTTGATGATAGCATTCCATATCCTGCTTTGCTTGGATTTGATTGGGCTTATGACATGGATGCCATAATCAACCTGAAAAACAAATAGATGGTGTTTGAAAAGAATGGTACCAGGGTTTTTTTGCCTTTCGACCCCTTTGAAGGAGTGCGATATACAGAACCTGTTCAAAATGAATATGGTGACGCTAATATCAATCATATCTATAAGATCACCATGCAGGATGAAGACTGGAACAATCCTACCGTTGATGGAAGGATAAGTTGGGAGCGTGATAACTCTTCTGTTTCAAACTTTGATGAAGAATTGGAGCATTGGCAGAAATTATTGCATGAAGTCTCTACTAAGTAGTGTAATAGATTTACCTATTCACTTCATTGTGTCACATCGAAGGTACATGAATTTCCATTTTATGATGGAACTAGGGATGTTGATTTATTTCTTGAAGAATTTGAGTAGAGGGTGCTTGAAGAACAACGATATGAGGCTTTGGACTTCTCTTTGATATCCACTCCATCTAGATGGTGGGAAGCGCACAGAGAAGGCTTAGGAGGATGGAAGGAATATTGCAAATTGATGAGGCTCTGTTTGGGTTCTGTAAACACTAGGATCCTAGAGAAGAACAATGGTAAGGATGCTCCTCAGGAGCATTTGTCTCGATAGACTGCAGTTTGGGGAATGGAACCTCAACCTGAATGGGTGCATATATTATTCCACACCTTGGATACAATACCTCAACATGGTATCTTGAAAAGGAATTGCACTATGGCACCACAGATTGATACGAGATGACTGAAGGTTTATTATTAAACTATATCTTTACAGATGGTTGGGATTGTATTAATGACGCTTTGCAGGAAGTCAGAATAGGAATATTCTAAATTTCCATTGAGCCAAGGGATTTAGTACAGCCTAACTGGGTTGCGCATTTGGAACAAGCACAATAATTTTACGCCCTAACTACGAAAGAAGACGAGGAGGATCCGTGCAATGTCAATATTCCTGAGTCAGAAGGACAACGTGAGGTTGTAGGTCCTGAAGTAGAGATGTCGAACATATCATAACCTGTCAAGACTCAGCAAGTTAACATGGGCTCAGAAGTGGAACCCAAGTTCACGAAGATTGGGGGCTATTGAGATGATGACACGGTGAGCAAGGTTACTGAATTGTTACATGAGTACCAAGATATTTTCTCGATGAATTTTTCTTATCTGAAAGGCATCGTAGGATATTTGGGAGTTATATGCATCACTTTGAAGCATGATGCGAAGCCATTCAAGTACCACCCATATCAGTTGAACCCAAAATATAAATATAAATTACGGGAAAAACTAGATAAGATGCTTAGTGCTGACATTATTGAACAGTAGAGGAATCTGAGTGGGTTAGTCCTATGGTAGTCGAGGAGAAATATACCAAGGGAGAGATAAGGATTTTTGTCGATCTCATAAATTTGAATGATGCATGTTTCCATGGGCCATTTCTGACACCGTTCACTAAAAACGTTTTGGAGAATGTGGGAGGTCAGGAAGCCTATTCCTTGACAGATGGGTTCTCATGATACCATCAGATCAGGATCGCGTTGGAAGATTGGAGGAAGACCACCTTTGCTACTGAATGGGGATCACGCCATTTGGATTGAATAATGCTCCAACAATATTTTCCAAATTCGTCGTTGCACAGTTTAAAGAATATATCCACAAATTTTGGAGGTGGATTTTGATGACTCGAAAGACTTCAAACTGTTAAAGAAGCTTGTTTGTAATCTGCGTTTGATGTTGGATACCTGTAAGAAGTATAAAATATCCTTGAACCTGAAGAAGTGTATTTTTTGCATGCCATATGGTATATTATTGGGGCATATTGTTTATAAATAGGGATTGATGGTTGATCCTATGAAGTTCACTGTCATTATCAATTTGGAGCCACCAATGAATGTGAAGCAGCTACACACGATGCTTGGAAATATAGGGTATTATAGAAACTTCATAAAGGCCTATGCGCAGATTACTGCGCCGATGGAAAAAATCTTGAAGAAAGATTCAAAGTTTTGATGGGATGATGACTATTAAAAGAGCCTTGATGGGTAAACCCACGAAATTGGGTTACACTTTTGTGAGAATCAGGGGCGGATAACTTTTTTTCTCAATAATTTGGCTGAACTTTTATAAAAGTTTGCCCGAACTATTCAAGAGTTCAGCCGAACTTTCGAAATTAGTTTGACCGAACTCATTCTGTCGTTTACATTGATGGTGTACTGATGGCATGGGAAAACAGAATTTTGCCCAGAGATGGGAAAACCGACAAAAAAAGTTCGGACGGATTTGTATTTTATAAATATATCTACCCGTAAAATTTTATAGGTTTCTTATTCACATCTGTCTCGCACGTTTGTTTGTCTAGGTGCTGCTGTTGCTCTGTTGCGCTTTGTGACGAGGTGATTTTTGATGATTTGTAGCTGCGCTGCGACAATGAGGTGATTTTTTTTTATTTGCAGTTGCGCTGCGACGATGAGGTGATTTTTTTTATTTGTAGTTGATTTTGTAGTTGCTCTTTTTTTTGTTGATTTTTTTTTGGTTTGAATTTAATTTAATTTTTTTTGTTCACAGGGAATTTGGTCTGCGTCTTCCACGATGTCTTCAGGGATCTCCCAGATTCATCCTCGTTGCGGCTTTGTCTGTGAATTTCTGCAAATTTCTAGGTATGAAAACCTTTGAAATCCAGTGATTGAAATCCTCTGTTAGAAATTAGTTTTTTTTCAAGAAGAAAAACATTGGTATATATAATGTTCTAGTTTCAATTTGTTGCTTATAATCCTTACAAAACTCGCTTGAGTAAAAATTTCTAGGTATAACATACCTTCCTTACAGAATTTTCAATCCATGTCGCAAAAAGTTACATTAGTTTACATCCTAAGTTGCCATCTTTCCCCTGTAGATATGCTGTTACAGTTCCAAAACCATTAACCAGTCTAAAATCATTACAGTCTCCTGCAATAGTTTTGCAACGAATATATAGTATAAAAAATGGACTGGTCACATTAGTTGTTAAATAAGATTATATAGGGGACAATAATAATCAATGACTAGAGTGAAAATCTCATCTAAACTGAAACTGACTATGACATTTGGATTCACTGTTATGACACCCAACAAGTGATTGGAATTATTTTTTCCAACATATTAGAAAAAAAAGAAAAAAATTAATTTATGTGATTAAAAACACAAGAAAAACCATGAATGTGGGCCAATAACCCATAGAATCACATAGGATTTGAGCCATTAGCAGTTGTATGGACCCACATGATCACCTGGGATTTGAGCCATCAACCCTCAAGATACAAAAACCCTACAATAGGTTTGTGTCAGAAGCGCAAACTTGAATGAGAACACAATAAGCACAATTCCATAATCTCCATTCTCCACTATCAAACCTGCTCATGAATCATTTCGTCATCTTCTAACTCCTCTACCCACTTAAATCTACAAGAAGTCCACCAAGAACCCTAGAAAAAAACATTCCAAAATATTAAATAAATACATGCAAATGAATGATTGCATCGACATATTAGTACTTTTGTTCTTAAGAATGCTAGGCATCTGGTCACAAAAATAGTAGCTATCTGCATATACGTTTGGAAACCATGTGAAACTCCTTTGCAAGAATTTCATATGGTTCTCGAGATATATATACAAGAAAGAAGACCACCCACTCTAAAAGGCTGAGAAATCAATGGAAAATAAGAGAACAGGGAGTTGACAAATTATGAAAGAGATCATGATTCATGATTCATCAACAAGATAATGTGATCTTCATGAGTTGATCATCCATAGAAAAGACCGAGTGGCTATCACGATCTCCGACTGTTTTGCACAGAATAAATATTCCACCTTTTCATGATCTTTTCATGAATTTAAGCCTCTGCAAAAAAGATAATATTTGTTATCATGTCAGAACTTCCTTCAAAAAAGATAATATTTCTTATCATATCAGAATCTAGGCCTCTGCAAAAAAAGATAATATTTCTTATCATAATATTTCTTGAACTTCCTTCATGATCTCTATGGTTGCTCACCTTCGTTCAATATTGGGTAAACGGTCATGGTCTTACCTTAATTTCTATTCTAATTCCCTTTCCTAACTTTGATTTTCCTTTTGACCTTGGAGATAAACCCAATCATTAAATATGATAGTCATTCCTTCTAGGGAACTTAGTATGGGTTGCTTAGTGGTTTCCAACCCTTATGATGATGTGAGGTGGTGTTTCAAACATAGGAGTAACTTGTGTTTGCATGTGATGCTCACGGGCTTTTGTGGGTTATAGACAGTTTAGTTCTACCTCCTAAGATAAACTTTCTAAAAAACTTCCCTTTATTCCTTAAATTCAAAATATATCTATACTAGGGATTAATATTTATACATATTTCTACCATATAAATTCTAACGATAATTAATCACATATTTGTTAAAGTAGAACATGAAATAAGCCCTTTTTACACTTGGCTTGGCTCTTAGGTACATATATGGGTGGGTTTGGGAATGTGGTTCACATGAAAAGTAATAGGGAATGGATTTAGTGGAAACCTTTTATAAGATCAGGACTCAAACAATGAGAGAGAGAAAAAACCATTTATATTCAATGTAAAACACATGCATTAACATATAATTGTGATATTTTCCCTTCTTCCAACTTAGTCCATCCTTTTAGAAAAATCCCTTTTAATGAAGCAGATATATCGATAGTGATCAACTGATATTTGTCACCAACAACTATTCCATTTTGGACTTATATATCTCAAAACTATGCTCATTGAATTTATGCATCTATATCTTTAAACTACTTGAAACTATTTTACTACACCACATGAATCATTTCGATATATCTCCCATTTTAATGGGGTCTATCACATTTTGAGAAAACCACATTAGCCATAAAAGTTTCCGATTGAAACAAAAAGTAATTTGATACAAAACATAGGTTTCAGCCTTATATATTTAATTTCTTCAAATAGATTCTTAATAAAATGAAAAATATTCAATGTAAAACACGTGCACATTAACATATAATTGTGATATTTTCCCTTCTTTCCAACTTAGTCCATCCTTCTAGAAAAATCCCTTTTAATGAAGCAGATATATCCATAGTGATCAACTGATATTTGTTCACCAACAACTATTCCTTTTGGACTTATATGTCTGAAAACTATACTCATTTAGTTATGCATCTATATCTTTAAACTACTCAACTATTTTATTACACCATAGGAATCATTTTAAATGTATCTCCATTTAGTAAGATTATCATTCAAAAGAAAAACACAGTAGCCATAAAAGTTTCCCATTGAAACCAAAAGTAATTTGATACAAAACATAGGTTTTAACCTTATATAGTTAATTGTTTCAAATAGATTCTTAATAAAATGAAAAATATTCAATGTAAAACACATGCATTAACATATAATTGAGATATTTTCCCTTCTTTCCAACTTAGTCCATCCTTCTAGAAAAATCCCTTTTAATGAAGCAGATATATCCATAGTGATCCACTGATATTTGTTCACCAACAACTATTCCATTTTTGGACTTTTATATCTCAAAACTATGCTCATTGAATTTATGCATCTATATCTTTAAACTACTTGAAACTATTTTATTACACCATAGGAATCATTTCGATATATCTCCCATTTTAATGGGGTCTATCACATTTCGAGAAAAATACAAATTAGCCATAAAAGTTTCCCATTGAAACCAAAATTAATTTGATACAAAACATAGGTTTTAACCTTATATAGTTAATTGTTTCAAATAGATTCTTAATAAAATGAAAAATATTCAATGTAAAACACATGCACACTAACATAAAATTGTGATATTTTCCCTTCTTTCCAACTTAGTCCATCCTTGTAGAAAAATCCCTTTTAATGAAGCAGATATATCCATAGTGATCCATTGATATTTTTTCACCAAAAACTATTCCATTTTGAACTTATATATCTCAAAGGTATGCTCATTGAATTTATGCATCTATATCTTTAAACTACTCAACTATTTTATTACACCATAGGAATCATTTTGATATATCTCCCATTTTAATGGGGTCTATCACATTTCGAGAAAAACACATTAGCCATTAAAGTTTCCCATTGAAACCAAAAGTGATTTGATACAAAAAATAGGTTTTAACCTTATATAGTTAATTGTTTCAAATAGATTCTTAATAAAATGAAAAATATTCAATGTAAAACACATGCATGAACATATAATTGTGATATTTTCCCTTCTTTCCAACTTAGTGGACATCCTTCTAGAAAAATCCCTTTTAATGAAGAAAATATATCCATAGTGATCCACTGATATTTGATCACAAACAACTATTCCATGTTGGACTTTTATATCTCAAAACTATGCTCATTGAATTCATGCATCTATATCTTTAAACTACTTGAAACTATTTTATTACACCATAGGAATCATTTTGATATATCTCCCATTTTAATGTGGTCTATCACATTTCGAGAAAAACACAAATTATCCATAAAAGTTTCCCATTGAAACCAAAAGTAATTTGATACAAAACATAGGTTTTAACCTTATATAGTTAATTGTTTCAAATAGATTATTAATAAAATGAAAAATATTTAATGTAAAACACATGCACATTAACATATAGTTGTGGTATTTTCTCTTCTTTCCAAATTAGTCCATCCTTTTAGAAAAATCCATTTTAATGAAGCATATATATCCATAGTGATCCACTGATATTTGTTCACCAACAACTATTCCATTTTGGACTTATATATCCGAAAACTATGCTCATTGAATTTATGCATCTATATCTTTAAACTACTCAACTATTTTATTACACCCTAGGAATCATTTCTATATATCAACCATTTTAATGGGGTCTATCACATTTCGAGAAAAACACATTAGCCATAAAAGTTTCCCATTGAAAGCAAAAGTGATTTGATACAAAACATAGGTTTTAACCTTGTATAGTTAATTGTTTCAAATAGATTCTTAATCAAATGAAAAATATTCAATGTAAAACACATGCATTAACATATAATTGTGATATTTTCTCTTCTTTCCAACTTAGTGGACATCCTTCTAGAAAAATCCCTTTTAATGAAGCAGATATATCCATAGTGATCCACTGATATTTGTTCACAAACAACTATTTCATTTTGGACTTTTATATCTCAAAACTATGCTCATTGAATATATGCATCTATATTTTTAAACTACTTGAAGCTATTTTATGAAACCATATGAATCATTTTGATATATCGCCCATTTTAATGGGGTCTATCACATTTCGAGAAAAACACATTAACCATAAAATTTTCCCATTGAAACCAAAAGTTATTTGATACAAAACATAGGTTTTAGTTTTTAACCTTATATAGTTAATTGTTTCAAATAGATTCTTAATAAAATGAAAAAAATTCAATGTAAAACACATGGACATTAACATATAATTGTGATATTTTCCCTTCTTTCCAACTTAGTCCATCCTTCTAGAAAAATCCCTTTTAATGAAGCAGATATATCCAGAGTGATCCACTGATATTTGTTCACCAACAACTATTCTATTTTGGACTTATATATCTCAAAACTATGCTCATTTTATCCCAAAAACGTTTTTTTGGGGCACTACCCCTGAACACTTGTGTGTGGGGAATTTTTTGTCTATATGAAACCCTAAAGTGGGGGTCCTTTCAGCCCATTTTATTCCCACCACTATGCTTAGAAAAATATATAGTGCATGGGGGTATTCACATAAAGAATATAACACATACCAAACATCCAATAATTCTCCTTAATGTGACAACCGATGTTGCAATGGTTAGAATTAATTATATTACCCTTGCATGGATGTGTAGTGGCTATTTTATTCTTATCCTCCTATTTCCAGTTATTATTCCCCTCATTTAAAGCTTCTTAGTGCTATTTTTTCTTCAAACCACATAAGTACCATTTATTTTGGCCTATGGTTTCTATATAATGTGCGTATACACATGGCTCATACATTATCCTTAGCTTGGAAAGAATCACTTGTTTTTGTAGATGGTTATATAGACCCCACATATACTTAAGGAGTACATTTGGGCTCTTGGGAAAGATATCCAATAATATGACCATATTTTTGAACTTATTACACTCTTATACACCCTTATGTCTACGTAAAGTAGTGTGAGTGATTCCATGGGTCCTCTACACACTTCATAGGGTATAATTGGGACAGGTAGTGTTAACTTCTACAAGTTCTATAGGCAGAGTCTATAAAGGGCCAGGTAGCCTCTGGATCTCATCTTTTATGAAAGGTGACATATCCAGTAAATGCCCCTACATTCAATCTCTAGAATAGATCTAAATAGAAGTTCTTCATTTTAATATCTATAAACCACAACCACTTTAAGGCAAACTGTGTACATGTTTCATTTCTCCCATAAATTCTTAGGCAAATTTTTTAAAGCATACATGTCATGTTGGCTTTCTCACGTTAACTTTAAAGCATGCTTTTTGTAAGTGCATAAAATAATTTTGCAAACCATGTAAATTTCATTTCTCCCACAAACTAAAGGTTTTCTCTCATTAATTCAAGGCAAAATTTAAGGCCTAAAAATTGAACCTAAAGTGGCTGAACTCTCATAGGATTTTGAAATTCCGTAGGGATTTAGTTTGTCTGTTGAGTGTTAACTTCTACAAGTTTTAAAGGTAACGTATGTAAAGGACCGGGTAGCCTCTGGATCTCATCTTTTCTCAAAGGTGACATATCCAGTAAATGCCCTTACAGTCAATCTCTGTAATAGATCTAAATAGAAGTTCTTCATTTTAATATCCATAAACCACTACCACTCTAAGGCAAACCTTGTACATGTGTCATTTCTCCCTTCTCCCATAAACTTTAGGCAAAATTTAAGGCATGTGTCATTTCTATTTCATTTCTCCCACAAACTCATAAAGGTGTGACTTTTGACATAACTAGTTGTTTTAGTAAGTGCATAAAATAATTTTGCAAACCCTGTAAATGTCATTTCTCCCACAAACTAAAGGCTTCCTCCCATTAATTCAAGGCAAACTTTAAGGCCTAAAAACTGAACCTAAAGTGGCTGAAATCTCATAGGATAGTATCCCCAAACTCAAGGCTTTCCCCCATTAATTCAAGGCAAAATTTAAGGCCTAAAAACTGAACATAAAGTGGTTGAAATTCCATCGGATTTTAGTTTTTTGGTTGAGTCATAACTTCTACAAGTTCTAAACTCTCGATCTCACCCTTCATTAAGGCATGATATTGAACTAGATGTGATTTATGCCATAAATTTTAAGGCAAACTTTCATGCAAACCATGCATGAGCCATGTATATGTGTCATAAATCTCCCTTAAACTCTAGGCAATGCAATCTTTAACGCATCTCATTTCTAGATGTGAATTCTACCATAAAATTTAAGTCAAACTTTAAGATAAACTATGCACATGTTATTTATCTCATGCACATGTGTCATTTATCCCATGCATTTGCAATAAATGTCAATTCAATATACATCTTCATTGAATTTGTTTTTTTTTTTTCAGGGATAAAAAAACCACTAAATATGGTTGAAAAATGGAAATTATGCATAGATGTTTCTTGCTATCTCGATCCAAGGAAAGCAGTGGGGTGGAAATGTGAAGTTGGGTTACACTTTTCTGAGAATTTCCCACAAAAAATTCATAATCATAATTTTTCGACTGAACTAAACAAATTTTAGGCCTAATTATTTAAAAAAAATTGGCCGAACTATTATTATAACATTCAAATGAAAAGTTGACTATTTAGATTAATGCCAACCATTTAACGAATTTTTTACTGGAGGGAAAACACCAACAATAAGTTTTTTTGGCCGAAAGCAAAATTCAGCTAAATATTTTTATATATATGATGGTCGTGAGGACATTGCATACTTTTCTGCAGTTGTTGTTTCTCTGTTGGTTTACATTCGTTGTTGGTGTGGCCTGTCAGTGCACTAGAGGAATCGATTTGCAAGGAAAATAACCATGTAATTCTCTATACCAGACCGTAGCAATTTCTAGGAGCGCATATGATATAAAACATGAAAATTGAAATGGGTAATTAAGAAATTGGATTATTTTGATAAACAATGTGTTATACATTGAATTTCTGAGATTGAAACTCAGATAAATTTTCATTTACCTTAAGGTAATTGGACAACGCCCTAACATAGGTAGAGTGTTGAATCCTAGGAATGGGATGTATAGATGGAATGGATTTTTTCTTGCCCTTGATATTAATTTTCACTCAATTCTACATTCTACATCTGAGGTTACGAGTCACAATACACTTCTTATGAAAAAAAACATAACAATTTAATATACCTCTTTTATTATCCCATGCTTCTCTTGAAAGGAGAATTATGACCCCTTTGGCATGGTGTCTAATATAATATTATGTGTATATGGATCAATACCATAAATTTCATGCTCCAAAAGCTCATCTCCAAGTCATTTTCCACGTCTGTGCTCTTTTAATTCTAGAATCTCAAGATATGAAAACTCAATTTATATCATGTCTTTTGTTGTAGTAAGATTTTTTTGATAATACTTAGGTAAAAAAACCCTTGTTTTTCAACTTACTTCATCCTCATCTAATATTACAACATACTCTTCAATCACCTCATATTTTCAGGTAACTCGAGGAACCAAACTTGCACTTATCATTTATCTCCCCATTCACAAACACCATACTGAGTGTCTGGCAAGAGCCCATAACCTTTCGTTGCATATTTTTGTTCACTAAGGTAACCATCTTCACCTTCAACTCCAAATTTCATATCCATATCAGATTCTTCTATATCATTGTTATCATCTTTCTATTGAAATTCCTTATCCAAGAGGCCTGAACTCTATGATGTTTCAATCTATGAATCCAACATGCACCTTTTCTTGTTTTTTAAAATTCTTTTGCTTTCACACTCTGGCACATCCTCCTCAATAAAAACACTACAATCACTTTCATACACGCCTTTCCTCCTCTTGGTTTTCTTCATCCTTGTTTCTAGGGCCCTCATCAGTATTTTACTTACATTTAAACTCAAAGAATATAAAGCACCCTACAATTTATCCTTTTCTGGTCTCAAGATCTCTTTTGCATGTGTTGACTTTTGATAGTGTGTGTCCACAAAAGATAACTTTTCAAACTTCTTTCCTAGGTTGTAAATGTAACAGTGAGTTGTTTTGAATATTTCCTCTATTGCAAGATGTGTTATACTATCTCTCTTGTGTTCCCTATTGACATCTAATGAAAACACAATAAACAATAGAATTGTTAATAATCAATATTTTTTACCAATTATCCAAATGGAAACAAACCAAACATGAAGAGCTTTTGACCTTACATCACAATAGTAAAACAAATTTCCTACCAAAAATAACTAATAGGATGTAAAATGAATGAAAATTATTCATATTAGAGTGCTTTTCTACAGAAGAGGAAAGCATCATCGTGAAAGGAATTTAAACCCACCTGGATATATCTAGAACAACTCCCACCTTTGATTTTTTCCTCAATCTCTACTTCCTGTAGACTCAATAATGTAAAATTCAAAAAAAGGGCTTCTTCCAAACTAATATAGGTAAAGTTGAAAATAATATATTATTGAGAAATATAGGGCATAGTAATTAGGTGATTTATCTTCTTATTAAAACTATGCGTGAATGCTTTTTACTTGTTAGATTATGATCTTCTTTTAATTAGATTATTATAGTTTTATTCTTCATCAAAAACCTACCAATGCATAAACCATAAAGAGACAAGAGACACAAAACGTAGGCAATCAACCAGGGCCAAAACCTCAACCCCTTGAGGGGAAAACCCAAACAAATTCTTCTTCTTATAGAGACTTCAATTGATGAATGCCAATACCAGGACCCTTGATCTATTTTCCTCTCCAAGACCAATACACAAAGATTTCTTGGTGATATCCTTCTTGCTTTAGTCAACAATAGTCAAACCTCTACCTCTCCATCCTTCTCAACCAACCTTTAGAATTCAACTTCCTTTTCTCTACTTCATACCTGTAACATTTTTGGCCCCAATTTAGAAACCCTATATCATGTAGTTTTACCAAATTTGAACCTTATTTTTCCTTGGACTAGAGGGAGACTTCTTCTCCTTGAATTAGACTTGAGTATCACCTTGAATTTATCGTTGATTTAACCTCCAAGTATGACTGTGATACTTTGGCTCTTTCTGCAATTTGGACAACAAATATTCTTCACATGTATGGAGGATTTCATCCCTAAAACAGATCCAAATATATTCGTTCTATCCTTCCTTCTCTTTGCTGGTTATAAGACTATATTCCTTGAATTTTTTTCACTTCTTATTACAGACCTCTTCTTAACCGAAATTATTTTGTTTGAAATGAGGTCGAGTTGTCTATTTATAGTGGTTTCCCATGAAAATAAGTCGACATGACATTTCCTTTATTCCTGTTGAGATTCAACAAGATGATGAGCTTAGTGAAAAGAGTTGCCTTCACTAAGTGGGTCCGCAGGCTCTTTTTGGTGCAAGTCTATTTTTAGACATGATTATCATATTTCAGAATTTGCAGGATGCTATTTGTGGATGGTTGGTCAAGTTGGAAAAATAGATGAAATTCTGTTTTAAGAATATTGGGCGAAGTCTATTATAGATCGTCGATCTAAAAATAGATGCATGTCGGATATTATTAGCCCTTAATAATTATCCAACAATAAACAACAACTTATTCTCTTGGAGCACTTTATTTTAGTGTACAAATTTGGAAAATCAGTGGGATGAAGGAATTATGCAATTCCTAGGGTTTACTGGTGGTTCATGCATGGAGGACTCAGTTAAAACTGAAGTGGAAAAGTTATGACAGAGTTGGAAGAGTAGTTCATGGAGTTGTATTCAGTTTAACTCAGTTAAAGTGAGTTAGACTCAGTTGAGCTAGTTGTATCTAGTCTAACTGAATGATACACTAGTGAGAGTGGAGTGAATTAATTAGTTAATTAATTCACAAATAATAACTCATTAATCAACTGAAAAAATACAACATTTAACTACAGTGCATGTCAGTTCCAGTGGAGACCTAGTGGAGAGGTAGGTGAAAGGGTGAGATGAACTATCTGTTGTGACTATAGTGATGCATTGATTGAATCACACACACATTGGAGTTGCCAATGAGGATTTTGCAGTCAAGGCAAGGGTAATTCGAATTCATTGAGAGCTATTCTTCAGCAGGGATTGCACAGTGGAGGCAGGCTATCAGGAGGGCAGAAATCAGTGCATGGATTTGCAGATTTCATCTTGTAAGTGTGTGACGATTGTATTGTACTAAGAGATTGATGTACTAAGATTTGTATGATATTGTTACATGATCTCCATGATACATAATATATGATATTTGGGGTTTTCAGCTTCAGGATTTCTCGTTAAACAAATGTGTTATGTGCGATTGTTTTTATTTATGCTTCACATGTGTTTGCAATTAATTTTCCACAAAATATTAACAGTGGAATGATTCTGTATTTTGCAAGAAGTTAAATATTGTGAGATCAGGGGAATCTAGGATATATGCATGCTTAATGTATATAATTTCTACAATTCCATCTTGAAGTCGGCTTGAAGGAGATGCTTTAGCTTGGTATTGGAGGGATTTTTTATCCTTTTAATGAATCATACAAATATGTAACATGCCCAAGAAGGGTCCTTCATACATGAAAATAACTCAATTTAAATTTATGAACATTCCTAAGGGTTCACAATGGGAGCCTTACCTAAAAATAAAATTCCTTGCTCATGAAAGCCATGAGACAAGTATTGCAATAATAATTTATTTTTCTTATTTGCATCAATTACATAAAATAAAAATTACACATAATATGAAGATCGAACCTAGTTACACTTTTTAACATATACCTCATGCAAAAATAAACTCTTCATATTGACACCCATTATTTCCTTCAGGGTAGTAGCGAGATGTTTCTCAGTGCTCTTATCCAATCCCCCATGATATCCAGTAGAAGACTTTGGAGAAGCCTCTCCATTCAAACTACCATCCTCAAAATGGAATTTAACATATCTCCTACTAATATATAGTTTGATGTATTTAGGATAATATGAATGTTGTTGGATAGCAATTACAGTGGCTTTAATATCTACTTGAAAACATTCCACATACATGGGTTGTCCTTGATCAATGTCATGTGGAGGAGGCATAAATATATCTATTCCTATAGAATCATCTGACATATGAATATCCAGAGTCCTAGAAGAATTACTTGCTCTATAAACTTTGTCATTCATTTGTTTAAGGATTTTAACTTTGTTGTGTGTCTCTTCACTTGGATCCCCGCTATAGCTACAACTAGAATCTGACATGGATATACCTGCAATTAATAGGAAGAATATTAAAAAATCTAAAGAAAAAAAAGGACAACAAGAAAGATGTATGAGAATATTTTTGGAAAGAGAAACACATGAAGGTGTACTTAAACATGAAATGATGTGACTGATGCTAGGTTGATATGTTATTGTGTTACTGGGAATTTCACCTAGGTTCACTTCTGAGGTCTGTAGGTCAATAAGTTTATCCACGTGATTTGACGTGAAAACGTTATCTATTGTGGAAATAGGTGGCGCCAGTAAAAGGCTAGAAATTTGTGTCTCCATAAATTTCTTTGATAAATTAGGGGCCATACAAGTATTCAAATCCTCCCATATAGTTGTTGAAAAATACTTACTCTTATAAAATATCATAACATGTTCATGTAACTTCCATCTTGCATATGCCACGAATTGAGGATACAATGTTTGGAAAAAATTATCAACTTGGATTTTTGAACAATCCTTAAGCTTATACTGCTCTAAAATCCTACAAATAGGATCAGTCATGCCAAGAGGTTGGAACAAGGAATAAACATGTAAAATTTCCTTTGAACGAAGAGTTGCAATTATATCATGTGCAACTGGAACCCAAGTATTATTAGTCTTCCTATATACATTGCTACCTTTATGTGGGATGCATTCATAAATGAGCATCTAAAGCTTTATGCATGTTAATGGAATATTTTCATGGCCATAAACATCGTGATAATACGAGTCTCGCATATGTAGTTTGAGATCATTTACAATTCTCAATTGTCCTGAAGAAATCCCTTGATTTGACTTAGTTGCTTCAGCTTTAGGCATAGGAGGCATGCTTATATTATGAACCATAAAAGGTGATAAATTAATTTACTCCACAAGATGCTCACATGTATTTCCAATTTCGTGTTGATGTAATGGATGATATGTAACATGTTCAAACTTCACAATAATGTCCCATATGGTGGCTGTTAGTGCATAACTCCCAAGCTTAAGGGACTGATTCTTTAAAAACTATTGAATTGTTCTTCAATACATATTTCATTCGAGATGAAAATGTAGCTTTGCAGACATTTGAGACTTTGGTTGTTGCTGGAATTAGTGAATTTTATTTGTTTCCTATGGTACTCTTAATCAAATAACCATTGTTTGGGTTTGTTGTTTTCAACCCGTCATAGCCACAAATAATGACAACATATCACTTTGGTGTTGAAATATGAGTAATTGGAGTATAAACTTGTGAATTTGGTGTAGAGGTGTGTGATTTGGGTGTTGTACTTGATTCCTTACATATTTGCATGTGGACATCGAGAGAATTATCCATCCTATGTGTGGGATCACTTCTCTCTTCTTACTAGCAATAAGCCCAAGTAGGAAGTTATAGCTTATTAAGTTGTGTTGCATGATAAGGAGCTTGTATACATGGATCCAACAATCCAAACTTCCAAATGTCACAAAGTAGAACCCCATCATTGAGAACCACTTTTTTCCTCGAAGTCCTGTCAAAACTGTTATAGCATCATTTATCACCTTTATATACTTGATGACTTATGTATTGGCCTTGGACAGCCTTTTCCTTTCAGACTTGGTCAATTTCTTAAAAAAAATTATTCTAAATTCCATACGGGACTCTGCCCATAATGTTACGTGCATAGACATGGGTCCACTCATATCTGAACCGTGTATACAATTTAAAATATTAAAAATAATAATAAAATCCCTATTAATTGGGTGGGGTTTACGGGTTTTACCTGAGACCACCTACACCAGCCTATGGCCAAACTGTTTCCCAACTAAAAAAATGGATTTGAGGAAGTATAAATACACCTCATTGGGAAGGCCTAAGGGAGGAGAGAGAATGCTATTGATACTATAGCCTGTTATAGCCCAGATCAAGTCTGATTATCCATGTGCCTCCTGCACTTCCAAGGTTTAGGAAACTCTTGTTTCCTTATGATGAGCACCCTCATTATGTGACATCCTTTGTGCACCTCTTATGGAAGAAGATTGTTGAGGCTTGGGCTGGATGGATCCAGAGGATGGTTTCTCTTAGAGTCGTAGCTGATTTCAGGTGATATCTCCACTTTCTTTTTATATACATCAATAAAAGAAGCTTTGTCCCGTTCCTTATGTCATGTTCTTATATGTTTCATATACATGTTAATCATCTTGTAATAATTATTTCATGATTCTTTTATGAGTTTATTTGATCTAACATACTGACATTTAGGATATATATGTTTTACAACTAGTCTCTGTGCTTTGTCTTGAGTGAGTTGCAGGTTTTGAAGCACAAAGAGTAGCAGAGGGTTTACAGCCTATGGGATCGACCTCAAACGTAGGACATACGGGTAAGGTCACCTATTCCTAGTTTTCTAGTTTAAGCATCAGGACCTATAATTTGAGTGCTTCTTATGATGGTATGCCTTCCACTCCGTTAGGTCTCTCAACCCAGACCTTAGGGTATATTTTCCTGCAATAGAATTGGCGACTCCACTGGGGATTACATCTGTGTAATTCCTAGTTCAAGTTGTTTTCTCTGGATTTTGGGTTCCCTGACTGATCTGACCATTTTCCCAGTCTTGTTGGTTCGTTTTCCATCCAGGCAGAAGCCCTGATCTTCTAGATCAGGCTTGGATTTTTTGTTTTTCTTTACTGTCATTTCTATACGCTACTTTTTGTGTACACGGTCGTGTATACATATATTTATGTCCAAAGGAACCCGTGTATACGCGAGTTTCTTTAGACACAGACGCATACACATGCGTGTTTCACACAGTGGATCTATGTATGGCCAGTTAAATTTGAAAAATTCATTTTTGAGGCCTTGTAAGTCTTTCCTTCCTAGGTATCACATAGGTGACTGTGGGGGGGGAATACCCATGGTACTCGAGGTAGACGTTGCATGACTCTCATTAGTACTTATGGAGGGTGCCCTTGCAAAGCTTGGGTACTTGCACCGACAAAGGATTTTGTTAGGAAGTAAGCATAACTATTTATGTTACCTTTGCTAGTAGGCCTGGGGCATAATTACCCCAAGTTATTGTTGGAAGGTCCTCTTATTCAATTTCTTGTATTTTGGTGTCTGGTCCTAATAACATGGAGCGGAAATACATGGAGGCTGCTTGATTGCTATATCTTAGGGAAATTTTTGTATAGAGTGCTCTTTGCTCCTAGATTTCCATAGCTTCATAATTTTTTGAGTCTAGCTTAAAATCTCATAATTATTAAAAGTGGCTGATTGATTGGTTCGTCGATCGAGGAGGCTTCATGGGATTTATCCTGCGAGTGATGAGCCTTATTTAAGAAGGAATAGGAGAAATTATGCTGGTGATTTTCATCCAGTAGTTGCAAACACGTCGAAGAGTGATCCTCTACTTGGGGCTATTGTTTTTGTGGGTGGTCCTAGTACTAGTGCTGTTATAAAGAGGAGTACTCCACTCGTTTCTCGAGTCCTTTTTCCGATAGAAGAATTTGAGGTAGAAGAGATTCCTGAACCTCCAGGTACTCATTCCTCTTCTCTCCCTGTTATTTTTCCGGATGTTCTTTTGTACATTGTGCCTTCGTCTCAAAGATCATCTAGCCCCCATATATTTCCCTTTCTTTCGATGGCAATGGCTGGGGACACAACTTCGACTATGAGAACTTTGAGTGTGCATAATCCTCTTTCGGTTGAAGGAGGAGGTACCATTATTATTTATACTATCACTTCCAGTGCAAAACATTTTGTCTCTACCTCTCTACCTCCATTCCATCTGATTGGGGGCACCCAAGCATTTGCTTCCCATTCTGGTCCCTTTTCTTTTGGAATGCTATCTAGTGCAATTCCTTCTATTTCCTTCACTGCTGCTTCTGTTTTCTTCACCCCCATGTCTTCTATGGCTAGTGGGTCAGCGTCATTTCAGGGTTTCCCCTTCAAAAGTGGTCATATCCCTCATTCGAACCCTTCCTTAGGATCTTTTCCTTTCTCCGCTCAGGTTCAAGGTTTCAATCCTTTTCTCGAAGGCAAAAGTTCTAATTTTTTTCAAGCCTGGAACCCTGCTTTTACAGGGTTGGGAACTAGGAATCAGTTTTTCTATGGTCAGCAAGGGAATGTACCTTTCTCCTTCGTAGGTGATTCTCAGGGTTTCTCTCCATTCGCTAATGCTTGGAACCCTTACCAAGGGGTTTCATCTTCGTTTTAACACTTCGAATGGGGGAAATATACCTGTTTATGGTAATCCTACGATGGGGGGGGGGTCCTACTCCGAATGCTTCTGGGCCATAAGGTTTCTCTTATGGATCAAATTTTTATACAAACAATCCATGGAAACCTAGTGCCTCTGAAAATCCAGGGTATTCTTTTTAGAATGTTGGGAATACTTCTGTTGGTGGATGGAATTCTGAAGCTCCTCTGCGCTTACCATTCCTGGCAACTTTGAATTTACCAAATTTATCAAAACTGATGAATGATCTTATTCCATATAGCCCGGGTTGGCCTCCGGTCCCTACTAAAATTCCTTCAGATATTCCGAAATTTGAAGGGAAGACTGGTGAGGATCTAACCGACCATGTTACCACTTTCCATTTATGGTGCTCCTCGAACTCCCTCATCGATGATTTGATTAGTTTGAGACTACTTCAATGCACACTAACTGGAAACGCAAAAAAATGGTACATTAAGCTTACCGGGGGAAGTTTTCCTTCATTTGGTCAGTTGGATATCATGTTTCTGAACCATTTCCAGTTGCTTGTTTGTTATGACACTGAGACTAGTCTCCTGGCCAAATTCCAACAGGATAAGGCAACACACATTTCTGATCATATTCTGGAATGGAGGAGAAGGAAGAGACTCATCAAAGCCCAAATTCCTAATGAATTCCTTCTTGAATGGTTTCTTAAATCCTTACAACTAGAAATATCGAAGGATGTATCCCTTTCTGGGGTATTCTCTGAGGAACATGTTATCTTTAGGGCCCAACAGTTAGAACTGATCTATTTATAGTCTAGGATCCTTAATAAGATTTTCTCGGATGCTCCTCATTCTAAAGTAGATTTAGCCAAATCAAAGCTAGGTACTCATGCTGACGGGCTTTTCAGTTCGATTGATAGTGGCATGAATAATATTTTGAATCAATTGCAGCAGTTGTCTTTATAATCTGCTCCTTCTATTCATGCTACGACGTCGGTGCGTGCTCCTTCCCAGCCCTTAACTATTAATGTTGCTCAAGCTTCTAACCCCAAAGGATATCAACAATTTGATGGGAAGAATAAGGGACAAAATAATAAAAATAAAGATCAAGATGGGAACGGTAATGCAAACAGATCCAATGATCACGTTGGAGAGGGTAAGAGAGAGGTAAAGAAGAAAGTTAAGTTCCCATGCAAGTTATGCACCGGAGACCATCTTACTCATATCTTCCCCAAAATTTATGATACTCAGCGCCTGTTAGCTCAACAGGGTTCCTCTAGTTCCCAGGCTATCCTAACAAACCCTTTTCCCTAAGGGAAACAGTTGCTTGCTAGTGCAAATTCTAATACTAGAGCTCCCACTGGGGGCAATCAGGAAGGGGGAAATTCCTCAAATTTATATATGATGAGTGCTCACGCTATTATCACTACGACATCTCATGATTATGGTGAATCTGAGTCTTTAAAAGTTAAGGGTTCTCCTAGTAATTTTGAGTCACTCCATATAGAGAGGCCTACATTTGAGCCTATACCTCGAATGCCGAAAGGTTCTAATAAGTGTATGGTAATCAATCCTAATGCCAAGGCTACCCATAACTACTCCATTGTAGAATATATGGCTCAGATTCCTTGTGCTATGTCTACGTTAGAGGTGCTCCAGTCGTGCCCAGCACAAAGGAATTCATTACTCACTACGATCAGGGCAGTTGATCCAAAGAACTCTCTTATGATCACATTTGATATGCCAAATATTAAGAAGATACTTCCTCATCATGTTGATTTTCAAATTAAGTATACATATCAGAAGATCAATATTTTGTTAACAATAGTCGATGAGGGTGCTTCCACATGTGTCATGTCTATCTCATGTTCTAAAGCCATTGGATCCCCTTCAGTTGTGCCTTCACCTACTCTTCTCACTGCATTTGATGGTCATTCTCATAGGCCACATGGAATTATTCTGGCTTTTCCCATCTATGTTGGGGGTAAAGTTGTAAATATTGAAGTCGAGATAGTTGATGCCAATTTGGACTACAATATTCTATTGGGGCAGAATTGGATTTATGAAATGGATGCTACTTCTTCCTATTTATTTCGCATCTTGTGTTATCCCCATGAAGGGAGGATTTTCACTGTGGATCAGATGGAATATTCTCCGACAGATCTAAATGCATCTTTTGACTCGATTGTTCCCTTGGTGAATGATGCCAAGCAACCTGTGGATAATTTGGGGGTTGGAATGTATACCTCTTTGATGGGTACCTTTGATCTTCCACCTCCTTATATTCATATTAATGTCATCTGATCCTACAGGGTTCCTACGTGAAGATATTTTTCTAGAAATCATTATTTTTGGATCCTTGGAACTTAACTTCTCCTACTTCCACATTAGAGGTTGGTTAAGTGGGTGGAATGGCATTCCCTATGTATGCAACAAAGATTACCTATCAATCTATTGTTGACTCTGCAGATTCTGTTCCAGTTTCTCTTTCGTCGAAGGAGTTGGACAGAGATGTGGCTCCAGCTTGGACACTTAGTTCATCTCCTGCTCAGGATTGCCTTAATACTGTTCTTCCATCTTAAGAGGCTATCCTTGAATAAATGACTGGTGTGGAAAGACCGTGGGATTATTTGCATCATCGGTCCTATTTTCTACCCGACTTGCGGGAAGTTGAATCGAGATTGTCTAGCCCTGTTTCTTTTGGTCCTGTTCACCCGGTCTTGAACCCTTTAGCTCCAACATAGGATTTTGCTGAAGGAAACATGGTTGTCATTTCTGAGACTATCCTGGTGAACATCTTTAGATATCCCAACGTTTTTCATCGGAGTTGAATGTTCCCATGAATAAGACTTATACTGATCTCTTTAGAGATTTTTGAGATGTCTTTGCTTGGTCTTATGAGGAAATTCTTAGAATTTACCCATCTATTGTCCAGCATGAGATCAAGACCTATGAAAATGATAAGCCTATAAGGTAGAAGCTTCGTTCGGTCAACCCTAGGAAAGCAGAAAATATCAAGGCCGAGGTTGAGAAGCTGCTTAAGGCAGGTTTTATCTACCACATTCCATTAACTGAGTGGATTTCGAATCCAGTGCATGTGGACAAGAAACAAGGAATGATCTATGTTTGCATTGATTTCAGGGATTTAAATAAGGCATGTTCGAAGGGTAATTACCCCACACCATTTGTTGATCAGATTATTGATGAGTGTGTGGGGAATGAGATTTTCTCCTTCATGGACGGTTTCTCGGGATAAATTTGATTACCATCCGTCTTGAAGATCAGCACAAGACTGCTTTTATTTTCCCCTGGGGTACATTTTTCATACAAAAATATTCCTTTTGGCCTTAAAAATGTTAGGGCTACTTTCCAACGGGCCATGTCTTATGATTTCCACGATATCAAGCATATCATCGAATCTTATTTGGATGATTTAGCTGCTCATTATCGAAAGAGAACTGATCATCCCTCTCATCTTCGACAGGTTTTTGAATGATGTCATCATTATAAAATTCAGTTGAACCCTAATAAGTGCATTTTTGCCGTCACATTCGGTTGATTGTTGGGATTCATCATGTATACTGAAGGGATTCGGGTAGATCCCTTCAAGGTTGAGGATATACTTCAGTTGCCTCCCCCGTCTTCTATTCGTTAACTTCAATCTACAAGGAAAAGTGTATTTCTTAAGGAGATTTATCGTTAATTATGCTGAGGTGAAGAAAGGATTTATGAAATTGTTGAAGAAGGGAATTCCATTCTTCTGGCATGAATTTTCTCAACGCTCGTTCAATGCTTTGAAAAGGCATTGACCTCTGCTCCGTTATTGAGTCCACCTGATTATAACAAAGACTTCCTTTTGTATCTCGCTGCAGTAGAATCTACTATAGGTATGGATCTGTTTCGGGAGGATGATGCTCTTTGTGAGCATTCCATTTATTACGTAAGTCGAGGCTTGGTAGGTGTTGAGCTGTGATATTCTCCCATTGAGAAATTAGCTTTGGCAGCCGTCCAGACTGTCCAACGACTCAGGAATTTCATTTTTATTCGCAAAACTTATTTTTTGGCAGTAGTTAATCCATTTCAATTTGTTCTCAGTAGGCGAGTGATTGGGGGCAAATACAATCGATGGATTGTCATTTTGCAAGAGTTTGATCTTGAATTTCTGTCTGCCAAATCCAAGAAATATTTGGTATTTGTGGAGTTGACCTTTGAGTTTCCTTGTGGAGATGATATTATTTATGAGGAGTCATTTCCTAATGAACATATTTTCCTCATTTATTCACAAGATCCTCAGTATGGAGATCTCAGTTTTTATCTCTAGACTTTGAAGTTCCCCTTAGATTTTTTGAAAGATGGGCATCAAAAGTTGTGTCACTTAGCAAAAAATTATCTTATTATCGGTGACACTCTATATAGTCACGGGGTTGATTCAATCCTTAGACTTTGCTTGACTCTCGAAGAGGCTGAGGTTGTACTGAATGATTGCCACAATGGAGCTTGTGGTGGTCATTTATTTGGACTTGCTATAGCCCAAAATATTTTGCGTGCAGGATATTTTTGGCCCTCGATTTTCAAAGGTTGTGTTTAGGCAGTCAAAAAATGTCATCCTTGTCAGATTTATACTCGGAAGATGTGCACTCATCCAGCTCTGCTCTTTCCGATTGTCATTGTTGGTATGTTCACTAAGTGGGGTATTGATTTTACTATTTGCAACCTGCCTTCGGGGAAGGGTCACAAGTACATTATCGTAGCAGTAGACTACTTTACGAAGTGGGTCGAGGCTATGCCTACTTTTGCGAACGATGGTGAAAAAACAATCCTATTTCTGTTCAACCAAGTCATTTATCACTGCGGTATTCACAAAGAGATTGTCACTAACCATGGGAGTCATTTTCAGAACACCATGATGGCTGAATTGGATCTTAAATTGCATTTTTGGCAGGAGCATTCATCGCCATATTATCCTCAGGCCAATGGGCAGGTTGAAGTCGTGAACAAATCCTTAAAGGTTGTCCTTTAAAGGAAAATCAATAAAGCTATGTCCAATTGGCATGTCATGTTGTATCCTGCACTTTGGGCATACTAGATGTTTGTTAAGACTTCAATCGGGTTCACTTGTTTCCAACTGGTTTATGGTGTGGAATCAATCTTTCCTATTGAGTGTGAGATTCCTTCCCTTAATCTGGTTGTCAAGATTCTTCCTGACACTTGAAGTCTAAAAGAACGCCTTGTTTATCTAGAACATATCAATGAGCAACTCCAAGATGCAACTACAATAAATGAGTCTCATAAGAAATGAGTGAAGGTTCAGTATGATAAGGTTGTCAAACATAGGGTTTTCTATGAAGGTGATATTGTTTTGGTTTACGCTCAAGACAAGGATGCCTTGGGGACAGGAAAATTCAAATCCATGTGGTATGGTCCTTTCATTGTTAAAAAGGTCCTGAAGAAGGGAGCTTATGCCTTGGTTGATTTTGACGGAAACGAGCTGGCGGAACCAAGAAATGGGATCTATTTGAAGAAGTATTATGCTTAGGTTGTTGCCTAGCATTTTCTTTGTTTGTATATATTGTATTTTTTGTGCATATCTGTCTATCAATTTTTGGTGTGACTTTGATGATTTTGATCTACTTTGGCAGGTGTTTATGGATGAGATGAGTCATTTTGGCTTTGCCGATGGTGCTAGATGACATACCCAGATTATTGCTTCCGCAGCTTGGGTAATTTAATATCCATTCGTTCAGTTGCTAGTCTCAAGGGGCGTATACATTGGTCCTGCTTCGAATAATGTAGCAGGGTATACAGCTGTGGTCAATCTACTTTCAAAGGCAATGTCTCTTGGTATTGATTTGTTAGTAGTATACTTGGATTCACAATTGGTGGTTTCACAATTAAACAACACCTATCGTGTCAGAGATCCATTTTTATATTGATTGTTTCTGAGAGTGCGTTTGTTGCAACCTTCATTTTATTATGTTACATTCATTAACAATCCACGTTCAAAAAATTCATTTGCATATTCATTAGCCAATCAAGCAATTTATTAGCATATTAATCATTCAATACATTAAATATCAAAAACATCAATCTTCATTGTACATATGAGATAGTCACATCATA
Organism: Pinus albicaulis; assembly: GCA_034641835.2. Classification (NCBI taxonomy): domain Eukaryota; kingdom Viridiplantae; phylum Streptophyta; class Pinopsida; order Pinales; family Pinaceae; genus Pinus; species Pinus albicaulis. Next base: position 1,187,423,615 of record CM076570.1, on the reverse strand, counting down.
TAAATTAGAGAATATATATAGATCAGAGTTGTATCCAAAATATACAAAAATTGGACAATCATGTCCTACAAAATTAGGGCTTGTGCTCGATCATGTTCATCATAAAAAGATATTAAAGTCATATGATCATAATAAAAACCTATCCATGTGGGCCTTGCCTTGGGTAGGTGTTACGAAAGAACACTATTTTTGTAACCACACAATGGAACAGCCGCACCCAATCACGTGGTACACTGACCACACGTCTCTGTACATCCTCAGGAAGCTCCTCCACTGCAGCTATAGGGAATTGGAGAGTCAAGCTCTCTAGGTTCCTATGTATTGCATGGAGTACTCTCCTTGGGTCTTCTGTGGCATCCTCAACTTCTCTTCTGTGGTGCCTGTGCCTTGAGACGCCTTAGGTCTCACTGGTCTAATATCTATAAATGATCCATAAATTTGTAAGTCAATTGTCCTAAAAAAATATTTTATTCATTTTCATATATTGAAAATAAAAAAAATCATATAATCAAAAATCATTGTGCAATCTTACCAATCACCCCCCATGTTGCATCGGGTGGTAGGGGAAAATTTGGATCTGCCCTGAAATCCATGCCAACATAGGGATAATCCTCTACTGTGATGAATTGTTCTCCCCACCATAAGAAGAAATCATCATCCCAGGTAGTCCTGGGGACCTCTCCACCCCCCTGCCTCTTCATCAGATCAACCCATCTAGCTATCCGTGGATCCTGAGGGCTATTGAAGGTAGAGATAATATTTGCGCGAAGCCCTGGAATCCTCTCGAAAAAGAATGTGCATATAATGGTACCATAACCAAAATGTTCTGTTTTATTATTCTGGATTGATTTCAACTGTTTATTCAAGTTTTCTAATAAGGCTATGCACTAATCATATAGTCTGGTCACACATTCCACTGCCAAACTCATTTTTCCTCTTGAATCTTGGTGCAAGGAAGCCAATTCGGCTACTTTGACAATGGTGAAAAGAAGTATTTTCATGTGCAACTCTTGCACATCTCTAATTGGGATCTATGTTACGACCTTCTGAGTACCCTTAGCATAGTATACTCAAATATAATCCTCGACATTTATCCCACCTGTGGGATTGCCTTGAAAATTTACTAGTTCCCCTCTTTGAGAGAGTCTAGTTATGAAATAAATGTCCTCAATTTCGATCCTTAGTGGCATTTGATCGATCATGAAACAATCCTCCTCTGGGTCCTAATAACTTACAAGCATTTCAAGAAATATTGTGTTCATTTTCATATTTGGCATTTTAAATAACTTAAGTAATCAACATCCCCGGAGTATATCCAAGGATAATTGGTCCTCCATGACCTCATTGTCAATGGTGATATCCTCCATCTCTCTCCAACTAATGGTTATTGTGGATCAATTCATTAAAAATCCATTAGAATCTAATTTTAAAATTTCTATCTGTGCATATGCGAGTTGCTTCTTGTACAGTTTCGTCTATATGCGAGTTCGAAATTATGAACCTGCGTATACGCAGAGGGTTTCAGAAAAACATAAATTCTATGGTAAAATTCCTAAAAAATAGCTTGAGTTGACAAAAAAATTAATGACTAAGTTGATTGAGAAGTACCTGGAAGATTTTTGTTGATTCGACTGATAATTGCTCCAGTTCCAAGTAGGGGATTTGTTGCTCCAGATCTCTTTCACAAATTCTTCAAGGCACAAATGACCAAATATGAGTCCAAAAGGCCTATTTATGCCCAATTTTTTTTTTTTTTTTTTTGTAAATTACTTGTTTAAATTTTTGTGTTTATTTTTTGAATTTGTTCTAGGATATGTTGTTTTCAGGTCCATTTTGATGATTTCGAGATGTTTCCATTACTTCTTCAGTTCCATGACCGTTGACTTTCCATGGCAGGTATTTTGTTCAGAATTGGCATATAGGTTAGGGAATTCAATTTCCATTGCACTTATGCATACTAGCCTCCATACTGAAATCTTGCCATAGGGTCGACCCCATCATGTTATGATTATTAAACCATTTTTCACTCACCAACTTATAAATCATGATATGATGGTAGAGCCATCCTTTACATGGGGCTTCTTAGTTAGATCCTCGCTAGAATATGTCACCCATGCTGGAAATTGTGTAGGCTCAGGAGTCCTCTTTAGTCCCACCATGACCTATGCGTTGAAGCATCATTCTTCTTCTTCTTCGCTATATTTTCTGGATTTACACCCTAGAGGCTCCCATTTTGTTGTTGAGTTATTTTTCTGCATTGCATATTGACCATTTATATATCTTGGCCTTAAGCCAAATTCACTTGGACTCGTGTATAAGAAATATTTTGACCTTATATTTATGCATAGTCATCCATGAACTCACTTAGGCTTTTGCGACACGACACCTTTGCCCATGGATCGAACATTCCTCTGAGTGTCACTTACTAGTTTCGCCACCTTGCATTGAGCATAGGATTGTTCCTATCCGAGGGACTAGTGAATATGTTTATCAAAACTCATTCTATCCATTGTACTATAGGCATTATTTTAATCCTTTTCAGGATTTCAATATGAAAAAGAAAAAAAAAATTAAATATCCCAAAAAGAGTGGGATCGGGACATTACTTCTACATTAGATGGCAGCTAAAGAGTCAGTGGTGTCACCCTTGAACAAAGAACAAAAAAACTAAGTATTTTCTCCATTTTGGGATGGGTTTAGTTTGAATTAGGAGAAGCCATAACCTTTTTATCGAGTCAGTACTTCCCTGGTTGGTTATCTCTTCCAATTATATGGAGGGTTTGTTTGTGCCTCCTGCATGACAAACTTATAGAAATTTATCATATGCTACCATATTCAAAATGAGTCGTGATTTTGTTTAAGGGAAGTAAACCTAAGTCAACCTTTTTGTGGTGTCTCTTGAATCATTTTTCAGTCAGCCATTCCCAGTCTATCAAAATCTTGTTTTATCACATCAGCTATTTGGTCTTTTGCTCATGCTAGTTTGAGAAGGTATCCATTGACTTCTTTCCGGTGGGTTTTTCTCTTATAGACTTCGACAAATTTCTCTGAGAGTAAACCTAGAGCTGCACCCTAGCCCTATTTACATCATTGATAGGTGACCTTGTGCTCAGAATTTGATCAACACCATGGGTCTTTGACTGAGTGGTTTCCCTTGTGTTCAACTTCAGCTTTCATTATCACACTTGGGATTCATGCAGTGCCTTGGTTTCCATTTGACACTATCGATGGATTCCTCACCTCTTTGTCAACTTTCGTTATTGGTTGGTTTAGAGGGTTTCTGTCGTGCACTAGCTACATTTTGTGCATGATGGAAACGTGCTTCGGGTTGGTTACTTCACATTTTCTTCGTCCGATTCCTTCCAAATTTTGGCCTGTGGGTTACACTCGTGCTGGACTGATGTGGGATAACTTAATGCCTTCCTTCCAGCAGATATTTTCCCATCGAGTCCGAATCATTACTCTAGGAATAAGATCTAGAGTCTTTTGTCAGTACCTTAGGGTTTGCAGTCCTTAGTGGAAGATTCCTTAGCTATCGACAGTGAGAATACATCAATGTCTCTTGATTGGTAGATTCTATGAAGTGTTCGACTTCAACTCATTCATTCACACTTGTTAGACTGTATTGGGGTACCTTGACTCCCATCATCATTATCGGTGAGTTGTCTCGCATTTGTTAATGGTATACATCAATGACCGATAATCAAATGATTTCTCACATGGTCGACTTCAGCTCATTTATTCCCATTGTGTAGAATTGTACCATAGTTATCGGTGAAGACCTCGGGTTTGCATCAACATGTTTTGGTTGACTTTGAAAACTTCTTTATTTTTCTTCTAGTGACACTATCCACCCTTATATGTTGTCGTTCATCAAAAAAACATTCTATATGTTGGCACCCGAGTTGTGTGCAGTACCATTTTTCCCACCACTTATGATTTGGTACTTAGAGAGTCATTTGTGGCTTCACTGATTAGATATCTTTGTAGCGTCATTGATCAATATTATATATGTGATACTTGGACATGATTTTGATATGTAATTTCTGGGTAGTGATAATATGGCTCACTATGTACTTTACAGTTCTTGCTATACATGTATACATATTGGATCCACTCCATAACTTTTATGCGGACATGATTTTCTTTCACTGAGCGTGGGTATTCCCGCCTCAGACATGAGCTTTCTTTCTTATTTCTTTCACTGGTTTTTGGCAGGCTAAAATCTAGTGAATTCCTCTCAATTCCTCACAAGATTATTTCTTATGCACATAATACATTTCAGCCATCATGTACCCCTTCTGACCTCATATATTATGGGGCATCTGTTATAGCATCATTTATCACCTTTATATACTTGATGACTTATGTATTGGCCTTGGGAAACATTTTCCTTTCAGACTTGGTCAATTTATTAAAAAAATTATTTTGAATTCCATATGCGACTTTTCCCATACTTTTACGCATGTAGACATGATTCCACTCAAATTTGACCCATGTATACAATTTAAAATATTAAAAAAATAATAAAATCCCTATTAATTGGGTAGGGTTTATGGGTTTTACCTGAGAACCACCTACACCAGCCCGTGGCCAAAATGTTTCCCAACTGAAAAAATGATTTGAGGAAGTATAAATACACCTCATTGGGAAGGCCTAATGGAGGAGAGAGAATGCTATTGATACTATAACCTATTATAGCCCAGATCAAGTCTGATTATCCTTGTGCCTCCTGCACTTCCCAGGTTCAGGAAACCATTGTTTCCTTGTGATGATCACGCTCCTTATGTGACATCCTTTGTGCACCTCTTATGGAAGAAGATTGTTGAGGCTAGGGCTAGACGGATATGGAGGATGGTTTCTCTTGGAGCCGTGGTTGATTCAGGTGATATCTCCACTTTCCTTTTACATACATCAATAAAAGAAGCTATATCCCGTTCCTGATGTCATGTTCTTATATGTCTCATATACATGTTAATGATCTTGTAATCATTATTTCATGATTCTTTTATGAGTTTATATGATCTAACATACTAAAATTTGGGATGAATATGTTGTATAACTAGTCTCTGAGCTTTATCTTGAGTGAGTTTCAGGTTTTGAAGCATGAAGATTAGCAAAGGGTTTGCAACCTGCGGGATCGACCTCAAATGTAGGACATACGGGTAAGGTCACCTATTCCTAGTTTTCTAGTTTAAGCATTAGGACCTATAATTTGAGTGCTTCTTGTGATGGTATGCATTCCTCTCTGTTAGGTCCCTCAACCCAAACGTTAGGGTATATTTTCCCGCAACAACAACCAACTACATTTTGGCTCCGTATAAATTTTTTGAATTCACCTATCCACTTCCAATCAACGCCTTTAGATGGAAATTTTCTAGAATCTTGAGAGGATCCTTCATTGGCAAGGAATGTACCCATATTAGTAGAAACATCCTTCCCATGATCAAACTCCTTGTCCATTGTTTCTCTTGATGTAGTTTCCATCTTAGACTCATTAGACACATTAAAAAACCCCCTTCCCAACTTTGCATCTCTCCAATGATTAAAGTACTCACCATATCCATCTCTAAGCCCTGGAGAGCCTACACATATTGTCACATATTCAACTTCTTCACCAAGTTCCATTTCATTGCTTGAATGGTAAACTCTTACAAATCTGTTTAAAGTTTACGCCTCGTGCAAGGGCCACTCTACCATCAAAATCTCACAAAATTTCCAATAACATACAAAATGATTATAATAAATAAAGAAGAAAAAATGAAAAAGAAATGGATGGTATGCACCATCCCATTTTGATTGGATGAGCTCAACTCAATTGTGGAGCTAGATTTGTGAAACGAAACAAGTGGGCACGTTTTCGTATTTATTTTCTTAGCGGCTTGAAATTTGATTTATAAAAATATTTCTGATGTCTATGATTATTTGGAGACCTCAAAGCATTGTGAAGCAAACATGAAAAAGTATAAAGCCCTTGAATGTGTATCAAAGGTTGGTGCAACATTTCATCCTTCTTTATGAAGGGAAAACTTGCATATGATTAGACTTAGTGGAGCACTTCATCCTTTTTTTTAAAGAGCTTCCCGGATTATCCATAGTATTAAGGAACATGTGTCGACATTTCGAATCCCAATGGGGATCCATCATCAGGACTTTTAGAATGAAGAATTTAAGAGAAGGGTTTCAGACCATTAATAGAGATAAATTTCTTGTAAAGAGCCGACCAAAGTGATGACATTCTTTAAGAAATTTGAAGTCTGTTGCCCTTATTTCATCCTTGTTTATGAAGGGCATAATGTACTTGCATATGATCTTGGTAATTGATTATAAATTCTAAAATATTACAAAGATTGGATAGAAATAAAAACAAGTCATAAACGTGTAACTCCTTGTACCTTAATAGATATTTGATTTTCTTTGCTGAAAAAAAATCTGTTCATAATGGAAAACAATGTGTTGTATACTTTTACACATCCATCCATCCCTGTTCAATTAGAAAAAATAGAACATATTACACATCCATCCATCCTTGATCATAGATAGATCAGATCAACTCCCATAATATTTTGATGATGATGAGAAAATGGAAAAGAGGAATATGGAGAAATAGAAAACTAGAAAAAAAAATCGAAAATGAAAAAATCATGGATAGTCAAACAGAGAATTGGAGAAAAATATCGAAAATGAAAAAATATGTGACAATCACTTGCAAAAAAACACCATAGTTGTGGTACTTGCATGGAAAAAACTACACCATATATCATATCTCTAATAAAAAATGAAATTTAGAATATGAATGTTGTGGCAGACACTCAAGCCATATATCACATCTCTAATCATTGAATTGACAGACTATTTTTAGATGGTGAATTTCCTTTCCAATTGAATTTTAAGAGGCAGAGTAGGGAATTGAGCTTCCATTCCTCATTCATTTAATTACCTCCTATTTCGATTTATTCAAGTGGACATTCATCGTAGGTAAGTAAATAAATTCCAATTATTTCAATACCATACCCCTTTGGGGTGGCTCTTAATGTAGTTACTCCTTAGGAGGTAATATATTGCACTTCGTATCCTTCCATATAACGAGTAAGCTTCTATATATATAGCGATCAACACTATAAAATAAAATATGACTCAACATATACACATTAGGATTTGATATGCATCTAAGGAAACCTTGGGAAAGAAGTCCAAATGATCCATTTTGCATACCAAAATTAATGCACCCACATAAGTCCATATAATCATTTCTTCCTCATCATGTTTTGACCTCATCATATTCCTTTGTTGGTGTTAATCATCATATCTAAGTGTCAGATATAAAATTCTAGGCTAAATCCTTCTTGTAATATTCCATCATTCAATCACAATAGATATTTATTTTTCATCATCCTCCCATAATCCAAGGCATTTGCAATAAATAAATATATTATTAATTTTTTTTACAGGGATCAGAAAACCCATTAAACATGGTTGAAAAATGGAAATTATGCATAGAAGTTTCTTGTTATCCCAATCTAGGGAAAACATGGATTACTTATGTGCTATGCAATATTTCAATGAACAAAATCCTCCAAAGGAAAAGGAATGTACATGGAAGGACAACAAATAATGAATCATATTATATTGCATTGATAAAAGGCTTAGGAACAACTAGGGAGTATGTATCTAATGGAATTGTAGTCTTCACCAATTCTGAACTTGTGGTCAACCAGATGAAAGGTGTGTACCATGTCAAAAAGGAGAGGTTAAAACAACTACATGGAGAAGCAAAAAATATTGTTAGTCAATTTAAATCATTTAGCATAAGACATTGTGAAAATGTTAATAGGATGTATAGTGATCCATTACATTTGGAAATGCCAATTCAAGATTTGTGTATGAAAGATGAATTGGTGTCAAGAAGCTCTTCATCAAAATTTATTCATGGACATTGTAAGATATCTTTGATATGTTTGCGTTTTTTAGTTATAAATGTGGTGTTTTTAATGACCATGTGTTTTTTTCAATACTAGAATAAGTGTGCCCCAACTATGTAAGCACAACTTGGTGAACTTGACATATTTTAAAAAAAATTGTATTGAATTCTCAAAATGTGCACTTCAACATTTGCATTTTTAGTCTTGAGTGTATTTGAAATGAAGAATTTACACCAAATAATTTTGAAGAAACCCTTGGATAGTTACATTAATTTTCTGAATTGTTGATCTTTTTAAATAGAAATTTTAAGTTTTCTAAATGCATTAGGTAACTTCAAGGGATTTTTTAAACATCACACACACACACACACACACACACACACACACACACACACACATATATATATATATATTTGAGGCATAAATGAGATAGATCATCGACTGAGTCTCATGCATAGACTATAGGGTGAATTTCTATCCATGCTAATGACATTGGTCATGTATTGAGGATATTATCAGATGAATCGAGGGAGGGCCATCATTAGTTACATCATGATCATGGTATATATATATTTATGTGTAAGTTTTTAAATGATATTTTTATAATAATATTTACATACTGTTGGGGTTCCCATGTTTTGGCCAGATTGGCAAGACCAAAAGATGAGACAACATCATAACCACTTTGGAGCCCTAGGATCTAGCCCTCCTGGACCCGGAGAGGGATCTCTCCAATAGAGAAAAGAATGAAGTATCTTTGAAGCTCAAAAATAAGATGTTAGGCTAGTTATGAAGCACAGAAGGGGGGTTTTAAATATTTTGGTTGAAGGGTTGCTAGGTTGGTTAAGAGATCATGGAATGGGAAAGAAATGGAAAGAAAGGAACAAAACAACAGGTTGTTTCAGCGGAGAGGATGGGCCAAGACAGTGCCAACCATTGGGCTATGGAGTCATGAAAGGAAATTACATGCAACAGCTAGCCAAGGCTTTCAAAGGGCATGTCATCTAATACTAAAGGGTCTTTTAGATAGATGATGGGACGGAACATTAAGGAGAGAAAGTGAAAGAAGGAAAGACATCCAATTTTCTGCCTATAGATCAGGTCAGAGGTCATTTAACCTGCACTGCTTTTTATTATCAGCAAGTAGCCTCGGGTCGAAAATAATTTAAATTATAGATCGCACTGCATTAACTCCGTGCATGTTTAGCAAACCTAAGGAAAACAGAGATAAGATTACAAAGAAACATCTAAGAAGCAAACCCCCAAGTTCATACATCAGCTAGCAGGCAATAACATCCACTACACTGGTTAAACTCCACAAATTTACTCTTAGATACACATGAAGCAGAAAACATAAAGGTAGGGAGAGCAGACAGCATAGGGCACCTAACACTGGTGAATCCTATACCATTATTCTGATGCCTACCAGCAGAACATGAAACAGTATGAAAATGTAAATAACAGAGTTAAGAAAAACATCACCAATAGTAATAGACCAGGATCCTGTGAAATGTGCTTTGATTAATTAATGCAAAACCAGTCACATAACCTGAGCTCAATGGCTAATACAGTCCAAACTTTCTCCTCCCAGCCTACTACATACAAGCTACTTTGTTATTCCCTCCCAAGACTGTTCTAACAATCAAACTGAATCCCTCTAACAGCAATCGGCAACAATCGAACAACAACCTTTACAATTTGTTCTCGTGGACGATAGAGAAGAGGAAGAGACAAGAGGCAGATAGACAATTAAATGACTCACACATGTGGAATAAGGAATTGTTCACACCCATGCCGCCACGGATCAGCCAACATGTACTTTGTAATCTGCATGGGGAGGCTCTGTCAGGCCGAACTCGGCCTCTGATATTTCTTTGGAGTCCTTTCGTCGCCTGGAGCTCTGTGCTGCCATGTTGAAATAAATGAACTGGATGGAAAACTGCAAGCCCCTCCATACTTCTTTAATGCTGCCTGAATGTCTGGAATGAGCCTCAGTCAGTGTATTTAATTGTCTCAGGGCTCGAGAAGGCATGGAGGACGCTGTGGGAAGGTGTACCTCTGGAGGAAGAATTCCTGCTGCTAGGTAGCGCAGTTATGACGTCGCTGGTGCGCTCCTATTCTTCAAACAGTGCCTTAAGCCTTTGACTGTAGGATTAAAACGTTAATTATATCGATAATAAGCATTAATCCCCTTTTAAATCCTGCTTCTGCTGCTTTGCTGGCCGGTCGAAATGACCTCCCTGTACTAACTGCATAATGAAATAAACTCATCACAGAGCCTGGGAAGTGGTGGAGAAATGCCGTGGAGGTGGAAGAACGGTGGCGGAACAGCGGAGAAATAGTGGAAACAGCGGAGAGGAGCGGAGAAATGAACGCGCAGGGTAAAGCCCAAAGTTCAGCGTTTGGGCGAATTACAAAGGAAATAGCCAACAAACAAGGGGCGGAGCCTTGGATGTGGGGCCGACCGTGGTGGGGGGGCGATTAAACCTGGGCCGTTAGATCTTAACCCAACGTACGGCGGAGATGTAATCGGAGGACCGCAATCGCAAGGGCTTACGATCAATCGGAGGTCAGACGCGGAGAGTTGCGATTGCGATGGAGCAATTGGCGCAGGACCGTTGATCTGCGGGAAGAATGGACGGTCGAGATGAGATCGGAGGATGGAGCGATCGGGGGATCGGGAGTTGCGATGACCGTCGGATCGCGGGGAGGATGGATGGTCAGGATTGAATCGGAGCGTCGGGGGAAGGACTTGCGATCAGCGATCGGGCGGGGGTGCGATTGAGCGCTGACCGTAGGATCGCGGGAGAATGTACGGCTGCGATTAAATCGGGATATGGAGGGAAGCACTTGCGATTGACGATCGGGAGGGATCTGCGATTGAGCGCTAACCGTCGATCTGGGAGGAAACGGACGGCGGAGATTTAATCGCGGGGGAGACGGAAGAACATGCGATTGAGCGATGACCGTTAGATCTGAAGGCCAGATCAACAGCTCAGGTGCAATCGGAGGGGCAGTGCGATCGGAGGGTCGGGAGTTGCGATGGCCGTCGGATCGCGGGTTGAATGGACGGCTGAGATTAAATCGGAGGGGAAAAAAGGACTTGCGATCAGTGATCGGAGCGCTGTTGCGATTAAGCGCCAACCGTCGGATCGGCGGGGAGATCAACGGTGGAGAAGAAATCGGGGGATCGACGGGAGGACTTGCGATCAATCGGGGGTGTCAGCATGGAGGATGCGATTGCGATTGAGCCGGGCCTTGCGATTGAGCGATGACCGTTAGATCTGAAGGCCAGATCAACGGCTCAGAATGGATCGGAGGGCTGTAATCGGGGCGGCACTGCTGAGGCTTGCGATTGCGATCGGAGAAGGGCTGCGATTAGCGGACAACCATTGATTGGGACGACAGATCAACGGTTCACAACACGTCGTGAGGCTTTGTGTGATAAAACGATCGCATCGGGGTTTCGGCTGTAATAAAGGAAATGCACCCGTCGATGCTCCGATTGCGATAAACGCCGGGGACTTAAGCACTTGGTCCTGGCGCGGGGTCATATGTGGGGAAGTGGTTGAAGGGGCTTAATGGGAAAGGGGCTTGGCCCTGAATTAAGGTTGGAATATGGGTTTTTTGCCCATTTTAATGGGTTTTAAGGGATTTAAAGGGAAACGATAGAAGGGGAAAGGGGAAAAAAGGCTAAGCAAAGGTTAGTGGGGGACTTTAAAGGGGATTTTGGGGGAATTTGAGGAGTAAATGGGGAAATAGAAGGGGAGAAAAGGGGGAATAAAAGAGGTTAAATGAGGGAAAAATAAAGGGGAAAGGAGGCCTCTGGGCATTTCTTCATCAGTAGAGAGGCTTTAAAAGGGGAATCAGCAGAGGGGAAACTATCCAAGGATAAAAGACACCTGGAGGCTTCAAGGAGACTGGGTTTTCAGGGGAAATGCATTCCTTGAAGACTCAATGACAATTTAGCCCCCTATTTGCTTGTCAAAAATTTCATAGGGGGGCTAACAGTGGCTCCACATGGGGATGGCTTCTTCTTGAAGGAGCCAAGAAACCAGAAGATGATCTCTTGGTGTAGGCCAGATGCCTGCTGCTTGAACCATCCTTTCTTCTTTGATCAGCTGCCACAAACTGTGAAGACAACATATCCGCAGTACAATTCTTCCAAACAACTACCTACCCATACTATAGTCCTAACAATTTTGTCCTGGGTGCCTTTGGACTTGCGGACCCTTTACATCATTAATCTTTACAAACAGGAAAAAAAAACCTAGTCTACTTCTACCCTTATTACTCCATGAGACCAGATTAGACTGTTGGTCTCATATGTTTCTCTACCTACACTACTACCTGCTAGGATTAGACTGTCTAGCAGGTTTCTTCTCTACATTCTAAGACAGCAATTTAAACAACTAATCTACTTGCTCATAGGCTGAGCTTTATTGAGCTTTCCTACCTACCCTACCCTACTGACATATTTACAGGTCTAGCTTACAAACATTGTCTTCCAATGCAACCAGTCCACCAAGTGATCCCATGGCTGGTCCTTCTTGCTCAACTCCTTGAGCATGCTGGATAGGCAGGGCAGCTCCCACTCTTTTTGTTTGATAATAGAAGCTTTGAAAAGTTTTGTTTCTGCTTGCAACATGCTGCTGAGCAAGACCTTTGATCCTTCTTCACATGTATGTGGGAAATGTGCATAAAGATCATGAAAAGATACCTGGCTATGAATATTTGGCAAGCTGGCTTCGACCCGGATCTCTTCTCCTTCCACTGGATCAAGAATGAGACTCTCTTGGAGTAGAGGGTCTCCTTCATCTTCTGAACTGGAGGACTCATCATATATGGCAGTGTTGTCCTCCTGGAGCTCTGATATATTCTGCTCTGAGGTGCAGGGCTCCGTGAAAAGATCCATGTATTCTTGAGCAGGGTCTTTTTCCGTCACTTCCTCCTTTTCGAGAGAAAGCTCATTATTCACATCCTGCTCGAGAATCTCTTCTTTGCTTTCCTCCTCATCTTTTGAAAGGAAAGACTGCTGGCGTCCGATCTCATGACACTCATCACTGATGCTTTCATGACTTTCCCCATTAGTGTCATAGATAGGCGGACCTGACCAAGTCCACCGTTCTGGGCGCGCAGTGGGTCTTTCTTCATTCTGATCCACAAAGGAGTCTTCTGAAACTGAATCATCAAACTCAAAAGAAGACTGAGCAGGAGCATGTGACCTATATAAGATTTCTGGGGAAGACCGCTGGTTTAATATCTGATCAATTTCTTCTTCTGTTAAAATAGGGGTCTCCCTTTCATCAGGGACAGAAGAACAGCAGTCCTCTTCCTCTTCTGTTAGCTGGCTGGGAGGCAGGATTTCCTCTTGAGCCTCTTCTCCTTCATCAGATTCTGCCTCTTCTATGCGGTCTTCTGCTTCCTCAGGGCAGCTTTCCCAATTAGCCTTTGCTAATGGGTCCTGATGTTCTTTGGTCGGCATAACACAAGACGCAGGTATGCAATCAGGCAGTTCCTGATCACTTTCCTCTTCATCTTCTACAGATTCTTGAGCATCATATAGGTCCTGCTCATCTTCTAGATCTTGAGTTTGTTCTTGCTCTGAGGACGACATGGCCTGCTCTAAATAATCATCATCTGTATTCATATTGGCCATGTGCGTCTCCAGCATTTTGACAAGCACTTCTATTATTCTGCATGCTTTATTATACAAAGCATTGTACTTTGCATCCCTGTCCATGCTTGGATTCATGCTTCTGCAAAGAAGGCTACTATCTCTTCTCAACCAGTTCAGTGTTCCTCACCAGTGGGGTCATCAGGTCTTGGGATCATAGGGAGTGTGGAGTCGCCAGGTGGATGAATATGACTGTTTGGAGCAGGATGCTGTCCACCATCAGCAATGAGAAGCCAATCTAAAGGCAAAGTGGTCTCCTCCCCAGTGGAGTCGCCATTATGTGGGGGACGACAATGGGAAATAGACCAACTATCAGCGGTTCTTGAATCTTAGATTCGTCCCTAGTGGAGTCGCCATTATGTTGGGGTTCCCATGTTTTGGCCAGATTGGCAAGACCAAAAGATGAGACAACATCAGAACCACTTTGGAGCCCTAGGATCTAGCCCTCCTGGACCCGGAGAGGGATCTCTCTAATAGAGCAAAGAATGAAGTATCTTTGAAGCTCAAAAATAAGATGTTAGGCTAGTTATGAAGCACAGAAGGGGGGTTTTAAATATTTTGGTTGAAGGGTTGCTAGGTTGGTTAAGAGATCATGGACTGGGAAAGCAATGGAAAGAAAGGAACAAAACAACAGGCTGTTTCAGCGGAGAGGATGGGCCAAGACAGTGCCAACCATTGGGCTATGGAGTCATGAAAGGAAATTACATGCAACAGCTAGCCAAGGCTTTCAAAGGGCATGTCATCTAATACTAAAGGGTCTTTTAGATAGATGATGGGACAGAACATTAAGGAGAGAAAGTGAAAGAAGGAAAGACAACCAATTTTCTGCCTATAGATCAGGTCAGAGGTCATTTAAATCCAGACCTGCTTGGACATACTCAAAGGCAGCTCTCAAAGAGACAAAGGGGCTGCTTATAGATCAGACCAGAGGTCATTTAACTCCAGGTATGCTTTAGCAACTCCAAGGGAAAAACAGAGATAAGATTACAAGGAAACATCTAAGAAGCAAACCCCCAAGTTCATACATCAGCCAGCAGGCAATAACATCCGCTGCGCTGGTTAAACCCATGAATTAACTCTTAGGTAACACATTTAAGCAGAAAACATAAAGGTAGGGAGAGCAGACAACATAGGGCACCTAACAAGGGTGAATCCTATACCATTATTCTGATGCCTACCAGAAGAACGTGAAACAATCTGGAAATGTAATAAACAGAGTAAGAAAACATCACCTATAGTAATAGACCAGGATCCTGTGAAATGTGATTTGATTAATTGATGCAAAACCAGTCATGTACAATAAGCTCAATGGCTATTACAGTCCAGACTTCTCCTCCCAGCCTATTACATACAAACTACTCTGTTATTCCCTCCCAAGACTGTTCTAACAGTCAAATGAATCCCTCTAGCAGCGAACTACCAACAACTGAACAACAACCTTTACAATTCGTTCTCAGGGATTTTATAGGAGAAGAGGAAGAGACAGAGGCAGATAGACAATTAAATGAGACTCATTAAGACAGAATGGCGGAAGTGTTCACACCCATGCCGCTTAATGGCTTTCTGCAGCGCTGTAGGTACTTTGTAATCTGCATGGGGAGGCTCTGTCAGGCCGAACTCGGCCTCTGATATTTCTTTGGAGTCCTTTCGTCGCCTGGAGCTCTGTGCTGCCATGTTGAAATAAATGAACTGGATGGAAAACTGCAAGCCCCTCCATACTTCTTTAATGCTACCTGACTGTCTGGAATGAGCCTCAGTCAGGGTATTTAATTGTCTCAGGGCTCGAGAAGGCATGGAGGACGTTGTGGGAAGGTGTACCTCTGGAGGAAGAATTCCTGCTGCTAGGTAGTGCAGTTATGACGTCGCTGGTGCACTCCTATTCTTCAAACAGTGCCTTAAGCCTTTGACTGTAGGATTAAAACGTTAATTATATCGATAATAAGCATTAATCCCCTTTTAAATCCTGCTTCTGCTGCTTCGCTGGCCGGTCGAAACGACCTCCCTGTACTAACTGCATAATGAAATAAACTCATCACAGAGCCTGGGCAGTGGTGGAGAAATGCCGTGGAGGTGGAAGAACGGTGGCAGAACAGCGGAGAAATAGTGGAAACAACGGAGAGGAGCGGAGAAATGAACGCGCAGGGTAAAGCCCAAAGTTCAGTGTTTGGGCGAATTACAAAGGAAATAGCCAACAAACAAGGGGCGGAGCCTTGGATGTGGGGCCGACCGTGGTGGGGGGGCGATTAAACCTGGGCCGTTAGATCTTAACCCAACGGACGGCGGAGATGTAATCGGAGGACCGCAATCGCAAGGGCTTGCGATCAATCAGAGGTCAGACGCGGAGAGTTGCGATTGCGGTGGAGCGATTGGCGCAGGACCGTTGATCTGCGGGAAGAATGGACAGTCGAGATGAGATAGGAGGATGGAGCGATCAGGGGATCGGGAGTTGCGATGACCGTCGGATCGCGGGGAGGATGGACGGTCAGGATTGAATCAGAGCGTCGGGAGAAGGACTTGCGATCAGCGATCGGGCGGGGGTGCGATTCAGCGCTGACCGTCGGATCGCGGGAGAATGTACGGCTGCGATTAAATCGGGAGATGGAGGGAAGCACTTGCGATTGACGATCGGGAGGGATCTGCGATTGAGCGCTAACCGTCGATCTGGGAGGAAACGGACGACGGAGATTTAATCGCGGGGGAGACGGATGAACATGCGATTGAGCGATGACCGTTAGATCTGAAGGCCAGATCAACGGCTCATGTGCAATCGGAGGGGCAGTGCGATCGGAGGGTCGGGAGTTGCGATGGCCATCGGATCACGGGTTGAATGGACGGCTGAGATTAAATCGGAGGGGAAAAAAGGACTTGCGATCAGCGATCGGAGCGCTGTTGCGATTAAGCGCCAACCGTTGGATCGGCGGGGAGATCAACGGTGGAGAAGCAATCGGGGGATCGGCGGGAGGACTTGCGATCAATCGGGGGTGTCAGCATGGAGGATGCGATTGCGATTGAGCCGGGCCTTGCGATTGAGCGATGACCGTTAGATCTGAAGGCCAGATCAACGGCTCAGAATGGATCGGAGGGCTGTAATCGGGGCGGCACTGCTGAGGCTTGCGATTGCGATCGGAGAAGGGCTGCGATTAGCGGACAGCCGTTGATTGGGACGCCAGATCAACGGTTCACAACACGTCGTGAGGCTTTGTGTGATAAAACGATCGCATCGGGGTTTCGGCTGTAACAAAGGAAATGCACCCGCCGATGCTCCGATTGCGATAAACGCCGGGGACTTAAGCACTTGGTCCTGGCGCGGGGTCATATGTGGGGAAGTGGTTGAAGGGGCTTAATGGGAAAGGGGCTTGGGCCTAAATTAAGGTCGGAATATGGGTTTTTTGCCCATTTTAATGGGTTTTAAGGGATTTAAAGGGAAACGATAGAAGGGGAAAGGGGAAAAAAGGCTAAGCAAAGGTTAGGGGGGGACTTTAAAGGGGATTTTGGGGGAATTTGAGGAGTAAATGGGGAAATAGAAGGGGAGAAAAGGGGGAATAAAAGAGGTTAAATGAGGGAAAAATAAAGGGGAAAGGAGGCCTCTGGGCATTTCTTCATCAACAGAGAGGCTTTAAAAGGGGAATCAGCAGAGGGGAAACTATCCAAGGATAAAAGACACCTGGAGGCTTCAAGGAGACTGTGTTTTCAGGGGAAATGCATTCCTTGAAGACTCAACAACAATTTAGCCCCCTATTTGCTTGTCAAAAATTTCATAGGGGGGCTAACACATACATATGAAATTGATTTTTTTTCAATTTAGCTTTATTAATTTATAATAAATTTCATCTTTTTTAAGAGCATCTCCCACTAGGTTGAAGAGAGTATCAGATCAATCAATGGAGGGCCATTGTTCACATCATTTTGGTATGGTATATATATGTGTATTTTCATTAAATTAAATCATAAATATGTAGAATCATGTGTACATACAAATAATGAATATATTTTTTTCAATTTAACTTAATTAATTTATTATAATTTCTATATTTTTAGAAGCATCTCTCACTATGTCGTTGCGTGAGGGTGGTAAAAATTCTCTCGGTAGTTAATATTCTCTTGGTCATCAAAAAGCTAATCAAATCATGTACTTGGGCATGATGGCACTCAACCATCTCCAGGCAGTTATCAATCTCAATCAGATCATCATGATCCTCATCATTTTGGTAAATTATATAATTTTATTTATTTATTTATGTTAATTTTTTTTTACATGTAAATAAATTGTATCTACACATACGTGTACATATCTATCTTGCATGTGTATAAATATATTTGAGCATGTTTTTTATTTATGTAATCATATTGAAGCAGGGGGTGAAAATGTTGATCGAAGTAAACATAGGAAAAGTAGGAAAATTTGAGAAGAAGGCCATATGGCAAATACCACCTATCCATCTGATATTCCTTATGAGATTCCTTGGGAAAGAAATGTCCAACAATGCACGTCACAGAGGTGCATAGCTCATTATTCAAAATTTAAGAAAGTTATTGCGAGTTTGGAGCTCCCTGTAGAGTGTCGACAAAGCTTAGAAATAGTTGTGCGCTCTCTAACCTCATTTCTTGATATTTACAAGAACCTTGGGCCAATAACTAATTTATTTATAGATATGATGATACGTAGAAAGGAATCAATGATGGGTCTCTATAAATGGGCCAAGGTAAGTAGAATGGTAACAAAATAACATGCCAAATCTATGTTTAATTTCAAATAAGGGCCAAAAAGAAAGATGCTCAAGGTGCAATATTTCAAGCACCCTAAAATAGCCCACCATTTGTATAATAGGTTCCTTGAAAGTATGGCAAGTTTCCATGGAATGAAAAGGTTCCACATTATTTTGCAATTTATTTTATGCATAATTATTTTTGGATATGAGACTTGGTTATACTGACCTTCCATCTGAATTTTATGGTACCGGGAGAGGTCATACATATGAAAGTAAGGGTGCATTAAGGGATATTGAATTGCCTCACCGTCTGCCACCTTTGGTACCTCAACCTCCACATTCGGTAACTTTTTGGTCGGAGATGGATGCCACTTCTCATATTGGTTGAGAAGCAAGGGATGCCATTATAGACAACATACAAAATGCATTGACTAGAATTGATGTCGGTCTAAATCGACAGAGAGTACAAGTTGGTGCACATGCTAATTTTGTATATAAATCGGATGAGGAGATATATACTATGAATATTGAAGAGGTTAAAGCATAAGTAATGGTTTGTTGTGATGGTTGGAAATACCTAATTGGTCATGAAGAAGACGGCATGGGATCAATATTTGTTAATGGTTAGGGTGGATATTTTAATGTAATGTAATGTATGTGTAAATGTCGATTCACATACATTTTGTAAATTTTTTCAAATATAATCTAAAATGAATGTATCATATGTTCATCATTTGCAATTAATTTGTTTGTTGAATGAAAATTTTGATAATATCACAGTCCCAGGTTCATGTTCCAATTAATATATTTTGAGTGATGTTAGTTTTTTTAAGAGTTCATGTTGATACTATTATTCTACGTTTATTATACCAATATTATGAATACATATTTGTAAGAGAAATAATTACATATATAATTAAATATTAATAGGTTTTGATTCCATCTATTGTTTTCGACATAGCGCCACTCTCTTCCTCCCTATTAGAAGATCTGTCAAATATTCGCTTATCACAAGTATTGAATATTTCTCTTTTGTTTTTTTATAAATTAAAGAAAGTTTCATTAAAAAATGAGATTTCTATCTTATAGTTTTAAAATTTCTAAATTATAGGTTTCGGAATACAATTTCCCTTCTCTACGGACATTAGCAGTTGAGTCAACTATGGGGATAGGATCATCTAAACAATTTGAAAAAGTTGTAACAATTTTTTTTAATATTGTGAGTTTATGCATTTTCATGTGCAATTTTAAAATTTTAATATATATACATGTACAGGTATTGTGCAGGGAACCCATGAGGGCGAAATGCAGGGGGAACACCATGAGGTATTGCATGGAATTTGAAACTTGAGTCGGTTACATGGATTGAATCATCTAAACAATTTGAAGAAGTTGTTACTTGATTTTTTTAAAATTGCGAGTTTATGCATTTTCATGTGCAATTTTAAAATTTTAAAATATACATGTACATGTATTTCATAGGGTATCCATGAGGTCACAAAGCATGGAAAACACCACAGGGGCACAATGGAGGGGGAACACCATGAGGTATTTCATGGAAGTTGAAACCTTTCATAATTTTGTTTTGATGATTGCATTCTCATTTAATTTTAAAACATTAAAATTTAATTTTAAAGTACAAAATATTATGTATATATGCATATTAAACATGTTGTGCATGGGCCCATGATTCTGATGAGAGCACGAGGATGTTGATAGATTATATATTTCAGAGAGATTATCTTTGATGCAAATTTTTATTTGAGAGTCTTTTTTATTATATTTAATTTATCATGATATAAATTTTGGACATATTTAAATTAAAACTCTTATTGATCTCTTTGATACATATTTTTATTTGAAAACCTTTTATTATATATTTTCTTTTATAATGATATAAATGTTGGACATATTTTAAATGTAACTCTTTATTATGAATTGATCTTTAATATGCTAGTTTTGGAGTTTATGTACATTTTTCATGATGATTTTTATAATGTTAGTAGACGATAATATGGAATTGGCTTCAAATTATTATGTTTTGTGAAGTTGTTTAATGAATAGTAAAATTGCAAATTACAAAACATGGTACATTTTTCATTCATGAATCTTATCATGGTGTAGATGTCTAAACCAATCATAACTTAAAATTGCATTGTAAAATATGGTATACATTTTGCATTCATGAATAGAACATCATATTCTATAGAAGAGCCACTATGGATGTGGGTTGATAATTGACTTTTAATATAAAGTTGTTCATGAAAAATACTATAAAATTTAATTAGCTTCCCTTACAAAAATCTACAATGAAATCAACTATAAGCAAGAGGAAAATAATTTCCTAGGAAATTGTTGTTTCTCCTTTTCATCCAAGGAAAAAACCAACAAGAGGCACAATTTATAAATAAAAATCCGAGACCCTTCAACTTTTTCAAGGTCTTGAAAATTGAGAAGGTGAACCAAATATTCTCAAAAGAAAATTTGAAGAATCATAACATAAAAATTTAAGATGAAGCAATCATGATCTATAATTCTGTTTTTCTTCTAAGGAACAAGCATTGGAAAATATGAATGCAATTTTTCTATGCTTTAAACCCTAAGAGTCCAATGTAAAGAGAATTACTTTTGGAAATATATGAACCAAGGTATGCGCCACTAGATAATCTTCTTGTTGCTTTCAATATGCACTTTTCTGAAGTAATGTTGGACCACCTTCATCTTTACTATAAAGGCATGCCACATTTTCAAAGGTTGTTTCCCATTGTTGATCTTAATAAGCTATTTGCAGAGGTGGAATATCAAATCTATAACTTGTGCAATTTTTTAATTGTTACGTTGTGGGATATATCCCACATAATTGAGGTGAATTTTCTTTATAGTATTCATATATTTCAATGCATCTATCCTATTCTGATGCATTGTGAATATATTATACACTCCCTTGTTGTCTTGGTGCTTGATTCATTGGGCTTTGTCTTGCATGGATTGCTTGGTAGTTTGTAGGATTTTATGGTATGAAACGATTGAATTGGAGATTCAGCTTTGAGTCCCATAATTTTAATAAAAATTACTATAACCCTGTAATATAAATCATAGCGAGCTCCAGAGCACAAATGGGGTTAAGAAAACTAATTTTTAAAATCCCAAACTCTAAATTTTTAACAAAATTAATAAAAATGTGCATATGTACGAGAGCCTTGCTAGGAAAAAAATTGCCAAACTTCGAATTTTTTTGTAACATTTCCTTTGACAAGAATATGTTACAATAGTTCAGCCATGAATTCTTCTAGGGCTTAGGTGCAGAATCTAGATACCTTGTTCCACCTAAAACCTACGAGGGAGGAATATGTAATTAAGTTCACCATCTTTCACTTGGACATAGATGCATAAGTGTGGTGGTATCATGGATTGATAACCATGTGTCACGTGGCCATTACTTCCTACACAAAGTTCATATGAAGGCTCATAGATCAATTTGATAGGAAGGACCTAGAACTGCACTTGAGGGTGTTGGATCAACTGAGGTAAACATATATAACAATGGAATGTGTTACAGAGTTCCTTAGGTTAGTATTGGACTGACATCTCAGAGGCAAGACTGGTTATGTTGTTCATTGAAGGGTTTATATACCAATTGTGTGGATGGGTGAGGTTCGATAAGCCCATGACTCTACATGATGTGATCACCTGGACTAGGGACATGATGGACGCAGTCCCTGTTGAGCCCTGAAGTTGTCTTCTCTTTTGCCAAACTTCACTTCATTTCATCATTCCTTTATCACTTTATAGACCTAAAGATTAATGAGAATGACTAAGATTACTTAAAGGTTGCATACAATGATTAAATTATTGTACTTTTTTTTATTTTTGTTGTCTTAAGGATTTTTGAACAGTTTAGCTATAGAATGCAGTCATTATGTAGCCAGTCAAGCGTTCCGTAGCTGTTTGGTGTTTGAGTATGTTACATGTGTCATTTGGATAAAAGGAACACATGGGTGGATTCCAAATCCTCCCTACATCATTCCTTCTCATCCACGAATACTGAATCGATATCTGGAGGTGCCTAAGCACGTGGTCAAAGAAAAAGTCCAAGAAGATGATTTATACAGGAATAAGGATTCCTGATTTTCTTCACAGCAAATCACGAGTCATAAAAAGAGTTTCAATCTAATTTTGAATTTAAAACTACACCTGCACCTACTTTTTTTCAATGTTAGTTATGTAATTGCATATAAATTCAGCTCGGTAGTTCCGAGAGAGACAGTTGATACATATTTTATCATTACGGTGATACTCTGTTTTCAAGCATTTTGATAATAAAAGGAGTATAAATTTGATTCTTTTCTGAATACAACCTTGAGGAGTTAAAGATTTAATGTTGAATTGATAGCAGAGGGCCCCTGCAATTTGAGGAGGCTTTACATGCTTTCTAGACAAGTAGTTTTCAATTCTGTTTTGTCATATTTCCTTAATTAGACTGCTTTCTGAAATCATATATTTTAGCATTATGTTTCATGTCATTTTATTAGATAAAATATCCTCATGATATTTCAGTTAGTCTTTTTCTCAAGTTATTCCAATATATCTCTATTAAATGAATGGGATTTAATTGTAATATTTTGAGTTACTAGCATTTCAATTTTTGTGATTTAGATTAAGAAGATCCTCATTATCTTACAACTATTCTCTTTCTCCAGCTCTTTCAATATATCACTACTATATGAATGAGATTTAGTTGTAAAATTTTGAGTTATTAGCATTTTTTGTTCCTCAATTAGATAGAAGATCCTCATCTTATTGCAAATAGTCTTTTTCAAAATCTCTTCCAATAAACCTCTAACTCATGAATATGACTTAGTTGTAATACTATGGGTTATTGATTGTTTGTTTTATAGAAGATCCTTATCACATTATGCTTAATATCTTTCAAAAGCTCTTCGAATAAACCTCTAACTCATGAATGAGATCTAGTTGTAATGTCATAAGTTGTTTCAACATTTCATAGGAGATCCTTACTACATTATGGTAATCTTTTTCTCAAGCTATTCCAATAAACCTCTAACAAATGAATGATATTCCACCGTAATGTTCTGAGTTACTGTTTGTTTCAATTTTAGGAGATCCTCTTTGCATTAGAATTAATATTTTTCACAAGCTCTTCCAACAAATATCTAACTAAATGAATCAGATTAAGTTATAGTGTTTTGAGTTACTTTTTATTTTATGAATGTTCATTTAGCAGTTGTAAGATCCATGGATTAGGATTCCTTGTTTTTGTCATTTTCTATTTAGGAATAGATCTTGCAATCAAACTCTGTTTAATGCATTTATTAACATTTCCTTTTCTTCCTCTTTGACGTAGATTTAATTTCATTTTCTTAGCATAGAGTAACATATTAGAAATAAAACATAAAAACCCCCAAAACATCAATAAAACACTAAAAACAATGAAGTAAGAAAAAGGATACTTAGGCACATATAGTGCATTACCCTTCATCAGTTTACCAGCCCTGGTCGATAATTTATGCTATCAAGTTAGGACACTAAATTGACCAAACTTTTTGGTGTCGTTGCTGGGGAAGTGTAACTAGGTAGCCTTATTTCCTATTTCCCCAAACCAATGATATGCGTAGAGAAATAGATTCTAGGGGTAGATTTATAAGAGGCAGAATCTTAATTCCCACAACTCCACTCACTCCACCAAGACCAAGAAGTAGCACACCTCCAACTCAAACCCACATTCCATACTATATTGGTCATAGGCTTCTAGAAGTTTTAAGATCAGATATCCCATCAGGAAGATCTCCCACTTCATCCACTGAAGCAATTCTAAAGGAAGAAAATCCAAGGACTCATATAGAGGGGATAAAATTTTTCACTTCCACAGGAGAATATATTCCAGCATAAGAATTACAAATCCCTAGTGAAGAGGAAGAAGAGGACTATTTCTTTAATATACCCTTGATAGAAGAACCAGTAGAACAACTAGCTCTTCCAACTGAACCCTATATCAGTTCAGAGGAATATATCATGGTAGAAGAAGGGGAAGGAGAAGTCTTTAATGGAGAACATACACTATTTGGAGGAGGTAGAGGTAGAGGAGGAGAGAGAGGAAGAGGTAGAGGTGCAGAAGAAGGTAAAGGAAGAGGAAATGCAGAAGGAGGAAGAGGTAGAAGGGAAACTGGAAGTCCTTTTGGATTCCCTATAATAGATGAAGAGACTAATGCAACTATGAAAAATATCTCACCCTCTGTTCTTCCAAACTTTCATGGACTAAAAACTGAATATCCTGAGACCTTATTATTTGAATTTGAAGTTCTATGTAGAACCTATGATTACCTACAAGATGCTCAGAAATTTAAAATATTCCCTTCAACATTGAAAGGATCAGCATTAAAATGGTTTATGAGTGTAATCACTAGGTCTATTAGGACATGGGATGAAATGAGAAAAGAATTTATAGACAGATATTTGGATTACTGTATACCAGTCAACCATAAGGAAGAAGTGTTCAAGATGATGCAAAAAGAGGATGAAAATATGGAAGATTTGTTGGAAATATTTAACTATAACATCAAGAGGGAAAAAATGGAAAACTTAGACCAAGATACTTTGAAAGCTCTTTTGTTAAAGACAATTAGGGATGAATGGATATATATCCTTAATATGATGGGAAAAGGATACATATCTCAACTTTCATTACCTGATATAGAAGAATTATGTATTAATCTTTGAAGAGGAGAATCTAAGATTCTAAAAGGACCAAAAGACCTTGCTCTTGCGAGAACAAACAAATTTGTAGCTGGAACAGTAAGTAGGGAAGAAATAGGGAATATGCTTGATAAATTCAAAAATGACATTCTAGGGAGTCTTAGTGAGAAAATAGACACCCTTAAGTTACAAAACAAGCAGAGAGCCGAAACTGATGCGTTAGCAATCTTTTGTCCCAAATGTAGGAAAAAGCATGCCTTAAGAGGGTGTCCTTTGGATGCAAAAGTAATAGAAACTTGTGCAATTTGTTCAGAAAAACATGAGGCCAAGAATTGTCCCTCAATCCATGGCCTTAAAGCTGTCTCCCAAGAGGAAACAACCACAAATTCCACAGAATCTCTTAATTTTGTCTCTAGAAGACCTTGGCAGGGACCTCAAACACAAGGGTTTAGTAATCAAATGTATAATCAACCCCCACCTAATTGGAACTGTTGGCAGCAACCTTGACCCCAATTTCAAAATCAATCTCAACCTTGGGCTCAAGGGGCACAAAATCCTTATGGAAGGTTCTCCCAGTATTATCAATATCCACCCTCATATCCATCATATCCAAACTTTCATCCTCAAAAAAATCCTCAGCAGAATTCACAACATCAAAATCAAAATCAAAATCAAAATCCACCACTTCCATTACCATTTCCTCAAAAAGAAAATCAGTTACCTGCCCAACCAATACCAAACCCCAACAATAAAAACCCTCAGAATATATATATGATAGAAGGTCAACAATTTCCAACCTATTTGATTACTCCTTTAGACCTTAATGATGTTCAACTTAGGTCTGGAAGAATACTTGAAAAGAAGAAACCTTCTGTAATTATACAAGAACAAAACAATTCCGAGGAAGATTCTCTACAGGTAAATAAAAGTCTTGAAGAAAGCACATCTTTTCAAGACCAAAATATTGAAAAATCAAAACAGAAAGAACCAATAATTTCAACACCTATGTTAGAACAACCATCAACATCTACTACAACACCTCCTTTTCCTGAGAGACTACAAATTGATGGAGGTGTAGAGAAACAAATTATGATGCCTAACTATTATTTCCTAGATGAGTTAAGAAATTTTTGTTTCAAGATTCCATTATTATAGGCCATTAAGGAAATCCCAAGTCTAGCAAAGACAATAAACGAGTTGAGTATGAAAAAAACAGGAAAAAGAATAAAAGAGATAAGGAAAATACAACTGGTAGGAAAAATAACAGATATAATGATGGGAAAGATTGCCATTCCAAAATATCTAGATCCCAGAAATCCAGCTGTTAAGATACATATCAATGGAATTGAAATTCCAAACACACTTATTGATCTAGAAGCAGCAATCAATATCATGAGTAGGCAAATCATAGAAAAACTAAAACTTCCTAATCTTCTTTTTACACCCACACTATTACAACTAGTAGATAGATCTGTAATCAAACCAGATGGGGTATTAGAAGACATTCCAGTGTCCTTAGATTCTTGGGAGTATCTTTTGGATTTCATGATCCTAACTCCTAAAAATGATCTAGGAGGACATCCTATTATATTAGGAAGACCTTAGTTAGCTACAACTGATGCCTTTATTAGCTGTAGATCTGGTGATATGTACATCTCTGATGGAAATTCAACCAATAAATTCACCTTGTATCCTCCAGCAAGAACAATCACAGAATTAGATGATACTCAATGGATTGATGATAAAGAAGATATACAACCTCTCTTCACTATTTCAGAAATTAGTGAAGATAGTCAGATTCTGAATACCTTAGAAAATCATGAATCTTCTTCAAAATACAAACGTGAAAAATTTCAAGAAGAATCCAATATTGAGTTTTTTTCATTAAGACAGATGTCTCTTTACTCCATGGAAGAATTTGGCAACTCTACAATTGAAATATTCCTAGGAAAAACCTTAAACATAAACAAAAACCTATAGAAATTTGAACTAGAAAAGCTAGTCAAAATATTACAGAGACACTCTTCTGCATATGCATGGGAGTACACTGATATGAAAGGGATAAACCCTAAGACTTGCACTCATCATATCTACATAGAGGAAAATTGTAAACCAATCAGACAACCTCAGAGAAGGATGAATCCAAACCTTAGGGAGATTGTTAAAGAAGAGTTGTAGAAATTGTTAAATGTCAACTTTATTTATCCCATTTCAGATAGCCAGTGGGTTTCTCCTTTGGTGATTGTACCTAAGAAGAATGGTAAATGGAGGGCATGCATTGACTACCGGGAATGAAACAAAGCTACTTTTAAATATCATTTTCCTTTACCTTTCATAGATCAGGTGTTAGATACATTAGCAGGCAAAAAGTACTTTTCATTTTTGGATGGTTTTAGTGGTTATAATCAAATTCAAGTTGCACTTGAGGATCAAGATAAAACCACATTTACCTATCCTTGGGGTACCTATGCCTACTGAGTATTACCTTTTGGATTGTGCAATGCACCTGCAACATTCCAAAGGGCAGTATTAGGAATATTTTCAGATCTAATACATGACTGTGTAGAGGTATACATGGATGACTTCACAGCCTATGGAAACACATTTTAAGAAGCCTTAGAAAACTTGGAAAAAGTTCTAAAAAGATGTAAAGAAGCAAACCTTTCATTAAGTCATGAAAAGTGTTTTATGATGTTTAATGAAGGGATTGTCCTAGGACATCAGATTTCAGGAGATGGGATTAGAGTTGATAAGTCAAAATTTGAAGCCATTTCCAGACTATTAGTTCCAAGTTGTCAGAAAGATGTTAGGAGTTTTCTAGGATTTACAGGATATTACAGAAGATTTACAGAAAACTTCACTAAGATAGCATCTCCACTTTTCAAACTACTTACCAAGGACTGTGAATTCAATTGGAATCTTGACTGCCAGTTAGCCTTTGAAACCCTAAAAACAAAAATCTCTGAAGCACCTATTTTAAGGGGACCTAACTGGAAATTACCTTTTCAAATTTCGACAGATGCCTCAGATACAACTTTAGGAGCTATGTTGGGACAAAAAGACCTGATTCCTTATGCCATCTAATATACAAGTAAGAATTTGACTCCTTCAGAGTTGAATTATACTTTAACTGAAAAAGAGTTCAAGCCATTGTTCATGCCATAAATAAATTCAAACACTATATAACAGGCTATGAAACTTTTGTTCACACAGATCAGTCTGCAATTAGGTATTTAATGAATAAATCAATTACTAATGGCAGAGTCACAAGATGGTTATTTCTTTTACAAGAATTTAACATCACCATTCTGGATAGGCCTAGAAAACAAAATACAGTGGCTGATTTCCTTTCTAGACTCCAAAACATTAAAGACAACACTCCAGTCGAAGATTAATTCCCTAATGAATATCTCTTTGCAATTTCTACTCAAACTCCCTGGTTTGCTGATATTGCCAATTATCTAGTTTCAGGGAAATTCCCTTCAATTATGAATGCAAGAGACAAAATAAAGATAATTTATGATAGTGCAAAATATTCATGGATTGCTAATGAGTTATACAAAACAGGTCCAGACTTTATTATCAGAAGATGTGTTCGAGAAGAGGAGATGCCTGATATTCTCAAGGCATGTCATGATGAACCTTGTTGTGGACACTTTGCTGATAAGAGGAGAGCTTATAAGATCCTTCATTTAGGATATTATTGGTCATCCCTCTTCAAAGATGCTAAAGATTATGTCAAAAGGTGTGACAGTTGCCAAAGGGCAGGGAAACCTTCCCCTTTAGGTGAAATGCCATTGCAACCTCAGGTACATATTGAACCTTTTGAGAAATGGGCATTGGATTTTTTAGGACCTATTAATCCTCCATCAAAGCAAAAGAAATATATATTAGTTTTCACTGATTATGTTACCAAATGGGTAGAGGCCAAACCATTACTTTCTGCTACTGAAGCATCTGTAGTTAATTTTCTTTTTGAGGATATTTTTACTCATTTTGGTGTCCCAAGAGAAATTTTTACAGATCAAGGAGCTCAATTCACGTCAAATATGGTGGAGAAAATGGTAGAGAAGTAAAAAATCAGACACAAGAAATCTACTCCCTACCATCCACAAGCAAATGGCCAAGTGGAATCTACCAATAAGGTCATTGAAGGGATCCTGACAAAGACTGTTCATTTACATAAAAGAGATTGGGCAGAAAGGCTTCCTGAAGCCTTATGGGCCTATAGAACTACATGGAGAAACACAACAGGTCACACCCCTTATGAACTTGTTTATGGAAAACAAGTCTTGTTTCCCATAGAGTTTCAGATCCAAACTTTCAAAATGGTAGTACAGTTAGGACTTGATCTAACAGAAGCACAAAAGCATAGACTGGAGCAGATTAATGAATTGGATGAGATCAGACAAGATGTAGTCCAGAGAACAAGCATAGTCCAACAACAAAGGACTAGATGGCATGATAAGTACATCAAAGAAAAAAAATTTAAAGAAGGTGACTGGGCCCTCTTTTTTTATTCAAGTTCAAGGATTTTCAAGGTAAATTCCAAACTCATTGGCTTGGGCCATATGAAATTGTGAAAATATTTGAAAATGGAGCAATAAAAATCAGGACAATAGATGAAGGAAAGGTAGCTTTTCTTGTAAATGGGCATAGACTGAAATTTTATCATAAGCCACTTTCAAGAGAAGAATTTGTCAAGAAATTCCAAGATAACATTGGTATGAAGTTAGTGAAGAAGAATTCCTATTCTTCACTAACTTAATTATATTTTTCTTCAATCATCTGAATATATATATATATATATATATATATATATATGAAAACCAATCATTGATTGGCATGTTTATACAGAAAGTATAAGGTGAAAATTAGAATTCTTCTGACACTTTAGACTTTCAAATTGTTCTTTTTCCACAATTAAGTATCATAAAGTCATAAGTTGTAGATTCACTTTTCATACTTCATTCCATTAGATATTCCATGATCCATCTCATTCCATTACATATTTAACTTCATCCATATTTCATTCCATTCCATACTCATAATCCATTTCATTCCATTCCATTCCATATTTTAGAGTTTTAACAGGTACATTCTGCAGCTATATGTTCTATAGCCAAGCCTGTTCTGTAGCCAATTGACTCTGCAAGCATGCTTCAATAAACAAAGGATGAGTCAAAGAAGATTATGGACTTAAAATATCAATATTTTTCGGATGAAGGACAAGCACAAAAAAGCAGCAAAATAAAAAATGCTAAGGTAAACCATGTGAAATTATTTTTGATAGCAAAACATGAAAGATATAATATGGTTAAATCATATGTTTCCTAAATTTATCTTATCATTTGAATTGATCCTTGCCTATCCCTTACTTCCCGCTCCATAAAAATTCATCATTAATTAAAAGATTAACAGACAGAACTTAGATGTGACCTATTAGGTCACGTCCTTAGATCATATCATTTATTGATGAATTTTGAAAATCATCATAAGATCTCTTCGCGGTCTTTTATCCCATATCAAACTCTTAACCCGATCATTTTCATGATTTACCATTACCTGATTCATCCATATCCACTCATTTCCATTACATTCCGTAGCCAATTTTCATTTGCAGAAACAGAGAAGTCATTTTTGGGGCAGACAACCTTCCACAGCTACTCTTTCTTCAGACAGAAGATCAGAAACAGAGCGATGGATATAAGCCAAAGAAAGGAAGCAATTTGTATCAAGGAGAAATGGGGCTTATTGTGAGATTAGAGCCAATTGGGACTAAAAATTTAGAAGGATACCCTTAGGTTAAAGGGTTATTACAACAGGTTGGATGGCTGAGCTTTATAGAGTAGTTCAATGGATTCCACAAAGAAATCACAAAGTCATTTTCCAGGTCATTCGATGGATCAGAGGTAGAAATTGGGGATATCAAGTTCACCATCACAGAATCATTCATAGCAGAAGCAACAGAATTGCCAAGACATGGAGAACGTTGGTTTAAAAACAAAGAGTTTCATAATGAAACTTGGAAACAAATGCTAAAAAACCCAGGTATGGACATTTCAGTATTTAGAAAAGGTATTCCTAGTACAACTTTGAAAAATAAATGGAGGAATATGTTGTTGATTTTACAAAAATTCATAACCTGTGAGGGTAGATTTGGCACTTTGTATGTCTATCATATTAGAATGATGATGAATTTCTTAGATGATGAAATAAATCTACCCTTCTTCATGCTTAATAGTTTGAAAAGGATGGCCTCTATTGTTCAGAAAAGACTTCAATTCCTAGAAACTAGTTTTCATCATCATGGTTTAATTAAAATATTAATTGAGTTTCATTTGAAGAAAGTAGGAGATAGCTAGGATGAATTCCTACTAAGAAACCATTTTGAAGAACCATAATGAACACTATCTAAAGAAGAACCTGTAAGAAGAAGTAGGAGGGGGGAAATTGTTAAATTTGTTGAGATCAAACCTGATACATCAACACAGGAAGATAAGGAATAAGTAATCTTTGAAAAATTGGTAAAGATCATGAAACAACTCACGAATAAAAGAAAGGAGAAATTAACAAGTGAATGTGCTGAAGAAAAAGATGAAAATCCACCTAAATTGAGAATAAGCTCTAGGCTTAAAGGC
Source organism: Pinus albicaulis (assembly GCA_034641835.2). Classification (NCBI taxonomy): domain Eukaryota; kingdom Viridiplantae; phylum Streptophyta; class Pinopsida; order Pinales; family Pinaceae; genus Pinus; species Pinus albicaulis. Next base: position 1,187,391,952 of record CM076570.1, on the reverse strand, counting down.
ATGGTGAAAAAGACATGGATTAAGGAAATAGGAGTCATAAACATTGAAGAAGAAGAAACTCAAATTCAATCTCCAGTTGATAGATCTCCTTTACACCAGTATGAAGAAAACCCTAACAGAAGAACCCCAGATATAGATCCAGCTCAACAACAGATTTATGACTATGTAGAATCACTAGAAAAAAGGGCCTCAGAAAATCGAGAAAGATCTCTCAGTCCACAAGAACCTCCAATAGAAATTTTGAGAAGAGACAATTATGAATTGGAGATACTGAATAACCATATCAAGAATGAAAATGAAATCTTAAGAGAGTAGGTCAAATTGAAGAGTAGCATGAACAAGCACTCTCTCTCAACAAATGAAAACACTGTATAAAGCTAGTAGGAAGCTGAATAAGAAAAACAAGAAAATGAACAAGGCACTTATTGATCTTAGGTCCAGATTATTTATGAGGAAATCCAGAATGGCATTGACTATCAAAAGAAGCAGAAAAATGAGGCTGGATGTTCTTGCAGAAGTATTAGTACAAATGGAATAAAATTTTGATGAAATTGCATGAAAACATGCAAGAGTTTTGCAGTGGGGGTATGTTGAGCCCTAAATTTGTCTTCTCTTTTGCCAAACTTCACTTCATTTCATCATTCCTTTATCACTTTATAGACCTAAAGATCAATGAGAATGACTAAGATTACTTAAAGGTTGAATACAATGATTAACTTATTGTACTTTTGTGATTTTTGTTGTCTTAATGATTTTTGAACAGTTTAGCTATAGAATGCAGTCATTCTGTAGCCAGTCAAACGTTCCGTAGCTGTTTTGGTGTTTGAGTATGTTACAGGTGTCATCTGGAGAAAAGGCACACATGGGTGGATTCCAAATCCTCCCTACATCATTCCTTCTCATCCACGAATACTGAATCGATAGCTAGAGGTGCCTAAGTGTTAGCCATCAGTATTTTTTACATGTTAGTGATGACTATATCTTCAGCTGAGTTTTCTAGAAACTGATTTCCTTATGTCAATATGTCATCCAGAAAACCCTCCCAAAACTTTTTTCGCCTTTCTACCTTCCCGGAGACTTCTTGGCCTTCATCCTCAGTTTCCGGTTGATCGACCTGCTCCGCACCGTCGTCGTCGAGCCAGTCCACCTTCGAGTCCGCACTCCGTCTCCTCTCCTGATTCATCGGATCCCCCTTCTCCTTTCGGTTCTCCCCCTCCGACTCCTTTTACCTTCACCATGTCCGGATCAGGGCCTAATGCTAGCGGTTCTCCCGGCCCCAATGCCGGCCCTACTTCTAGCGGAACCGTCACAACCACTACTCCGGCCACCCCTGTGCTGCCGTACATTGCAGGCCTCAGCCTCCCCGATTTCCATCGGTTGATTAACGACCCCATTCACCATAATACTACCTGGCCCACTATGCCTACCAAGTTACCCTCCGATATCCCTAAGTTCGAGGGCCTTAATGGCGAAGACCCAACCAATCACGTCCGGTCTTTCCACATGTGGTGTTCCTCCAACTCCATTACCGATGACTCCATCCGTCTCCGTTTGTTCCAACGCACGCTTACCGGCGAAGCTTCTAAATGGTATGTCGAACAGGCCACTTCCTCCCATACCACGTTCGAGACTCTTGCCCAAGCCTTCTTGTCGTACTTCCGGCTCCCTCTCCGATACGACACTGGTACGGAGCTCTTGACTTCATTTAAGCAATCCTCTTCCACACGCCTTTCTGCCCATGTTCAGGAATGGCGACGAAGACGGAGCTTATGTCGAGCCCCTCCCTTTGAAGATCGGGTTTACATGGGCTGGTTCCTTCGCACCCTCCCGTCTCCCATCGGCAAAGATGTCGCCTCTCACTTTCCTCAATCTGAAGAAGCCGCCCTCCAAATAGCTTTAAAATATGACTTGATCTACGCTCAATCGGGTTATGTTTATACCGTTCTGCCTGACATCCCCAGGCCCGGTGGCGCTAACGCCCCGGGGGCATCTCATTCCGCCGACGGTATTGTTGGATCTCTTTCCCACCCATCTGCTCACCCTCCTATGAGCCATGGTCTCCCTCAGGGAGGGGCCAGCACCTCAAGCAATCTTCCCCCTCCCGGCAACATGTATCCGGGATACGGCATGCCTCCTCCTTTTGCCCAACCTCCTGCTTACCTCAATGTCGCCCAACCCAACCCTTACTTTTATCCACAGCCTGGTGCGCCAGCTCCTCCAGCATATGCGCTTCCGCCTCCCTTGCCTCCTCACAACCTGCAACAGCACATACAACCCCATCCAGGGCAAGTATTTGCACAGCAGGGTGCGATTAACCCCCATTCTTCGAGAGAGCGGCGAGCAACCCGGGGCCATTGCCCCGTGTGGGGACCCAGACCGGTATGGACCCTAACACTAGCATCCGCCTCGGGCACCGCCCGGTAGGCCCGGAGGCCGCTTAAACAAGCCCTGGTCGTGTTCGCGGTGTTTACCGATCACTACACTCACGGTGTCTCTCTTACCCCAGTCGACGGATGTGGGAGTCTCGAAGCATACATTCTGCGCTTGGACAACAAGTCTCCTCAGCCTCCTCTAATGCAGCCCAGCACCCGGACATTTGAATTCCTTGATCCTTTCCCTCAAGGGATTAGTGGCTACCCAACCCCTGACAGCCATGCGGCCACACCCTCGTCCATCTCTGGTTCCTCTGACTACCAGATCCTCATGATGCACTCCGATCCGTCCCCTTCCGTCGACCTTCACCTTCAAACTCGGTCTCGCCAGTACCCCAAGCCCCCTGCTCAGTCTGCTCCCGAGCCTCCATCTTCAGGTTCTACAGAGCCTCTTTCGACATCCAGTGGCCCCTTACACATCCCTCAACCCAAAGTTGAGGTTCACCCAAAGATTCCAAGGGGTCCATTACGCCGAAATGCTGCTTCTGGTCGAGCCGCTCAATCGTACAGTATAGTAGATGATTTGGCACAATCCCCTGCTGCCATTTCCACACTGGAACTCCTCCAGTCGTGCCCTTCCCAACGGAAGGCTCTACTATCTGCCGTGGGCGCTGTTGATCCTGCTGATGACCAAATGATTGTTTTCGACGCCACTCAATCGGACCACCCTCCTCTTCCTCCTTCAGTTGCTTTCCAAATCCCAGTCAAAATCCGGAACGCCACTGTATCCCGGTGTATAATTGATGAGGGGGCATCCACCTGTGTGATGTCCGCTTCGGTTTGGAAGCAACTCGGATCCCCTGAGTTGGCCCCTTCCACGATCACCCTTCGAGCGTGGGATGGTCATGCCTCCCAGCCTATTGGCCTGTTTCGTAATTGTCCCATCACCCTCGCCGGTAAGACTGTTTGCGTTGATGTCGAAGTCATTGACGCCCCTCTAGACTACAACATTCTATTGGGGCGAAGCTACACCTATGCCATGTCTGCTGTCCCATCCGCGGTCTTCCGCAAGATGTCTTTTCCACATAACGGGAAGATAGTCACCATTGACCAGCTATCGTATCATGAGCCGTCGTCTCGGTCCTCCTCCGAGCATGCGCCTACTACTGTAGCCAACAGCAAAGTAGTTCCCTTGACGGTGTCTCCACGACATTTGTAAATTCCACCACCTTGGTACTTTCTTCACCTTCCCCCCTCTATTACGGATCAGCTTGTCGGAATATTTGCATGCTGCCGTCGTCTCGAAATTTGTCCATCGCAGCTGCTGGCTCAATCCGCACCTCCCCCGCCCTCACTTGGCAAAAACCCTGTATTTCATCTCCTTTGGCTGGACTCTCCTCCAGGCCCCTCTCTGTTGGTACCCCAAACCTTGTAGCTTTGTCTGGTTCATAGGTCCCCCTCGCCCTCCACCCAGCCGACATTGCTGGCACCTCCCACAGGACATTCTCTGTTGGCGCGTCCCGGGAAAACGAGGCAAAGCAGAAGAGGCCTTATCAGTCAGGCCCCAACATCGAATTTACCCCCACGACCACCGAAGCCCGCCATTCGATGCGCTTTGTGTGATGTCGTCGGTCATGCCACTCACATGTGTCCTGAATTGCCCCACCTCAAGCTTCTGGTCAACGAGACATTCCCCGACTCTGATCTCCCAGAAGTCCATGTCACTATCCTCGAATCCCTTCCAAAACTCAAACACTTGCGCACAAACCACCCTTGTGCCTTGTGCGATTTTCACGGCCATTACACCCACCTCTGTCCCCGCCTTGACGAGTACCGTTCCTCCTTGGACTTGTACCGCCAATTCAAGGCCGCTTCGATCGGACGAGAGGACATTCACATTCCGCCTCCTGCTTTTCAGCCAACGGAGCCCTCAGTCACCATTTTGTACCTGTCATCATCCATGAGACCATTGGGGAACGTTCCATCTGAATCCTCCCCTGTTGTTTCGCTTGACCTTCCTTCAGCGGTCATCTTGGGCTCAACATCGGTAGATCCTTTATCTACTTACTCTTCAGTCACCCATTGTGACGATGCGCATGTGAACCTCTCTTCTCATGATGATGATTCAGGCCACTTCACCACGTCAGGTAGTTCTTCTTCCACTAGTCACCCCATCTTCTATCACGATGACGACATTATGGAAGAAATTCCCAACCCTGACTTCATCTATTCCCCCTTACATCGAACCCATGCATTCACACCACATCCACCTTGTGGTCATTACATCGAAACCCAATGTTTGGGTAAGGGGGCACCCACATTTGAGAGACCAAGAGAAGCCATTCTCCACCACTCTCCTAGTGTATCTGGTCGTGTTGACTCTAGGCCCCGTATTCTTCCACATTTAGAAGAACCTCTAGAGTCCCATATCACTTCAGATCACTCTCGGGACGATACCCCTTATCGTTCCCTCATCTTACATCAGCAACCCAGTCTCTTAGACATTATTATTGACCAACCTATAGCTTTTCTACGAGAGCATCAGTTCATTATCTCCAAATCCTCCTTTTGGGATAGTGACTCCAGGTATGCCAATTAGGAAACTTAAAGTCCATTTGATCCCTATATGCAGTACCAAAAGAGATTGGTAACACTCCATTTCCTTTCTCAAACTGCATAACCATAACCAGAACAAATGGCACACCACATCATTAAAATGTGGTTAGATTCCCCTTTTTATAAATACATTGTGGCATGCCCACAGCATGTCACACAAACTCAAAAAATGGGGGCACCACCTGCCCCTACATACATCACTGGGGGCACCATACGCCCCCCCATACATATACTTACGACGTGCCCATAGCATGTTCCACAAACTGGGGGCACCATACGCCCCCCCATATATATCCATCCGACATGCCCATAGCATGTTACAAACAAAATCCAAAAAACAGGGGGCACCATATGCCCCCCCATACATTCTAGGGGGCACCACTTGCCCCTACACACATCCGAGAGGGCACCATATGCCCCTATATCTGGCCAATACACGACGAACGCCCTGATCCGCCTGGATCTCTGTCCGAAGTGTTCCCAGATCCCTCTCTCTCCAGTTGACCCGCAACTCTGCCATACCTGCACAACCACATTCTTTTTGTCAGGGTCCAGATCGGGAAAACCATAACCACACACCACAACCCAACTCCCAGCCATCAAACAGCACCAAGCCCTCCTCGTCTCCCAGGTCGCAGTTTTCTGCCATTTTCTAGACCAGGTCGCACTTTTTGCCCCCAAACCTGCGTCCTGGGTCGTACTTTTTGCCTCAAAAAGTGCGACCCGGCCATAGAGATGAAGGAGGGGCTATTTCTGGGGTTTTGGGCCCTAAACTGCAAATGTCATCCAACAACATGCAAGAGCAAGGTTAGGCCTCGTACCTCCAACTGACAGATCTCGCTTCCAACGGTCGGTTTGTCCGCTACGTTCGCCGCAAGATTTAGGGCCTTCTCTCCACATTCACCACAGCAACAATAGCAAATGAATGATTTTGGGGGGAAAACTGCCTCATTCAAGAGAACCCATGTTTCTCCTTTCGACTGCTGCAACCACACCGTAGCCCCGTTCGACGAACCGTCAGCACCGCTGGACAGATCTCACCGAGCTCTCAAATGGGTTTTAGTTAGTTTTTGGTGATTTGATACGTCACCCGGACACATTTTTTCCACGAAGGGTCACTTCACCACTCCTTAAAATCGAATTTCCTCACTTACGACACTTGTACTTGGGGCACCATATCGCCCCCTTACTTGTCCATGTTTGTGTTGATTTTCGTCATGAGTGCCCACCTTGTACTCATGCTTCCTTGGTCCCCCATTGGGGCCTTTACTGTGTGGCAGCACTATCATGTCGCCCTTGTTTAGAGCATCCGAGTTGAGTCATCATTGCATTCATGGAGTCTACCCCGCGGCCTTTTACACCCTACTAGAGCCCTCCATTCTTTTTGCTTGGTTCCTCTCTTGTGTCGCATATCATGACCTTCAGCCCCACTGTCCCCTATCCTTTCGATATTGTGCCAGTCGCTGCCATGTCATTAATGCCCTTTATGCTCTAACAAGGGAAGTCGTCCATTCGCCACTCCATCCTTCCCATTTCCACCATCATCATTAGTGTCAGTCTGTCCGTCGCTCTATTGTTTTTCTCTCGTGCCTTAGTTGAGGATCTCTCATTGCCTCACCTACGGCGGACCTCCTTCTGTCGACATCGGCACATTTATTCCAGAAGCAAGGTCTAGAGGGCGGTGTAAGGTCTAGAGGGCGGTGTACCTTGGTTCCAGCTTCCACTTTCGTTCGTGCCCTGACGTGTGGGGATTCACTTCCCTTTCGACTCGATTGGCTTCCGCCCTCCTTTCAAAGATGATCGGATTCGTATATCGGGATACTCAAAGGACTCAAAGAGCGCCTGATGACTCGGCGTGCAGGAGATGTTTCACCATGAGGGGGTGGTTCTCGTTGGTAGCTCCCCCACATGCCGATGCCCTCTTCACGCGCCTTGATGCCGCTCCGCATTCTTGATGATGTTGGCCTTGGCCACCGCGCGCCTTTACATTTGCATGTACCGCCCAAACATCTTGTGAGCCCTTCCCCATTTACATGGGGCATTTGGGTTGTATTTATCTCATGTACTCAGATGTTATTGTACTAGTCCTGGCTGTTATCCCAGGCACAGCATGTATGTGAGACTCTTCATTGTATTTTTATCTGGCCCTTGATTATGCCAGCTGTACTCTATGGTTCGGCCCCTTGTTTACTGGACACACTATTCTTTGTACTTTGTCACGGCGGGCATAGGTATGCCTCCCCCGCCGCCTTCAGCACAGGTACCCTCTCATAACAGAGACTTGTTGCACCTGCGAGTCTCGTCTCCTCAGGGTCTAGTCCTTCAGCACACTATCTACCTCATATCTCTCTCTCTGACATACCCTTTTGTTGTCTAGTGATGGTCTTCTTACAACGTACTTCGGTCATACGATTTGCTCCTGACACTCGCACGCTGGGGGGCAATCTGTTACACCATTTTTTGGTCATCTAACTCTTCATCAATAGATGGACCCAAGTACACCATGTAAGACCAGTTTTACCCCAAGTAAAACTGCTTTCACTATGTTAATTAGGAAACCCCAAAAGGAATAATTAATTAAAACATAATTTAATTATTATTCCCAGTCATGTTTAACCCAAAAACAAAGAAATTAATGAGATAAACCCATAGTTATCTTATTATTTTCTAGGAATAATTATTTAAATCTTATTTAGATAATATTTCTTGTTAAATATGACCAAATCACCCACCATTAATCAAATAAATCATTATTTATTTGATTATCTCCCAACCACTTCCTTAAAAAGATAAATAAATCATTTATTTATTTATTTTTCACTAATCAAGGGATTTGACCCAAGTCAAACACCCTTTCCCTCCAACAAATAATAATAAAATATTCCAGAGAGGTGGATCTAGATGTGATTAACATTTTTTTAATCATGCACCAAGATCTAGAAAGACCCAATATTTTGTTATAAATAGGAGGGTTTTCCCCATCATTCTTCACCTTTTGTTGCATATTAGATCACTCTGGATCTATACACTTGGTCTCATTTCTGCCATTTTGCTCCCATTGAGCTCTACCTTCCACATTGGGTTTTCTACATCTACAAGAGAGAGAAAGCTTAGATCTGAAGTGCTGAGGACTACAAAGAACCCATCCCATTGAGGAGATCTGGATACACCTTCTTGTTTCCTCCCAGGTGCCCTGTAATGTAAAAATTCATTCAAAAATCGTGTTCTTGTCTTGTCTGTTGGATGCATGGAGCAAACTCTTTACTTTACTGCTTAATATCTTTCCATTTATAGATCTGTTTGTTGCAGCACTTTAACTACTAATTTCAGATCTGAAGATGTTTTGCAGCCATTATTGTTGTTAGGGCTATTAGTTATGCGTAGCCAAAGTGGTTCTTTTTCGTACGCTTCGACAAAGAATTCATACTAACAAATATTCTTTCTCATTTCAAATTACTTCGACACTTCATCATATAGATATCATATAGATATTGCACTCAATTTTTATGGTCCTTTGTTATCTTTCTTGACTACTTCAAATTATTGACAAAATCATATGCCTTTTGTTACTCTTTCTATTCCTTCCTTATATCTATTCTCCCCCTAGATATTGTGTACTCTCCCACATAGATAAATTGCACTCAATTTCATAGGCTCTTCTTTTGAAGTCAAATATATTGTACTCTCCACCTTAGATATTGTGTACTCTCCCACATAGATTTGCACTCAATTTTGATGGTCCTTTGTTATCTTTCTTGACTACTTCAAATTATCAAATTATTTACCCAATCATATAGATATTGCACACAATTTTGATGGTCCTTTTTTATCTTTATTTACTTCAAATTATTGACACTTGATCATATAGATATCATATAGATATCATATAGATATTGCACTCAATTTTGATGGTCCTTTGTTATCTTTATTGACTACTTCAAATTATTGACACTTGATCATATAGATATTGCACTCAATTTTGATGGGCCTTTGTTATATTTCTTGACTACTTCAAATTTTTGACACAATCATATGCTTTTTGTTACTCTTTCTATTCCTTTCTTATATCTATTCTCCCCCTATATATTGTGTACTCTCCCACATAGATAAATTGCACTCAATTTCATAGGCTCTTCTTTTTAAGTCAAATATATTGTATTCTCCCCCTTAGATATTGTGTACTCTCCCACATAGATATTGCACTCAATTTTGATGGTCCTTTGTTATCTTTCTTGACTACTTCAAATTATCAAATTATTGACACAATCATATAGATATTGCACTCAATTTTGATGTTCCTTTGTTATCTTTGTTTACTTCAAATTATTGACACTTGATCATATAGATATCATATAGATATTGCACACAATTTTGATGGTCCTTTGTTATTTTTCTTGGCTACTTCAAATTATTGACACTTGATCATATAGATATTGCACTCAATTTTGATGGTCCTTTGTTATCTTTCTTGAATACTTCAAATTATTGACACAATCATATGCTTTTTTTTACTCTTTCTATTCCTTCATGATATCTATTCCCCCCATTAGATATTGTGTACTCTCCCACATATATATTGCACTCAATTTCATAGGTTCTTCTTTTGAAGTCAAATATATTGTATTCTCTCCCTTAGATATTGTGTACTCTACCGCATAGATATTGCACTCAATTTCATAGGCTCTTTTTTTTAAGTCAAATAAGAGACAATAATTTACAAGAACTATCCATAATTTGTTTCTCACATGTTCAAATGGTTCTCTAACAAGATAATTTACAAGAACTATTCCTAATTTATTTCTCACATATTCAAATGCTTCTTTAACAAGAGGCTTTGTGGATATGTATTCCATCTTCACTATTTTCTCAAAGACTTGTTGTGTGAGGAATTGGTACTTTATGATGATATGTAAATCACTGATGATATGTAAATAGTGATTGAAGGAAGTAGAATATTTTATTTTTTGAAATTATTATTACACTTCTATTGAAACACTTAATAGATATATAGATTTACCTTAATATCTTGTAAAGCCCATTTCATCCAAAACACTCAAAAAGAAATTTACCTTACGCCCTTAATATCTTGTAGAGCCCATTTCATCCAAAACACTAAAAAAGAAGTAACTGTACTATGTACATTCCACTTCTACTCACTCAAAAAGAAATTTACCTTTATCTTGTAGAGCCCATTTCATCCAAAACACTCAAAAAGAAGTAACCACTATGTATTCCACTTCTACTCTAGATAGAGAAAGTAACGACTCTTTCTTGCTTAACCATTAAACCAAAGACTCTTCTAAGTAGAATTATACATTGTCCACTTGTACTTTTCACAAGCCTAGTTGAATCTCTATATGTTGTCAATGTAAATTTCTCACAAGTAAATTTGTCAATGTAAATTTCTTAACTTCTACAAGTTTTATAGGAAGAGTCTGTAAAGGGCCAGGTAGCCTCTAGATCTCATCTTTTATGAAAGGTGACATATCTAGTAAATGACCCTATAGTCAATCTCTGGAGTGGATCTAAATAGAAGTTCCTCATTTTAATATCCATAAAACACAACCACTTTAAGGTAAACTGTGTACATGTGTCATTTCTCCCACAAACTAAAGGCTTCCTCCCATTAATTTTAGATGTCAATTCTAGACCATAAAATTTTTAAGTCAAACTTTAAGATAAACCATGCACATGTCATTTACCTCATGATCTTGTGTCATTTCTCCCATGTCATATATATATATATTTATTGATTTTTTTTTCAGGGATAAGAAAACCATTAAATATGGTTGAAAAATGGAAATTATGCATAGAATTTTCTTGCTATCCCAATCCAGGGAAAGCAGTGATTACATATGTGCTTTCCAATATTGCGACTAGCAAAGTCATCCAAAAGAAAATGAATATACTGGGAAGAACAACAAACAACGAGGCATATTATATTGGATTGATAGAAGGCTTGAGAACAGTGATGGAGTATGGATCAAATGGAATTGTAGTTTTCACCAATTCTGAACATGTGTGCAACCAGATGAATGGCATGTGTTAAGTTAAGAAGGAGAGGCTAAAAGAACTGCATGGAATAGCAAACAATATTGTTAGCCAATTTCATTTTTTTAGTATAAGGCATTGTACAAATGTGAATAAGATGTCTGTTGATCTATTGCGTGGGGCAATGCCAATTCATGGTTCATCTATCAAATATGAATTAGAATTATGCAAAGCAATGCCAATGCAAGATTCATCTCTCAAAGATGAATTGGTTTTGAGATGCTCTTCTTCAAAAATTCAAGATTCATCTCTCAAATATGAATTAGTGTTGAGACGCTCTCCTTCAAAATTTATTGACGGACATTGTAAGATATCTTGGATATATGTGTGTTGTGTTCTTATAAATGCGTATTTTTTAACGACCATGTGTTTTTTGCAATTATATACCAAGTGTGCTCCCACCACACCATGTAAAGCACAACGTGGTGAACTTCACATTTGCAACAAGTGGTGAACTTCACATTTTTATAAAATTAAAATGCGGGGACTTCAAATTTTTTTTTTTAAATGGAGTTTATTTTTAAAATGCAGTTTCACTTCTTTTTTAATGACCATGTGTATTTTTCAATTTTATACCAAGTGTGCTCCCACCATGTAAAGCGCAATTTGGTGAATTTATCATTTTTATAATTTCTTTTTTGCTTAAATTGAGTTTCACACATTAATTTTTTCTTTGAAAGTTTTGTTCTACATAATTTGTGTACACTAAATTACAAATTGATTTTATGAAATTTATTTTGTGTAAATGTCCACTAATAGATATATATATCATGGAGGATGAATGATGAAGATCAACAGAATCCCATATGGGGGATCAGGGATCGGGGGATGTTCACGGTATTTAAATATAATCTTAAATCTCCATACATTTGTGTACATGTGGAATTGATTTTTTATTAACTTTGTGAGTTAAATTAGTTTTTAATAAGTTTCATTTTTTATTTTTTAGGAGCTAAGAAGAGAAGGGTCTCTACTCCATCCATGGAGCATGCTCATGGTTCACCCAGTCGTGGTATGGTTCACACAATTTAATCAATGAATATGTACATGTATTTATATGTACACATGAATGCATTTTTCAATTGATTATAAATTCGTATTTGTTTATGAAGCTTCTCTCTCGTCTCGAGAGTTTGGTGGTGGTTCAAATCCCTTTAGAGGGCCATCAATGAGTGGTAGCAGGTTGCGTGAAGGTGGTGATGTTTATTCCCCCGGAGGCCAATCAATGGATGGTGGTGCTGGTTCTTAGCAGGGTTGTTCTGGGTCTCAACAGTTTCAGGGTGGAGAAGATGCTAACCAACCACTTCAAGGTTGCCATCAATTTCAATATTTTTTTCATTGAATTTGTACAAATTTTTTTACATGTGTTTTTTATAATATACGAAATTTTATATATATTGATGCAAAGGCTGAAAATGTCCCAAATATTGGTCAAAATAGACGCAGGGCAGAATGCGACATTCAAGAAGAAGGTTGTCTACCCACCACAACTTATCCGGCCGACATTTCTGATATACCATGGGAAGCAAACATGGCGCAATGCACCTTACAAAGGTGTGAAAAACTTCATGCAAAATTGTGGAGAGATATCGTGGCTTTGACTATACTTGCTGAGAGTCGACAAAGCCTCAAAATAGTTACACATTCATTGGGCGAACTTGTAAATGTGTAGAGAAATCTTGGGCCAACGACTGACACATTTGTAGAAGTGATGAGAAAGAGAAAGGAAACAGTAATGGGTCCAGATAAATGGGAGGATGTAAAACAAAGAGTTACAAAAGATATGGCGAAGTCAATGTTTAATTTCAAGGAAGGGTCAAAAAGAAAAATGTTGAAGGTGCAATATTTCAAGCACCCAAATATAGCTCACTATTTGTATGATAGGCACCTTGCGGCCTATGGAAGGCTCCCATGGAACGACGAGGTTCTTGTTTATTTTTCACAATTGTTTTATGCAGAATTTTTTTTGGATATGAAACCCAACTACAATGACCTTTCGTCAGAATTTTTTGGTTCAGGGAAAGGTTGATTGTATGACCATAAGAGCGCTAAGCGAGATGTGGAGTTGCCTCGCCCTGAGCCGCCATTGGTGAGTCGACCTTTTCGGGTCGAAACTATGCGGTCAGAGATGGATGCGACTTCTCAAATAAGTCGAGAAGCAAGGGATGTCATGATCGACAATGTTTACAGTGGATTGGGTGGAGTCGATGTTTTTCTAAATCGACAAAGAGCATGTGAAAATGCATGTGCCAATTTTGTGTATTGTACAGATGAAGAGATTGACAACATCAATGTTGAAGATCTCCGAATATATGCAAAAAATTGTCGCAATGGTTTTCAAGACCTAATTCTTCATGAGGAAGAGGGCACGGGAACAGTATGTGTTAATGACCTTAGGGTTCAATTATTTTAACATGTATACATGTGTACAATTTGTAATAAATACATGTGTATGTACATGTATACATTTATTTGTATGTACATTAATCTAACAAAAATGTATCATTATATGTTAAAACACCATTTGCAGTTGTCAAGCATGATGAATGACGAAAATGTTAATATCATGTTCGGGACCTCTGGTTCAAACAATGCAGATGGGTCTCACCATCAAGATATGTTGGCAAATGTTAGTGTTTTTTAAGTGATATTTTAAAATAAATAATTGTGCACACATGTACATGTATGTATATATAATGATAAAATGTTTTAACAGATTCCGATTCCGTCCGATGTTTTTGGGATGGTGGTACCTTCTTCTTCCTTGGGAGATGTACCTTCTACTTCCTTAGGAGATGAGCCACAAGTATGGACAATTTTTCACTTTTAAAATTTATGTTTAAGTTATATATATATATATATAACCTCAAAAATTTCCATTAAAAATTGAGATACATATATATATCTATATCTTGAGTTATTTTAAATTTTTTGAATTTAGGTTCCTATAGAAGATTTCTTTAATCCATGGACTCCAGCGACGGAGATAGGAACATCCACACCATTTCAACCATTTGAACAAGTTGTCTAACTTTTTTTTAATATTATTGAAAATAAGTTTATATATGTGCATGTGAATTTTCATTTGAAATTTTTTAATATATATATATATAATTGTACATGTATATTTTATAGTTTACCGTTGTAGACGTTCCTATGGGGGAAGAACTTGTTGATCAAATGGAGAGGGAACCTCATGAGGTATTGCATGATTTTTTTGTTATATTTTGTTTTTTACATGAAGTTCTATATATATTCTCACTCATTTTTAAAACATCAAATTTTAATGTTCAAGTACATGTGCATTGTGTATGTAAGTTTCCCATGCTTCACATGATAGTGCGCGGATTGAGACCCTGATAGGAAAGACGCTAGATCCATCTCTATTTGATGGACATGATTTTTAGATTTGATTTCAAGATTTAGATAGTCTTAAATTTTCTTTTTTATATATTATCTAGATGCACTGTCATATATATATATATATATATATATATATATATATATAACTTGATACAGTTTGATACTTGTGAGATCTACAATTTTTGGACATATTTTATTACAGTGTTAATATAATTTGTTTTGTTCCAAAAAGTTATTTTTTGGATGGTTTTAGTACTTTTGGCATGTGAATGTGAAGTAATGTTGTTATATAATTTGTTTGGTTTTTAAAACTTTTAAGTTTTGGATAATTGAACTACAAGTAATGTTGTCATCTGAACTACATTTGGCATGTTATGTAATGATGTGTTATAATTTGTTTTGTTTTTAAAATTTAAGTTTTGTTTTGCTTCTGAACTACATTTGGCATGTTATTTAATGATGTGTTATAATTTGTTTTGTTTTTAAAATTTAAGTTTTGGATGCTTGAAGTACATTTGGCATGTGAAGTAATGTTGTGATCTATAATTTTTTGTTAAATTAAAAGTTAAGTTTTGGATGGTTTAAATCTACATTTGGCATGTGATATAATGTTAAATGTTTTTATTGGATAGTTGAATTATAATTGGCATGGCATGTGAAGTAATGTTATGTATGATATAATCAAAAAGTTTTTAAAACTCAAGTTTTGGATGGTTTCAATCTACATTTCGCATGTGATATTTAATGTTTTAAATGTTGCACAATATATAATCAAAAAGTTTTTAAAACTTAAGTTTTGGATGGTTTCAATCTACATTTTGCACATGTGGTATAATGTTTTAAATGTTTCTATTGGATAGTTGAACTATAATTGGCATGGCATGTGAAGTAATGTTGCACGAAATATAATCAAAAAGTTTTTAAAACCCAAGTTTTGGATGGTTGAAGTACATTAATCATGTGAAGTAATGTTGTGATATAATCAAAAAGTTTTTAAAACTAAGTTTTGGATACCATTTTAATCTACATTTAATGTAAATCCCTTTAGTTCTAATTTAATGTTAAAATTTTTAAATGTAAATCCCTTTAATTTTGATTTAATGTTAAATGTTTTAAATGTTTTTATATAATGTTAAATTTTTTGATCTATTTTTTTGATGGTTTCAATCTACATTTGGCCTATGGAAGACCCCATGCGTAGAAAACGGATGCGTTGCAGAAGGGGAGGTGGGGGTAGAGATGGAGGGGGCA
>CM076570.1:1187065734-1187376199 GCA_034641835.2 Pinus albicaulis | reverse complement strand
TATTATTGAAGAAATGTAACTATCAAAGCAAAGAACAATGTTGCTTTATGAAAAATTAACAGGCCTTCCATACTAGACTAGGAAGAGGAACAAATCATGCCTTATATGAAGGATTTGGCACCCGATGCTTAGGCAAAGTTGACAAAAGATACAATTTTGTAGAAGAGGTCCAGAACTACAAGATAAGGGTAGCATGACCTTTGGTAGATTGGGTTGAAAAGACAACTTCTAGGCAAAGCTAAACGGTACACCTAAGAGAAGGTGGAGGAAATTTTCCCTCACCTCATTCAGTGGAATCTTTTGGGGACCAAAAGCCCCCCAAAATGGGGACGTGTGATCAATATTGGACCATTATATTGTTTGTCATCCATATTTTGGGGTGGAAAAAGTGGAGGAAATAGCTCACAAGACTCTTTTTACCGGCAAGACCCAATTTGGCAAATTGGGGTCTAAAACCTTCTCGGAGTGTTTTGAAGCAGCAAACAATGCTTTTTGGTGGTGAAACTTTTCTTCTTTAGTGCTGCACCTTTTTTTTCACATTCTATGCACCCAAAGCTTTGCAAAGACGCAAGAATTACGACAACCGATGTTTGTATGCAAAAGTTATGTCATTTAGAAGTTGACCTTCTTGTTTTCAACACCATAATTCAAGAGGATACCCCCATTATTCATGAAAAAAAGGCTTGCCACGTGAATATGATGAAGAAAACTCTAGAAGAGTGTATATTGTAAATCTGGTTAAGAGTTGAGGTAGTCAAACCTAACCACTAGTAGGCTATCAGGTTGTGTTATAACCAGGCCACTACGAGGAAAAGAGGTTCCATTCTTTCCAGTCCATTTTTTCCATACTTAAGCAAAAATAACCAAGAGGGATAGGAGATAGAGCATGCACAGAGGATTTGTGCACTGTAGTAGTGCACGGGCCACATGCCATAATTATTTGTACTTGTAGCCATATTTCCATTCAGAGAAAGAGCAGAGCAACTTCATCTTCCAGCTAGGTTTTTCTCCCAAAATGGTTTTTCACGTCATATCTTGTGTCAAATGTCTGTGTGCGCTTTTATTTCACTGTTTTGTATTTTCTACATAATTTTAATTTGCATGCATATATTATTAACATAAATCTATATATCTATAAATCTAAATAAATACAAACTGTAATAGTGTAGATTTTGGATTTTTAGATATAATTTTATTAGATTTTTTGTAACGAACTGTCCAATGGAATATCCATGACAATTTATGGATCAAGAATTAATGAATTGCAATTTTGGGAGATATTTTTCTTGCAAATGTTCAAAGCTTGACAAAATATGGCATCTTGGTGATGTGCACAACCTAGAATTCTTCAACTTGGCACATTTTATTTTAAAAACATTGCAATCCAACAAGATCCAAATACATTTTGTTGAATTACCTAGTCATGGTTTTGTCCTATTTAAACTTCATAATTTTTAACACCCTTTTGATGCTTAAAATGAAAATAAAATATCGCAATAAGTTTAGGAATATCCAAAAGAACACTCAAAAAACTTAAAAAGATAATTTTGGAGCATTAATGAGACTCCTATGTGCATTTTACTAGAAATTGTGAAAGGGTGAAAGAAGACGTTGAGAGGCAATTTGACAAAACGACTATGTGCATTTCGAAATAGATATGGAAAATATGGTTACATGGAGTTGTTCCCCATGTAATATACTTCATATACAAGCTTCCAGGTTCTATTTAGTATGTACTAAAGACACACTCAAGAGCATTTTTTATATGACCTAAACATTGATTTATGCCATGTATTTCACCATAATAGCTTCTTTGAGCAAACAATGAACCTTTTGAGAGATGAGAAATGACATAACATTGTAGATTACACCTCAAACTGGTTTAATGTCATCCAAAGACGTAATTTATCACACAAAGAATACATTTTTGAGGGCATAGAGTACATTTTTCATTATCGAGTTTTTAGAAGCATCTAACCAGTTTGGATCGCAACATACATTTTTGAGTTTAATTCATGAGGATGTGTTAGGTCCTTATATTTCTAGTGTAGCCCCTTATTGTTGGTAGTGTAGCCCCCTTATTGTTTTTGTTGTACCCCTGTAGCCCCATTATTGTTATTATTGTGTCCCATAAACCCCACTATTGTTATTCTTGTGCCCTTACATTATTATTGTTAGTTCGACTAGGATTATATTGCGACCTCATGGGCTCCTATATATAGAAATGAGGTTTTTCCATTTGAATCATCCAAGAATTGTTCATTTATGTAATGTAATGGAGGTTGCCCCCTTGAAGTGGCTTATTTCTAAGGCATTGATCTCTATTTTCTTCTATTTTTGGAGCCGGTTTCATAACATTTGGTATCAGAGTTTTGGATTCTAGGGTTTTTCTGCTCCAATCAAGTCATCGTGAAATTTTTCGCTATAAATTGTTTTCTATGAAGGTTGATAAGCTGAAATTTGTACCACGCGAAGCCGAAATCCTAAGGAATGTTGTGTCAAAATTTTAGATCTTGTTTCGCAAAATTTTCAGAGATATGATCTGTGGAAGTTAGGGTTTTTTCAAGCTCCCGAATTTCATCTCAAAGAGGTGACCATGGGATAATCGTCATAATCGTCATAAGAAGTGGTCGAAAGTACACGGACTGTAGTTTCCTGTGTATGAATTTTAGAGCCGGAGGAGGAAAACGTGACACGTGGCACGTCATACAAGTTCACTCTACTGAACCAGTCCATAATTAGGTCATTTGGGAGATTTGACATTACTTTGCCTTGAAGAATCCAAATTAGGTCAGAACTGTGGCACTGGAAAGAATATTCAGAGGGCTACTACAGGGCCGAAAATAAGATATCAGGAATTTGAAATTACAGAGATACATCAATTTCAATATCGAGCTCCTCAAAATCAAGAAAAATGTGTGTATTTTTTTTTCGAATTGCATAAGTCTTGTTGAAAAATCAGTTTGAAGTTATTCCAAGGGCATATTGAAGCATAGATATCAGTATTGGGTTCTAAAATGCCCCCTAAAAATAATTCGACACCCATTAAGCCCTCAAAATACCCTGCTATGACTCATGAAGATGAAGAAGTGCAACATGATATATGAAAATTACAAGAGCAAATGCACCAAATTTTGCTCTCGCAAAGAGCAACAAAAAATGAAATGGAAGTTTTGAAGAAAGGCATGGAAGCTAAGATGGATGGTTTGAAGAAGGGTGTGGAAGCTAATATGGATGGTTTGAAGAAACGCGTAGAAGTTATTATGGATGTTTTGAAGAAAGGCGTGGAAGCTAAGATGGATGGTTTGAAGAATGGCATGGAAGCTAAGACGGATGACATGGAAGCTAAGATCGATGAAAAAATGAAAGGCAACATGGAATACATGAAGAATGATGTAAAAGCAGACATGGAAGGTTTGAAGGAAGTTTTGACAAAGTTGATAAAAGAAATGATTCCTAATGGAGAAATGATAGTAGTGGAAACTCATGATGAGAACAAAATAAATGTTAATCGTGATTTCCTAAACTCTAACGTTGGATTGAAGACCCACCATATTCCAAAGATCGATATGAGGAATTTTGATGGCAAGGATCCCATAACATTTTCTTGTTCATTTTATTACATTACATAAATGAACAATTCTTGGATGATTCAATTGACAAAACCTCCTTTCTATATATAGGAGTCCATGGGATCACAATATAATGCTAGCCGACCTAACAATAATAATGTAAGGGCACAACAATAACAATAGTGGGGTTTATGGGGAACAATAATAACAATATGGGGGCTACAGGGGTACAACAATAACAATAAGGGGGCTACACTACCAACAATAAGGGGCTACACTAGTAATATAGGGACCTAACACATCCTCATGAATTAAACTCGAAAATGCATGTTGTGATCCAAACTTGTTAGATGCTTCTAAAAACTCGATAATGAAAAATGTACTCTATGCCTTCAAAAATGTATTCCCTGTGTGATAAATTACGTCTTTGGATGACATTGAACCAGTTTGAGGTGTAATCTAAAATGTTATGTCATTTCTCATCTCTCAAAAGGTTCATTGTTTGCTCAAAGAAGCTATTCCGGTGAAATACATGGCATAAATCAATGTTTAGGTCATCTAAAAAATGCTCTTAAGTGTGTCTTTAGTACATACTAGATAGAACCTGGAAGCTTGTATATGAAGTATATTACATGGGGAACAACTCCATGTAACCATATTTTCCATATCTATTTCGAAATGCACATAGTCTTGTCAAATTTCCTCTCAACGTCTTCTTTCATCCTTTCACAATTTCTAGTAAAATGCACATAGGAGTCTCATTAATGCTCCAAAATTTTCTTTTTAAGTTTTTTGAGTGTTCTTTTGGATATTCCTAAACTTTTTGCGATATTTTATATTAATTTTAAGCATCAAAAGGGTGTTAAAAATTATGAAGTTTATATAGGACAAAACCATGCTTAGGTAATTCAACAAAATGTATTTGGATCTTGTTGGATTGTAGTATTTTTAAAATCAAATGTGCCAAGTTGAAGAATTCTAGGTTGTGCACAATACCAGGATGCCATATTTTTTCAAGCTTTGAACATTTGCAAGAAACACATCTCCCAAAATTGCAATTCATTAATTCTTAATCCATAAATTGTCATGGATATTCCACTGGACAGTTCGTTAAAAAAAATCTCATAAAATTATATCTAAAATCCAAAATCTACACTATTACAGTTTGTATTTCTTTAGATTTATAGATCTATAGATTTCTGTTAATAACATCTGCATGAAATTAAAATTATTTAAAAAATACAAAACAGTGAAATAAAAGCTCACACAGACATTTGACACAAGATATGACGTGAAAAACCATTTTGGGAGAAAAACCTAGCTGGAAGGTGAGGTCGCTCTGCTCTTTCTCTGAATGGAAATATGGCTACAAGTACAAATAAGTATGGCATGTGGCCCATGGACTACTACAGTGCACAAATCCTCTGTGCGTGCTCTATCTCCTATCCCTCTTGGTTATTTTTGCTTAGCTATGGAACAAATGGACTCGAAAGAATGGAACCTCTTTTCCTCGTAGTGGCTTGGTTATAACACAACCTGATAGGCTTCTAGTGATTAGGTTTGAATACCTCAACTATTAACCAAATTTACAATATAGACTCTTCTAGAGTCTTCTTCATCATATTCACATGGCAAGCCTTTTTTTCATGAATAATGGGGGCATCCTCTTGAATTATGGTGTTGAAAACAAGAAGGTCAACTTCTAAATGGCATAACTTTTGCATACAAACATCGATTGGCGTAATTCTTGCGTCTTTGGAAAGATTTGGGTGCATAGAATATGAAAAAAAAGGTGCGGCACTAAAGAAGAAAAGTTTCACCCCCAAAAAGCATTGTTCGCTACTTCAAAACACTCCGAGAAGGTTTTAGACCGCAATTTGCCAAATTGTGTCTTGCTAGTAAAAAGAGCCTTGTGAGCTATTTCCTCCACTTTTTCCACCCCGAAAGCATCGATATGGATGACAAACAATATAATGAGCCAATATGGATCACACCTCCCCATTTTGGGAGGCTTTTGATCCCCAAAAGCTTCCACTGAATGAGGTGAGGAAAATTTTCCTCCACCTTTTCTCTTAGGTGTACCGTTTAGCTTTGCCTGGAATTTGTCCTTTCAACCTAATCTACAAAAGGTCATGCTACTCCTATCTTGTAGTTCTGGACCTCTTCTACAAAATTGTATCTTTTGTCAACTCTGCCTAAGCATTGGGTGCCAAATCCTTCATATAAGGCATGATTTGTTCCTCTTCTTGATCTAGTATGGAAGGCCTGTTAATTTTTCATAGAGCAACATTTTTCTTTGCTTTGATAGTTACATTTCTTCAATAATAAATTAATTTCACCCCAAATCATTATATAATTATATTGAGCTACATTATTAACCATCAGAATATGAAACTATGCAGAAAGAACAACACCATCATCATCTAAGCAACGGAATGTAAAAGATAAAAGGAAGAGAAGCATGAACACATAGAGACACCAGGATTGGTCTGAGACCAAGGCAAAACCCATTACGAGGAAAACCCTTGCAAATT
This sequence comes from Pinus albicaulis, assembly GCA_034641835.2. NCBI lineage: Eukaryota > Viridiplantae > Streptophyta > Pinopsida > Pinales > Pinaceae > Pinus > Pinus albicaulis. Next base: position 1,187,370,093 of record CM076570.1, on the reverse strand, counting down.
CTTCTTCTAGATCATCCTCAAATGATTCAGTAACAAGAGTACAATGATCCATAAATTTAAATCTTCATGATGCAGGAAAACAACTAACACATACATAATGTGACCTTACACATATCTCTGTGGAGGAAACTTGATTCTAAGAACTAAGATGCACTGACACTCACTGTAGCATACTGATGAACACAACTATCACTGAGCAGAAACTTCGAAGAATTGAAAATACATATTTCAGCAGAAATACATAGAGAAGATCTACAACCTCAAGAGCACGGATCTGAAAGGTCATCAAGTGATCTCAACTACCAAGTCCTAGATCTGAGTCCAGGACGTTGTCAATGACTGTTCTAAAGCAACTGTAACTACTTGATAGATGAATGATGATGCTGTGCAAGAAATTGACTGTGAACCAAATCAGATTTTCCCAGTAAATCTCTTAACTATAGCCTCAAGCTGATCTGCCCACAGTTATAGCACCCATAACCACGCCCTGAAGGTTCCGTGCCCGTAGTTGAGGGTCTGATCAACCCTGAACTCTGACTGCGCCCTGAAGGCTCTGTCCCCACGATTGAGGGTCTGATCAACCCTGAACCCTGACCGCGCTCTGAAGAATGACTTCCCTTAACTATACTAGCTCAATTACGGCCTTGACACGGCTTGCCCACAATTATTGCTAGGTTCAACTGCTACCTTCACGTGGCCTGCCCGGGATTATGGCCCTGAACACCCAGATCGGATGCGAGACCCTGCTCGTGATCCCGACCTCTTTGCTCGAGCTCCTTCCAACATACTTGTGCCAGCCAAAACATAAAATGCGAACTAAAGACCAAAATAGCGTGAAGACGATCTCATGAGTGAATGAATGCAAATGAACTTGTGGTCACTTATATTTATAGCTTTGTGAGGGATCGGTTAGGGCTTTGATCGAATCCACATACGGTTAGGCCGACCCATAAAATAATAAAATAATTCATAACTTAAGTTCTTTTTAACCGATTATGGAGATATATAGATCGCTTTTGGTCCTCTCGAAAAGAGGAATCTAATGCAATTATAATCTCAACCATCTGGGCTGTCCATAGTGGAATTTGACCGCAGTTGCATAATTTTAACACTCCCTCTCAACTACGGAGAATTCCACCTACCAATATCTATTCATCGATCAATATGCCATTCTTGATATCTTCATGGATCATCACGTATCGTAACTGATCATATATGTCATGTAGTCATTATGTTGTGGATCTCTCTTATTACAAATCATCAATGTACTCTTCATGCTTATTCCTGCTTATCTCTTAATTATTCCTGCTCGTATGCTGAACATTCTCGGATCCAGAAGAAGAATTTGTTACCGGAGGGGAGCCGAGGCTACCACCCTTCATCCAGCAGGCTATCGTCCTGGATTCTCTATCATCAGGTTACTACCCGGAATATCATCATCAGTCAGCATCGGAGAGCATATCATCAGGGAGCACGTGTTAACCTGTAACCGCATCGGGGAGTGCATCTCTACCCAGAATCTTATGGAGGAGCTATACCTCTACAACCCCATATCTAGAAATAGGATATCCATCCATGTAGGGGAGCCTATCTCGACCATGGTATCACAACGGGGAGCTCACTCTAGCAATATATCAGCCCAGGGTTTTCTTCATAACCTAGAATTCTTTTAGGTCTCTACAATCCTCTTCTTGCTTAAATAAAAGTGTCTACATGGGGGTGATCTCCATGGCTTTTCTTCAGCCAAGCTCTAATACCATGTTAATTTTTCATAGAGCAACATTGTTCTTTTCTTTGATAGTTACATTTCTTCAATAATATGTTAAGTTCACCCCAAATCATTATATCATTATACCGATCTACATTATTAACGATCAAAATATGAAACTATGCAGAAAGAACAACACCATCATCATCTGAGCAACTGAATGTAAAAGATCAAAGGAAGAGAAGCATGAAACATAGAGACACCAAGATTGGTCTGAGACCAGGGAAAAACCCACTACGGGGAAAACCCTTGCAAATTCTTCTTCTAGATCGTCATCAAATGATTCAGTAACAAGAGTACAATGATCCATATATCTAAATATTCATGATGCAGGAAAACAACTAACACATACATAATGTGACCTTACACATATCTTTGCTGAGGAAACTTGATTCTGAGAACTAAGATGCATTGACACTGGCTATAGCATACCGATGAACACAACTATCACTGAGCGGAAACTTCAAAGAACTGAAAATACGTCTTGCAGCGGAAATACATAGAGAAGATCTACATATATTCAAATCTACAACCTCAAGAGCACGAATATGAAAGGTCATCAAGTGATCTCAACTACCAAGTCCTGTATCTTAGACCAGGACGCTGTTAATGACTATTCTTAAGCGACTTTGACTGCGTGACAGATGAATGATGACGCTGTGCAAGAAAATGACTGTGAACCAAAGCAGATCTTTCCTGTAAATCTCTTAACCACAGCCTCAAGATGTTCTGCCCGCGGTTGTAGAACCCATAACCACGCCTTGAAGGTTCTGCGCCCGCGGTTGAGGGTCTAATAAACCTTGAACCCTAACCGCGCTTTGAAGACTAAATGCCCGCAACTATACCAGCTCGATCGCAGCCTTGACACGACGTGCCCGCGGTTGTGGCTAGGCTCAACCGCTACCTTCCCATGGCATGCCCGCAGTTATGGCCCTGAACACCCAGATCGGATGAGAGACCCTGCTTGTGATCTCGTCCTCTTTACGCAAGTTCCTTCCAGTGTACCTATGCGAGCCAGAAAATACAAACCAAAGACCAAAATAGCGTGAAAACGATCTCATGAGAAAATGAACTTGGAGTCACTCCTATTTATAACTTTGTAAGGGACTGCTTGGGGCTTTGACTAAATCCACATGCAGTTAGACCGACCCATAAAATAATAAAACAATTCATAACTTAACTTTTGCGTAATCGATTGGGGCGATCTATAGGTCGATTTTGGTCCTCTCAAAAAGAGGAATTTATATTATAATCTCAACCATCTGAGTTGTGCATTATCACCTTCCTTTTACAGTATCTCGAAGGGACCATACTATTGTTTTCCCACGAAACTGGAATCTAGGTTAGGATCTTAGAAAATCTGACACTACCAATCCAAATACCACAGCAAATTACTTTGCACAACAGAATATAAACAACAGTGAATCAACTAGTGCACAAAATAGATAAAGGCTCCCATTAACAAAATAGTGAATAACGAAACTTCGTTATATTAACAAACTATAATAGAATTGTCTAGGGCTCCCATACCAGGGATAATGGCCCTCATACATCCACTGATACAAGAATACAAACTAGGGCTTGTTGTCAAAAACTATGACAACCAAACATCCTGAATAAGATACACTGACAGTCTAGCTGATGTAGTTAACAATCATAGCTACCCTTGATAATACACTAAACACAACTGCTAGTCCTTTTGCTCCCAATCTGCAACTCTGCCTCTTTCAACGGTCATGTTCCTTTAGGTCACTAAACATGGCTCAGAAATTTTCCCTCTAGCTGATCATTCGTCCATCAATGACTCAACACATAGGGAATTCCATTGAGTTGTTGACAACTTCATTTGAGAACAACTCTAGATTGCCCACTACTGCTCCTGAGCTCCTTTGGGACTTATTCCCTTTAATTCTTTCCTGCACTGATCCAATGAAGATAAACTTTGGGCCGGAGGGCTTCCACCTATCACTGCAAGATGTCTTTTACCAACAATGAACTCGGGCTGGTCAAACTGCTCCCTTTGACCTCCTTCTTTTGTCCTTCAAATATTAGTCTGCTATCACCAAATTGAGTCCTGTTGGGTTGCTGCAATGGTCAACTTAGAGTAACTATTTCATACCAACTTTTGACTGAAGATTAGCCTCTTCAGTCTGAGAGGGCTCTCAAGATAACTTATGATATTTTCAATACAAACTCTATTAGATGGCTAACTCTATGATAATGACATGATTGTATATGATTGCAGGTTGAAAATTTAAAGGACTTGCTACCATTGGGCTCATGGAGTCAGTGTAAACCTCAATCACAAATCAGCAAATGTCATGGAAGCCAAGGCACTTATATTCTTATCAAATCACACATAAAGGACAAAAGTTAAAACAACAACTACATGTGTATAGGAAATTGGAGCATATTACTAAATTCCAAGTGATTACACATGAGCCACTACATAAAGATCAAAAGGACTAAGATAAACAAACATAGATAAGAACATACAATGAATCTTGGGTTTGAAATAGGCTGCTGCAATTGTATATTACGGATAGACAAAGATTACAAGAGTAGTGCCTTCATAACATATCCCAACCCCTTCTAACTCTAAAACTCCACTCATTTATAGAATGAGAACTCATACAAATGATTTGCCACCTTACTCACCTTGAATTACCACCTCAGAGACCTATTTCAAACATGATTCCATCACTTGGAGACTTCCTAAGGATATTTCTGTTTTGCAGAGTTTGAATACAAAAAGGACTCTTCTTTCATTAATAGTTCAACAAATCAATTTAATAACCCTTATCAACTGCAACCAACTAATTTTCTGAGTGTACTAAAGTGATGATGTGTCATTATGCCACATGGATGCTGAGATGGACCTCCAAGTCGCATTTTTACAATTTTTTCACAAATCTGGTTAGTGAAAATTCTGAAAAATAGGCTTCAAATATGAGTTTATAACTTCCAAACTCTGATGGCTTTGCAGAAACTGATAGAGGTTTTTGTAGATGGACTTGTGCTGAAGAAAACCCTTTTTCAGATTTCCAAAATACTTTTTCATTTGGTCTAAAATCAAACTTGAAGTTGACTGCTAAAACAATCATGTACAAAAATTTTCGTAGCATAGTTTAGTAGCGAGGTTGTTTTTGTCGTTTGTCTTTTCCTTCTGCCACCTTTGCTGGTCAAACAATGTTTTTCAGGTCAAAATGAATGAATACCATCAACCTCCCTCCTTGGATCTTCAAGAAACTGTTTTTATAGGCAAAAAAACATCTTCAGAAATTTAGTAGTGTTTTTTGGCCTTCAAGCCTAGAGCACCCTACGAAACTACCTGATAATGGAGAAAATTCCAAAATCTTCCCTTTTCTTCCAAATTTCATCTATATGTCTAAAAAGTGATATAATGAAATATTATCATGCAAACTTGCCTCTTACCCTCTTCAAAAAATATCATTTTCACCTTTAGCAAGTTTATTCATCCATAAAATGACTCTGTTTTTCTGAAAACATAGGGTTCAGAGATGAGCTCTTATCTCCGTATCCTTGATAGGTGTTTCAAAACTGAAGGATTTTTTTGTAGGCCAGTATGTCGTGAAGAAAAACCTCTCTTGGTTTTTTGAATACCATCTCTAGCTGTCCAGAATCTTCATTCTAAAAACATGTATAAAACATGAAAATTCTACATTTTGAAAATAGAGCCTAAAGACATCCCTGAATCTCCCAATTTGTAGCACCTTTGAGAAAACTGAAAGAGGTTAATGTTAGTTGATATGTGCCTGACAATAACCTCTCTGAGTTTCTTAAAATACTTCTCTGTTTGCCCAAAAACTGCCCTTGAAGTTGACTTCTCAAAAGTAAAAAAAAAGGAATCCTCATATTTGCTACGAAATTATTAGCTAGTTTCGTAGCGAAATCTGCCTATTTTGCACTGAATTCGCTACGAAATTGTGTAAAACTGGCTAATGGCTCACTTTTGTAATTTGAAGGCATGGGTTTGAAAACAAAAAGACGTGGAGTGTAGTTGACTGACATGACATGACTCATGGTGGTTTTTTTGACATAGGATAAACATGATTTGGTAAATTCTTCATCAAAGACTTGACCCAACATGACATAACATGAAACCTATGGTGACCTTATCAAAACAAATTTTGAAAATTTTGAGTGTGATAATAGTGGCTCCACTTGAGATGGTGTGCCCCTGTGGTACAACAAAGAACTAATAATTCCAGTCCCACCTCTATTGGGCTGCTCCCATCTTCAAAATGAAAACTTGCAACCTGTTCTGACCTGTAACCTTGACACTAAAAAAACCAGTAGCTGCTAAAGAACTGAAAGTACACATGTTGAATTTAAAAATGAAACTGACAAAATGCTTGATCTTCAAGCTTATTTATATACAAATGATCCTACTCTACTTGCTCAGCATAAAAAGTGAATCAAGTGATCTCACACTTCCAATGAAGCCAATCAAGAAGTTGAGTACTGGATTGGAATGGAAATTCCACTTCTCTGATCATAAAGCCATTCCTGAGAGATGACAACTTTTTCCACCATCTGAATTTGTATACATAACTGAAAATCATATTGAAATCCATTCTTGTAGAAGATTCCAGCAGAGCTGCAAAAGGATCTTTGAGAGTATGCATGAATAATTCTTGTTGATCAACAAGAAAGTGTGATTAAATATGATCCTTTGATGGTGTTTCTTGTTCAAATTCTTCATTATAACCCTTGTGACCTTTTTCATATAAACAAGAAAAAATCTGTTGATCATTATTTTCATTTGAGAGGAAGAAATACTTGGAGTACTCTTGGACACTTTCAAAAGGAACTGCCTCAGCATGTGCCACAGAAATTTCTAAAGGTAACTCTTCATATGATTCAACAAGCATACCCATTTGATTGTCTAAAATTTTCTTTTCAAAATTTTCTTCATTTGATGTAGACTGACGCAAGGAATGACATGAAGAATAAACTTCTTCCTTTACCTAAGTATTATAGCAATTATCTTTTAGTATTTCCTCTTTTTGTTTGAAATGATTCTCATATTCCTGATGATCAAAAGGCTGACAAGTCTGCTGAAAATTTTCATCAAACTCAGAGGATGTAACATGACTTTCATAAATAAATACTTTTTCATTTGGTCTGAAATCATACTTGAAGTTGACTGCTAAAACAATCATGTGCATAAATATTCCTAGCATAGTTTAGTAGCGAGGTTGTTTTTGTCCTTTGTCTTTTCCTTCTGCCACCTCTGCTGGTCGAACAATGTTTGTCAGGTCAAAATGAGTGAATACCATCAACCTCTCTCCTTGGATCTTCAAAAAACTGTTTTTATAGGCAAAAAAACATCTTCAGAAATTTGGTAGCGTTTTTTGGCCTTCAAGCCTGGAGCACGCTATGAAACTACCTAATAATGGAGAAAATTCCAAAATCTTTCTTTTTCTTCCAAATTTCATTTGTAGGTCTGAAAAGTGATATAATGAAATCTGATCATGCAAACTTGCCTCTTACCCTCTTCAAAAAATATCATTTTCACCTTTAGCAAGTTTATTCATCCATAAAATGACTCTGTTTTTTCTGAAAACATAGAGTTCAGAGATGAGCTCTTATCTCCCTATCCTTGATAGATGTTGCAAAATTGGAGGTTTCTGTAGGGAAGTATGTCTTGAAGAAAAACCTCTCTTGGGTTTTTGAAAATCATCTTCAGCTATCCATAATTTGCATTCTAAAAAATATGTATAAAACAGGAAAATTCTGCATTCTGAAAATAGAGCAGAAAGAAATCCCTGAATCTCCCAATTTGTAGCACCTTTGAGAAAAGTGAAAGAGGTTAATGTTATTTGATATGTTCTTGACAATAACCTCTCACAGTTTCTTAAAATACTTCTTTGTTTGCCCAGAAACTGCCCTTGAAGTTTACTGCTCAAAAGTAAAAAACCATAGGAGTCCTCATATTCGCTACGAAATTATTAGCTAGTTTCGTAGCGAAATCTACCTATTTTGCACTGAATTCACTATGAAACTATGTAAATCTGTCTAATGGCTCACTTTTGTAATTTGAAGGCATGGGTGGGAAAACAAAAAGACATGGATTGTAGTTGACTGACATGACATGACTCATGGTGGTTTTTTTGACATAGGATAAAGTTTAAACATGATTGGGTAAATTCTTCATCAAAGACTTGACCCAACATGACATAACATGAAACCTATGGTGACCTTATCAAAACAAATTTTAAAAATTTTGAGTGTGATAGCAGTGGCTCCACTTGGGATGGTGTGCCCCTGTGAGACAACAAAGAACTAGTAGTTCCAATGCCACCTCTATTGGGCTGCTCCCATCTTCAAAATGAAAACTTGCAACCTGTTCTGACCTGTAACCTTGGCACTAAAAAAACCAGTAGCTGCTAAAGAACTGAAAGTAAACATGATGAATTTAAAACTGAAACTGACAAAATGCTTGATCTTCAAGCTTATTTATATACAAATGATCCTACTCTACTTGCTCAGCATAAAAAGCGAATCAAGTGATCTCACACTTTCAATGAAGCCAATCAAGAAGTTGAGTACTGGATTGGAATGGACATTCCACTTCTCTGATCATAAAACCATTCTTGAGAGATGACAACTTGTTCCATCATCTGAATTTGTATACATAACTGAAAATCATATTGAAATTCATTCTTGTAGAAGATTCTAGCAGAGCTGCGAAAGGATCTTTGAGAGTATGCACGAATAATTCTTGTTGATCAACAAGAAAATGTGAGTAAATATGATCCTTTGATGGTGTTTCTTGTTCAAATTCTTTATTATAACCCTTGTGACCTTTCTCAAATAAACAAGAAAAAATCTGTTGATCATTATTTTCATTTGAGAGGAAGAAATACTTGGAGTACTCTTGGACACTTTCAAAATGAGCTTCCTCAGCATGTGCCACAGAAATTTCTAAAAGGGAACTCTTCATATGATTCAACAAGCATACCCATCTGATTGTCTAAAATTTGCTTTTCAAAATTTTCATCATTTGATGTAGGCTGATGCAAGGAATGACATGAAGAATAAATTTCTTCCTTTTGCTTGAGGATTATAGCAATTATCTTTCAGTATTTTCTCTTGTTGTTTGAAATGATTCTCATATTCCTGATGACCAAAAGACTAACAAGTCTGCTGCAATTTTTCATCAAACTCAACGGATGTAACATGACTTTCATAAATAAACTCCTGTTGGGTTTCATTTTCATCCAAGAGAGAGACTATCCTTTCTTCTTGGTGATAAAAGGGATTGTCATGAAGGGCCTCTAAAATTTCCTCATCCATGAACTCATCATCTTCATAAAAATTCTCCAAATATTCAATAAAACTCACACAATGTTTACAGCAGTCTTTGAACAGCAATAAGGAAGAATGGCATTCTTTATACATTTCATAAAATGCAACATGGAAATCAGCAAGAAAATATAAGGAACCATTTGGCAGGCTTTCGTACCAAGACCATGCTTTTCCTTCTAAAGTGACCACAAAGATCTTCATGAGGTAATCCTCAGGGAACTAGACCTTAAGTCTATGTACATGCATATGGAATCTAACCAAATGAAAAGAAGCATTGTCTTTCTTTTCATTTTTAAATATGGGAAGATTAGTTAACCAATCGACCTTTGGCATAGGATTTGGAAAACTAGGGATGTGAGACCGATTCATATAGGCATACCTGGCATTTATTCTTGCAATGGAACTCATCTTGGAACTTCATCAAGCTACTTATCTTCAATCAGTGGAGTCACCTTCCAATTGATTATTTGATGTGTGGAGTTGCCAGAGTAGAAATACAGCCAATATGTGCCTAAGTGTATGCTGTTCTTAGACCTTAGAACTAAAACTTTGTCGTTCTTCCCAGGGAAAATTTACACTTCATCCCCGACAACGGCACCAAAATGTTATCACCAAATTGAGTCCTGCTGGGCTGCTGCAATAGTCAACTTGGAGTAACTATTTCATACCAGCTTTTGACTGAAAATTAGCCTCTTCAGTCTGAGAGGGCTCTCTCAAGATAACTTATGATCTTTACAATACAAACTCTATTAGATGGCTAACTCTATGATAATTACTTGATTGTATATGATTGCAGGTTGAAAATGTAAAGGACTTGCTACCATTGGGCTCATGGAGTCATTGTAAACCTCAATTACAAAACAACAAACGTCATAGAAGCCAACGCACTTATATTCTTATCAAATCACACATAAAGGACAAAACAACAACTACATGTGTACAGGAAATTGGAGCATATTACTGAATTCCAAGTGATTACACATGAGCCACTGCATAAAGATCAAAAAGGACTAAGATAAACAAGCATAGATAAGAACATACAATAAATTTTGGATCTGAAATAGGCTGTTGCAACTGTATATTACTGATAGACAAAGATTACAAGAGTAGTACCTTCATAACATCTCCCAACCTCTTCTAACTCTAAAACTGCTCTCATTTATAGAATGAGAACTCATACAAATGATTTGCCACCTTACTCACCTCGAATTACCACCTCAGAGACCTATTTCAAACATGATTCCATCACTTGGAGACTTCCTAGTGATATTTCTGTTTTGCAGAGTTTGAATACAAAAAAGACTCTTCTTTCATTAATAGTTCAACAAATCAATTTAATAACCCTTATCACCTGCAACTAGCTAATTTGTTGAGTTTAATAGAGTGCTGATGTGTCATTATGCCACGTGGATGCTGAGCTGGACATCCTCCAAGTTGAATTTTTACAAATTTTTCACAAATCTGGTTAGTGAAAATTTTGGAAAATAGGCTTCAAAGATGAGTGTATAATTTCCAAACCCTGATGGCTTTGCGGAAACTGAGAGAGGTTTTTGTAGATGGACCTGTGCTGAAGAAAAATCTCTTTCATATTTCCAAAATAATTTTTCATTTGGTTTGAAATCAAACTTGAAGTTGACTGCTAAAATAGTTATGTATAGAAATTTTCATAGCGTAGTTTAGTAGCGAGGTTGTTTTTGTTCTTTGTCTTTTCCTTCTGCCACTTCTGTTGGTCAAACAATGTTTTTCAGGTAAAAATGAGTGAATACCATCAAACTCCCTCTTTGGATATTCAAAAAACTATTTTTATAGGAAAAAAAGCATCTTCATAAATTTAGTAGCATTTTTTAGCCTTCAAGCCTAGAGCACGCTATGAAACTACCTGATAATGGAAAAAATTCCAAAATCTTCCTTTTTCTTCCAAATTTCATTTGTAGGTCTGAAAAGTGATATAATGAAATATTATTATGCAAACTTGCCTCTTACCCTCTTCAAAAGACATCATTTTCACCTTTAGCAAGTTTATTCATCCATAAAATGACTCTCTTTTTTCTGAAAACATAGGATTCAGAAATGAGCTCTTATCTCCCTATCCTTGATAGATGTTGCAAAACGAAAGGAGGTTTTTGTAGGTCAGTATGGATTGAAGAAAAACCTCTCTTGGTTTTTTGCAATGTTTTAAAAAACGGAATCGGTCAGCTACCAGGCCGAGGTAATGACTCGGTAATGACTCCGAATCGGTAATGACTCGGTCGACTCGGTTTCAATGACTCGGTTTTTGTAAAAAATACATTAAATATTAATTTTTTTGTACAAAAACATAAATTTAAAGATTTTTATTCATGTTTCCAAACACAAAGCATTACAATATAGACAAGTCACAAAAGACAACATATGATCAAAGTAGGCTCATGAATATATCCATTATATCAAAATTGCACCTAGTGCACCGTCCAATACAGGATGATGATATAGAGATCAAAACAAAAAACATAACCAATGTCACAGGTGACTCCTTTCGACAAGACATCAACCCTCTAGAAGGCCTGTGGTAATTCAAAGCATATAAAGAACCGTGGATTAAACCTACAGTGTTAAGTTCTGTGATCTGATTGAAGAGGGTTTCATTGTGTTTTTCCTCAAATAAGAAAGCATTTGCAATTGAGCCACAATAGCCTTCAGACCGAGTTATTAAGTTCCCTATCTAAGTTGAGAATTTAACGTGGATCAATTCACGACATCTTTGTACATTAATTTGAAGGCCTGATTCTAAGTATAAACAAGGTATTTTTGCCCCTCGTTTGAAGCAATTATGGAGGACTTCTTTGCTCAAGTAGAATTGAAGGGTATTTTTCTTCTGTTTCTCTTGACAAGGCATCCTTGTTATGAATTTTTTATTCTCATTGTTTCGAAGAAAGTTAAATCCCCTAATCTAAAGAAAAATTCGGCATTTGACATTGTGGTCATTGGACTATGAGGACTTAAAAGGTGACTTCATTTACAACTAGAAGGGTGGTATCCTATCAATGATCGTGAGGAGGACTTGTCCTAGAATTAGAGGCACATCATTATAAAGGACAGTTCTAAGGCCCTCCATAATTTAAGGAAGCCGAGATCTTGTATACATATGTTTGCAAGGTAATGTGTAATGCATTTATTTATTTTTATTTGTTTTAAGGCTCTTTTGATGGAGGGTTTAATTTGAATAAGAACCCTAGATGGCTCATGGAAAACCCTAGCTCACATATGAAACCCTAATTTTTAGGGTTTGTGGATTCTAAGGTATTTAGATGAGGATGATGTTTTGAATTCCATCCTCCATTAGTGTATTAAAACCCTATATTGTATCTCATGCTTTTATGATCACATATTGTTCTTGGTCATTGTCACTAACATCATGTCATCAAGGTACATAGAGGGATTGGTGCTCTTGATTAAATACGAGGTTCATACCCTAATACATGACAAAATTCGATGGAAACATTGCAATAACCCAATCCTGAAATCCTGAAAAACTGATAAGTCTGCTGGATTTTGAATGAGATCTAAAATTCTACTTTCTCCATAGGAAATCCAATGAGGTTGGAACAACTCTCAAACATCCCGAGTCATTTCATGGTAATGTTAAAAATTTAAGTAAAAGGATGAAAATGAAGATTAAGGAGAATGTCACTTTTACTTTAAGAATTTAACATTACCATGAAGCTGCTCCAAAAAACAACTCCACAACTCTTCAGAAAACTCTCACAAATGCTCAAGCACATTGAATGAGAAAGATGTGAGCTCAATAGAGGGGATGGGTTAGTTAAATAGCATGGGGAGGGCTTAGACAACCTAAAAAATCCCTAACAGCGAATTAAAATTGATTTTCAAGTCCAATAAAAACTGTGAATGTAGGCCCACCGGCTTCAGCTTGGCTCCAACAAGGACTTTCTCCTGCTCCGTCTGCTGACCGGGTTATTAACAGAGTCGGGCCGAGTCATTAAACCGGCTGTCGCACAAACCGCCAACTCCGGCCGGAAGCCGACTGGTCGGACCGGCCACCCTAACGGCTCGGTCGACCAGGCCTGGTCGGTTTCGGTCAGGCCGATTTTTAAAACAGAGGTTTTTTGAAAACCATCTCCAGTTGTCCAGAATCTGCATTCTAAAAACATGTATAAAACAGAAAAATTTTGCATTCTGAAAATTGAGCCGAAAGACATCCCTGAATCTCCCAATTTGTAGCACCGTTGAGAAAAGTGAAAGATGTTAATGCTAGTTGATATGTGATTGAAAATAACCTTTCTCAGTTTCTTAAAATACTTCTCTGTTTTCCCAGAAACTTCCCTTGGAATTGATTGCTCAAAATTCAAAAAGCATAGGAATCCTTAGATTCACTACGAAATTATTAGCTAGTTTCGTAGCGAAATCTGCCTATTTTGCACTGAATTCGCTACGAAACTGTGTAGAAATGGCTAATGGCTCACTTTTGTAATTTGAAGGCATGGGTGTGAAAACAAAAAGACATGGAGTGTAATTGACTGACATGACATGACTCATGGTGGTTTTTTTGACATAGGATAAACACGATTTGGTAAATTCTTCATCAAAGACTTGACCCAACATGACATAACATGAAACCTATGGTGACCTTATCAAAAAAAAAAATTGAAAATTTTGAGTGTGATAACACAATCACTGAACATCAACTTTCTGCCTCTGCTAACAACTCTCTATCATTCAAGAAGACTATAGTCAGGGCCTCATTGGGAACCTCCTTGCTTCCCTCCAACAACCTTGATATTCCCAATAATTATGTCCTATTCTAGGACATTATATCCTCTAGGAAGAAAACAACTTGAAACATATCAACACATACCTTTTCACTGTTCTTGAACTGCATGCATCCACTACTAGGTTTACTGTCTGGATAGGGCTTCTAATAGTCCCTGTTTATCCCTTACCTTCGACTCCCAAAACCCTCCTACAACTATGACCTTCCTCCGTTAATTAGCTTCTCCTATACGCTGGTTCCTAGGCTAATTTTCGACCTTTGTTTAGGCCTTTTGACCCCCTTGAAACAAAGGTATAGGGCTCGAACCTCTTGTCCAAACTATTGTATTGATCTATGGCCACTTTCCAGAGTTTTGTCCACATAAGAATTCACACAACGAATTCCTAGAACTATCCTCAAAGGCTCAGACTGCTTGCTCCCAAACTTGACACCTAAACAAATCACAAAAAGAAAATTTATTTCTCCTTCTCTAGGTTGCTTTGGTCCTTCGACTTCCTCTATTCCTTATGTTTGTTCCTCTTGGATGTGGAAATGAGGTCCACACTCTCGTTATTTATATGCTTCTTTGTGGTGTGGTACTTAGCCATTAAGGGCACTCCTTTCACTAGGCCGACTTGTCGCATTCATTAACATAACCACACATAAACATATAAAAAATATTACCTTGCTATATAGACCTCCTCTCTTGGTGTTCTTTGTGGCCCCTAGCTCCTTTAAGGGTCCTCTACAATCTCCAATGGTTACATGGCTAAAACTCCTTGTGGTTTCACACCCACAACTTTGGGTGCAAAGTCCATATGCTTTGGTTCTTAGCCCACAAGTCTATTTGTGGTGCCATTTCCTCCACAACCCCGAACCCTAGGGCTTGGAGTACCTCCCAAGCTACAAATTTCAACACTCCCTCTTACCGAGGGGGGTACTTCCAATACTAGGAAGTAACTCATCATCAATGTAGGGGGTACTTCCAATAGAGGACACAAAAGAAGCAACGTAGGGACTACGCTGGGCAGTGTAGAGCCACGTAGAGGCAACACTGAAGCCCTGAGAAGATCCGCTATTTTGCTGAGGATCAGTTAGATCCAGCGCCAGAGTGTCGGGGTCATGAGACCAGAGGGGCAAAAGATCAACATCTAGCCAACAGAAAGACCGACAAAAGGGAGTAACGCAGTCCCCATCCAGAGTGACGTAGAAGCAACTTGGGGCTCATTAGTTCGAGGCTTGGTGAGAGCCGGATCTCCAGTGTTAGTGTGAGGTAATCCTCACTAATTCTCTGTCAGTCAGATTCTCTGTGGATAGGCAGATTTTGGGCATCCATTTGTATTCAGAAACTTCTGCTTAATAATACAAACGCTCAGCCACTGCATCGATTTCCCCACATTAGGTTTTCTGGGGACTTAGTCCAAAAATAACGATGTTATGTGTGTTTAATTTTCTTGCTCAGATCTTGTTTCCGCATTTAATTTCCCCAGTTTATTTAGTGAAGGTTGCAGTATATTTGCTTAAGTATTTACTTGTAGAACATAGTAAATAACTTGTATTATTTATCAAGTAGGAGAAGTAATATCTGTTTGCTACAATAGGATTCTGGGACTAGGAATTTTCACATGGTATCGGAGCAGTGAAGGTGAAGCAAGAGAGAATATTGGGAGAACTCAACACTGAAGACAAGGAGGGAGATCGAATAGCTGCGTAGGCAGCAGATCGAATCCCCATAAAGGGCAAGATTTGCAAGGAATTCTCTCTTTGAGTGAGTCGGCAGAGAGGTAAGACTTTTCGGTTTGTGATTTATCAGCGGCAGAGGGAGCAACAGCTTCAGCTCAGAGCAGTTTTCTATGGGACGCAGTTTTTCTGTAGCATTTGCTGGGCAGAAAAGCGCCAGAAGGAAGAAAAAGACACTTTTGAGGGAATTTTCTTCCTTAATGAATTCCAAGCCAAAGAATTCTAATTCTCAGTTGTTGAGAAGCAGTGTTGAGGAGAAGATCAACTAACTCTAGTAGGGAGTGTGTAGGCCATCCTAGTAGCTGCGCAGAGGAGAGAGAGGGAGCAGTTTTAAATTATTCAGTCGATAGAGATGACAACAACCGGGTTGAGAGATCAAGATTGGTTGGATAGTGCATCCAACTATGTGATCTCCCAGGAAAGGATCACGTGTTTGTTAGATGAACATGATCTCAAGGCTTTTATTGAGAATGTGGTAGCTATCCCCATGGATGCATATCTATTGAAATCCTCCTATAAGAAGAATATTGCGAAGGATAAGCATTTGATCGTCGACAGAGTGAGAGATCATGTAGTATGTCACATCGTTGGCTAAGTGACTGCCAAGGAGATGTGGGATGCCTTAGCGACGTTGTATCAAGGATATTCCGAGCAGTGAAAGATGCGATTTATGAGGATGCAGAAGGGAGAACGCATTGATCCATTACTTGCGAAACTTCAGGAAACCTGAGATTAGTTGTGTTAGTTCCCAAATCCACCTCAGGCTGAAGGAAGGCAGAGTTCAGGGTAACATCATACCACGCTCAGCCTCGTAGCTAGCCCTACGAGGATAGGAGAGGGCTCTCTCCGGGTCAATCTCAGTAAAAGATATTCGATGGGCTTGAGATGACTTAAAAGGAATACTGATTTTAGGCTAGGTATGTAAGTGCAAGGATTTGATTTGATTTTTGAGAGTTTTGTTGGAAAAAATGGGAAAGGCAAATTTTGGGCTTGGGGATGAGGCCAAATTCTTGCAGAGCTCAAGTTGGGGCAGGGAAGGCAATGACTTTGATGTCTTAGATTCAATGAATGGATAGAAGAGACTGCTGAGAAGCTGAAGAGGGCAAGAAGGTGCAAGGATCCTCTTCAAACTGACGAAAACATATAAAACTAAACAAACGTTTAAGGCAGAGCACCAGCAAACTAATGAATTCTACCTTAGTTACTCATTTGTTTAATTCAGAAGCAAAGAGAAGGGAAATGGCATACATAAACATCAATGAAACTTACAGATACATGAAGAAAAACATCGTCAAAACACAGAACCACAAGGATCCCAACAAGTGCTGCAAAACTCTGGTCTTTCCTTTGCCAAAAACTGAAAATGGATATACAATGAGGTGCCAAACTATTCCCAAGAGTCCAACCATGAAAATGTCTTAGAAAATACAATATATAGACCATCCTAACCCCTTCCCATGCCTCTAGGGGTCGAGCTCATCCTTCTAGGGGCTGTTTCAACCAATTCTAAACATGGAACTAAAATCTAGGCAGCCAAACAGCTTACCTCTATATGCTAGGAAACTGATCCATTCACTTAATTTTCACTTTTTAGTGAATGAATCCTCTAGAACAAGTAAAAACATGCCAAATTTACATCATAGTCATCAAATTACATCATGGTAGGTCAATCATCACATGAAAAAGTAAAACTAGTCAAAACTGGGCGAATTTCTGAGCTGAAGAGTGAAAATGAGGCAAAATTTCTCACTCAAAAGGTGTCATGTCACCTGGTCTCTTTCGGGCCAATTCACGGTCTTCACAGATTTGCCGCAACTCTATGAGTGTCTACTGATCCTCCAGTTGTTTATTCCGCTGCTCCAAGTAATTTATAACCCACTGAGCTCTCTACAACTTCACGGTCAAAGTGTCAATCTCAGCTTTTTGTTCCTGGATGGTCTCTCTCATCCTTGAGCTAGGAGAGCTCAAATCAACATCGATGGGTGTGAACTCAGTGTCTTGGCCTCCTGAAGGGCCCTCATCGTGCATAGGCTTCTTGCCTATGTCCTATACCTGTGCTGATGTAGAAGGCGAGACCCCTTCCACGTCAAGTGGAGATAGTACTCGCGCTGCTGATGAAGATAACGAGACCCCTTCCACCCCTGGTGGAGATAGTACTCGTCGTGCTGCTGCAAATAAGGCTTTGTGGCCTCTCTGATATGTCACACACACTGGAGCACTGATAGGCTCAGTTTCAGGAACCTCAAACTGATGTGAAGGCTTTGCCTCATCATGAACAATCTCGGGAGGAGGCTGGGGGGCTGCAAAGAAGTCACGGGAAATGAACTCATCCCATGTGATGCCCTGCAATCCAAGCTGATGTACTACAATGATTTTAATGAGCGCATAATGATAAATGCTGTTATGCTGTTGCTCCGGAGTCTTCTTCTGCACAAGGGTAGTCATCCGCTCTATATTTTGACACATGAAGTATGGAATATTCATCAGTCGCACCCTCATGAAATGCATCAAGAGTCTGACATGGTATGCATAAAGGCGCGAGAATCTACCCTCACAGCTGAAGTATCTAATGATGAGTTTCATTAATGGCGCATAGGACTCCTTCAGAAACCGGAACGGAAATACTCTGCTCAACTGCCTCAAATATCCAGGCCTGATGTAAGGTTCATAATATGCTCTATCCAGCTGCTGTCTCTTATTCCACTCCTCACCAATGTTCGGTATCCTGGTCGCCTCGGAAATGGTCTCTGGTGTCAAAGTGAAGTTCACTCCAACAAGGTTTACATGACCATCACGCAAATGTAGGACAAATAAGCAAACCAACTCCGAATGGTGCTGAATCTAAGATATCATCTCGCAATACCGAAAACATGAATGTTGCTGAAAGCATGTCATTGCAAGCGGGCAGATATGCAATTGAACCAAAGAAGTGGGCTCCTCCCTGACGTGCCTTCCACTCTTATGAGACCTCCTTGGTACATTTAGCTCGGTGGTTGAGTCACTGTCCTACTCATATCCCTGCTCATATGATGAATTTGTCTCTGACATGGTGCTGAAAACAAGGTGTTCAACAAGTATGTGCTGATATATGTGAGGTGAAAACAATAGTTTGGTGTATGCTTTAATGCCAAATGTGTCACATATATAATAAGGTGCTGTGGAGAAATGTCACAATGGGAAAAAGGACTGTCAAGTAAGATTTAAGTATGAGGACAGTCACTGTTTGGGGGACTTAGGGATTTGGGGATTCATAAGTGATATGGGAATAAGTGATAGTGATGGGGGTAGTTTTTAGGAACAAAAGTCAATGAGATGGAAAAATATACCTGGGTCAAGTGAAAACAAGAATAAAGAGACAATCCTTGAATGCTTCGGAAATTAGGATTTCACCAATGATAGAAAGGGAGGGAAATGATGGCAGATGATAGGGTTTGAGGATTCAAAAACATTGGAACAAAGGATAAAGGGATATGGGACAGTGGGAATAGAAGAGGGACTGTGGTATAATAATGTGATAGTAATGAGAGCACAAATGAAAGTGGGATGGTAGTTTAAGCACCAAACACCTCTTTGCAAACCCTAAAGAGCAGATTTAATATGGGTATAGGGTTTACTCTTTCATTAACCAAACTCCAATGTCTTCGCTTCTAAACACACCACACATGAATAAAATCACTGAACAGGCCTTGCCAACTTACTTGGAGAAGAATTGAGCTGAAACAAATTGAGTTTTTGTGGAGCGGAAATAATTTTGGCCTTGGAGGCTCTGTGCGCCGCACCCCAGCCCAACGCGCCGCGCAGGCTGGATGCGCCGCACCAGTGTAATTTTACACTGGGAAAAATTGTTCTATGCCCCGCGCACCTTTAGTGCGCCACGCTCCTACCCAATGCGCCGCGCCATAAATAGTGCATTTTGCAGGAGGCTTTTGGAAGCCTTCCTGGTGTCCAAATTGGGCGCATGATAGCTCGTTGGAAAACTCTTTGAGTCTAATTTCCAACTCAAGTGGAATTTTTCAATTTGGAGTTCATTTACCCTATCAAAAATCAAATCTCCCAAGACTGGTCAGAATGAGCAGAATGAGGCTGCCTCAAGGCAGAGTGCTGTTGCAATCAAATTTTGTAGGTCTTCCTCAACTCAAAATTGAGCTCATGATAGCTCATTGGAAAGATATTTGTGTCTAGTTATCATTTGACTCATCAAGCAAGTCATTTGGCCAACCAAGCTAGGAGAAATCTTGATTTTCCCAAGGTCACTTCAGAGGTGCATTCAATTCTCCTGAGGCAACGGTATTTTTGACATTTCTCTAAAACCATGATACCTGTGTAAAAAGTGGAGGTGTTTCTTCTTTGGAATGTTTTGGACAAAAACCTCTCTCAGTTTCCCAAAATTCATCTTTTATTGCTCTGAAACATCATTTGAGTGAAACCTATCCCGATGTGTGAAACAAGGGATTTGTCGAAATGAAGCGAAATGAAGGGGATAAGAGGCTTCTAAATTCTTGAGAAAATTTTGGGAAGTAGGGAGGGATGTTAGGAAGCAGGGGAAAATGGAATTTCAGAGATTGAGTGAGGGGAAGGGGTCCAAAAGGGCAAAACACAGGCCTAGCCTAGAAAATTGCCAAATTGTAGCAAGAAACTAGGGTTTGTGCAAAAATGAGGAATTTGGGGAATCTCAGTGATGGGAAGTGTTTAATAAGGTATATTAAGGATAGGGGAAGGTGTATGAACATCAGGATACAAGTTTCGCTGATGACTTGACCATCTAAGAGAAATTACCTCCAAAACCCTAGGAGAGGGAAATGCACCTTACCAAGGCACAACTGAAGCATGAACAAGGTGTAAAATGACTCTTTGGAACCTGGCATGATGATGAAAAACCTCTGAATGATGGTACACTCGGCTGAATGGTGACATGGACCGACATTTGGACAACTTTGACAAGAGTAAAAGCAAACCGTAGACCTAATGCCTAGTGACCAAATTTTGCTTGAAGACTCACTGAAATGACAAAATTTGACCTTGACACCTTAAAATCACCTTGTAAGAGCATGTTTGATCACTGGAGGAAAGCTGCAAAGGCTGACACTAACAAGTTGGAAGCTTTCAAATCAACAACTTAGGCCAAAAAAATGGTTAGATTGGACCTAAACTCAGTATTTGACGAATGGAAAGCCTTTTTCTCGAGCATCCTGGGCAGAGAAAGGTTTCCTGATTGGGAACAGATGTGGGTCGCTCTTCCTCAGGAAGAGATGAGATGAGATATGATCAAGTGCAAACTTGATGGCAGCAGCAGAAGTGTGTTGAAGCCCAAGGAGGAGGAAGAAAATGAAACCCTTGCATATAAGGGTCAGAAGGAGCAACGAAGGTAGAAAAAAGGACGTCTCAAAGATCACGTGTTTCCGAAGTGGCGAGATGGGTCACTACGCTACACAGTGTCCTCTCAAGAAGAAGGACAAGGACGAGAAACATGATCTGCAGGCTGCATCTGCAAGGATCGAGGAGGAGTTCGCCATGATTTCCCACATATCTCCAGGGGAGAATTAGGGTGATCTTGAACTATAGTTCGGAAGAACTGCAATTGGGCAGGATCCTTGAGGAATCCACCTCTTCGATCAATACCTTTCTACGGGAGCCCATGATAGAAGTAGCAGGATGGACCAGTGTCATTTGGTGCACAAAAGTGTTGGAGTGACAACACAGTGGCTAGAGAGCACTAGAGTCTGAGCAGCGCAGAGAAGAGTTGGTAGCAATGTAGGAAGGCACAACACAGAGTCAACAGCAGCACAACAGCTTCAGAGGGTCAATGCAGAGACTATTTGTTACACCATTTTTTGGTCATCTAACCTGTCACTATTAGATGGACCAAAGTACACCATGTAAGACCAATTTTACCCTTGCAGGATTCGAGCATGGAGCAAGGGTTGCTCCATTTTTTCACTAATTCAGAAATGAGTTCAGCAAGGGCTAAACCTTTCTTACTCTTGGGTGTGACAAATTCAAGATCGAATTCCTGGAGGATAATGATCCAACGAGCGTACTTCCCATTGATGATTCAGCGGCTCAATAGGAAGGCCATAGGGTTGGAATTAGTCACGACCTTGGTGGAACACATGAGGATGTAATGAAAAAGTTTTTGGATCAAGAACACGACAGCCAGTGCTAATTTCTCTTCATGTGAGTAGGATACGGGGGGGCCTACCAGGGTCTTACTGACATAATAGATAACATGCTCGAATCCTACAAGGGTAAAATTGGTCTGCTAAAATGGAGCAACTCTTGCTTTTATTTACTACTTAACGTCTTTTACTGCATAGATGATTTTGTAGCATTTATCTTGGTCAACTAACTGCAAATCTAAAGAAATTGGCAACCATCTTTGATGTTAGGGCTATTTGTTATGCACAGCTAAAGTGAGCTTTTTTCGTACACTTGCAATTAGAATTCATCCTAACACTAGCAACAATCAGATCTTCAGTATCAGATGCATCATGCTAAACACTTAGTTCAGAATTTTGGATGTTTTTCTGCTGCAGCAGCAACAACAAAGTTGCAGTGCAGATGCAGTTGGCAACAGTATGCAGGGTCAACAGAAGCATAGATGTAGCAGCGGAATAGTTGGTGGAGAGCAGCGTCAGACATCAACAACGCAGACGAAGATGTTACAGATTTAGTGTAGTGCTTCAGCAGGATGCATTAATAGAGAACATTCCTCACTAAGAGGGAGTGTTGATTTTTGGTAGCATCGAATATTCTCTAAGTCTCAAATTTTGCAGGAGGCTTAGACACATGTATTCCAAAATACCCAAAAAGCGTTTTGGGAAATTCCACCCAGATGGAACCCTAACTCTAAACATAGGGAATTAAAATAATTAAAGTATATTAATAGAACTAGGTGTGAAACTTCTAGAAAAAGATGGAGATCAAGTCAGTATGATCTAAGTCGTTGATTATGTTTTAATCTGCGTTGTTGGTTATCCAACGAGAAGATTATAAGGACTTCGATGGGCATTTGGAAGACACACCGAGTGAGTCTATAGATCGATTTCTCAAGTGAGTAGTGCAGAGCAGCCGAAGAGAGCATCGAGTTGATTCGATTGCAGTGATAGTTCCACTTGGAAGATATTTTCCTGAGCCGGGAATACATCATAGAGAAGGCAGAGAAGAGGACATAGAAGAGGCAGCATAGGGGCCGTTGGGCAACACGGAGGCAACGCTGAAGCCTTGAGGAGATTCGCTATTTTGCTGAGGATCAGTCAGATCTAGTTCCAGAGTGCCAGGGTGTGAGACTGAAGGGGAAAAATATCAGCATCCAGCTAGCAGAAAGACCAGCAAAAGGGAGTGATGCATTCCCCAGCCAGAGTGATGTAGATATGCGCAGAGGCAGCGTGGGGCTCATTGATTCGGGGCTTGGTTAGAGCCGGATCTCCAATGTTAGTGTAAGGTAATCCTCACAGATTCTCTGTGGATAGCCAGATTTTGGGCATCCAGTTGTATTCAGAAACTTCTTCTTAATAATACAAACCCTCAACTACTGCACTGGTTTTACCACATTTGGTTTTTCCAGGGACTTAGTCCAAAATTAACGGTGTCATGTGTGTTTAATTTTCTTGCTTAAATATTGTTTCCGCATTTAATTTTTCGCAATTTATTTAGTGAAGGTTGCAATGTATTTTCTTAAGTATTTACTTGTAGAACACAGTAAATAACTTGTATAATTTATCAAGTAGGAGAAGTAATATCAGTTTGCTGCAATAGGATTCCGGGACTAGGAATTTTCACAACTCATTCTTGAAAAACTTAAACCTCCTAATGATGTCATTTTACATTCTTATCTACAAGATTTTGAGGGAGCTTTGGCATGCAACATAAGGAGTTATGACGCATCTAGTCTTCTTGACTGCCAAAATTACACTCTTAAGATTAGTAGAGCTGCCCAAGAAGCTATTCATGTAACATTTGAAGATAATAGTGAGGTCACCACTTTAATAGAAGAGATCAACGATCAAGCCCCTGTTTTATGCCAAGAACAAAGCCTCATATGTTCTAGAATTGATAATTTATTAAGAAATCGTAGTATGATTGAGAAGGTCCCCAACATGTAATGTCCCTTCCTAAATTTTTCTAAATTTTCCCAATGTCTTAGGAAATAAATTTTGACAATTTTGATTAAAGCTAACCCAAGGAAATTTTGGTGGAAAACATAGGAGAAATGAAATATTTAGTTGCTAGTGGAATATGGGACCCATAAGGAAAACACACTTGGGAAAAAATCAATTTGAATTCCCTAAGGAAAAATCAAATTATGGAGGGGCCCACAAGGATGCATGGCCAACACTTATAAAAGCAAGTAAAAAGGAAGTCATTGGGGTCTTTTGTTTATTTGAGAAATCTATTTGCCTTAGCTTCTTAGCTTGAGCCAAATGTTGTGTTTTTCAGCACAAGAGCTTCCCAAGGAGTGAATTTCAACCTTTCTTCGGTGGCATTCGAGTGCCACCCAAGAAAGGCTTCCTCACCTTGTGACCAGAGGAGATAGCATCTATAGGTCCCACGCATTTCAGGAGAGCCTGTGACGTAGTATTGAGCCAACACTGCGCAATAGAGGGAGACAACTACTAGTTGTGGAGTTGAGTTATGGAAGAATTGTTCGGAGCAACTATAGGAGGGATCCTTGGCCATTTTTTGAAGTGAGAGTAGTTATAACCAGGGAGAAGCCATCTACACACAATTCCTATCAACCATACACTAGGGATTGCGTCATCCTCTCTGTGAATGCGCAGTCATAGGAAGGAAACCATTTTGGGGAAACATTTGCTGGAGGAATTTGGGGCTGAGGTGTTGGGGAAATATTTGGAGGGGCCTTGGAGAGATTTTTCTAGAGTTTGGAGAGCAGTAATTAAAGACAAGAGGCACAGTGAAAAAATTCGAATTTGGAGGAGGGCCAAGCTTTGAGGAGGAAACCCTTTTTGGGTTTTTCTGGGTTTTGTGCAAGTATCACCTTCCCCAATTCCTAGAATTTTCTGGGTAGTTTTCAGTGGGTGAATTAGAGGCCGAAGTCAACCAACAGTGCAGTCTTGGAGCAGCAGTGCAGTCTTAGAGCAACAACACAATTTTCTAGAGGAGCTTGCTATTGGAGCTGTTGGATTTTCCTATACTCATCACTTGGTGCTTGTAGCTTGCCCTGTGCAAGACCAGGTGAATTTTCTCCAACTTATTATACCACAGCATTATCATATAATAAAATTTGGCTAGTTTATGGAGTGGGTGCAATTTTAAGGTTAATGTGTTTTTCTGAAAAATTCTGTGTTGCTGTAATTGCATGTTTTATGTTATCATTGTTAATTTTCCATTAGGAATATTATAGTGGTACCAAAGCATGTTCTTGGCCAAGGTGGGGAATAAGAGCAGGTGATGCCACCAAGATACCAAGGACTGGTTTTATAGAGAAGCCGTGGTAGAGGCAGCAGTAGAGGTCGTGGGAGAAAATATAACCCAGAACCATTTTCAGAAAATGAGATAGAAGCCAGGAGGGGAGGAATGGACCAGCATGGGGAGGATGAGCAGCCTAGCCCAAGGGACCAGGACCATATTTTGGAGGAGTTGTTGAGAGAAAATTAGCAGATGATGAGACAAGAGCAGATTATGATGGATATGATGCAGCAGGTGATGGGATTGAATGTGGGTGGAAGGTCAGATGGAGCAGCAAAGCCTCAAGGTGATGGGGGTTCCAGGGCAGGAGGCAGTCGTACCTACCAACTCTCACATACTCCACAGCGTGGGTAGGCTGGCAGACCTCTGATGCCACATTTCGTAGATGAACCAGAACTAGAGAGTGAGCCAGACCCAATTGCAGATTTGGCTCATTCGGTTGCATTTGGTAAAGTGAGCACGAGGGGTTGGATGCCCAGATCAAGCAGGTGATGTCCTTTGGTGAGTACATTCACCTAAAGAAGAGGTGTACCACGAGGGTCGAGAAAATTTTACAGAGGATGATCTTCTAACCACAATGTGTAGGCAAGTTCACACTTCCAAAATTATATGGGGGAGAAAAGAGTTCAGCCAGAGCATGGATACAAAAGTTGGACACCTATTTTCACTTGAACCCCATGAGGGAAGCAGATGCCATTCAATTTGCAACCCTTCACTTGGAAGGAGATGCCCAAGAGTGGTGGTACCATGGGTTGATCACATTGGGGCACATCAACATCACATCATACACAAAGTTCACCTGGATGTTATTGGAGAGGTTTGAGAGGAAGGACCCGGAGCTGCAATTCAGGGAGCTAGCCCAATTAAGATAGATAGGAAGCGTAGAGGCATTTATCACCGAGTTTCAGATATTGGCAATGATGGTCACGAATATTTCAAAGAGTCGGTTGATTAAGCTATTTGTGGAGGGGCTTGCTGAACCACTGCATGGTTGGGTGAGGGCCTATAAGCCCACTTCGCTACAGGATGCCATCTCTAGAGCCCGAGACATGATTGATGCAGTGCCCAAGAAACGGGCCTTCATTCCCACGAGACCCACAACACCACAGGGGAATAGAGATACAAGGCCACCACAGAGAGAGGGAGGGCATGGTCAGTTGGATGATGAGACACGGAGGGACCTTAGGAGGAGGAGATTATTTTTCACATGCCAGGAACCTTGGGCACCGGGGTACAAGTGCAAAAAGAGCAAGGCCCATTTCATTGAGGTTGTTATCCTCCTGTATTATACATATTCACTAGGTGACTATGGATTTATTATAATCATCTAAAGATAGCATTCTTTGCCTATCAGCTATCTTTAGAAATATCACTGCCTACATTATCTTCATAGAACCTTTTTCACTATTCCTCAATTGGTCTTCTCAAAGTCACCTTGCTGCTCTTAAAAGAATTCATTTTGGGCTTATTTTCCTCATCTTCACCCTTGTGTTAGTGTCAGTCTTTGCATACTTCCACCGGGGATCAAAACACATTTGCATGTGCATCTTAGGTGTCTCATACTGAATACATTTTTCATCATTCCATTAGGTCATGATTTAAAAAGTTGTTCCACTAGTGGTTGTCCTTGTCAAGTGTCCTATTCTCCTTCACAAGCACTAAACCCTAATTTCCTCTCCCACTGAACTAGGGTTTGCTGTGAAAAAGAGGCATATGAGCAGAAGAGCCACAAGGTAGGTCATCTCAGTAATTATGAGGCCATTCCAACTCATAATATCATGTCTCCATCATTTTTTAAGAAATCATTCCAAGAATCAAGTCATTTTCCACTCATAGGGCCAGTTTTGCTTCAAACTATGTTTTTGACCAAACATAGATGAAATTAACAAACGTGAGAGAGGTTTTTGTCCCTCATAGGTTAAGAAAGAAAAACCTCCTTCAGTTTTTACACCGGAATCATGGTTTGGGAGAAATTTCAAATTTACAATTGCTACAAGAGGTTTGTTGCACTTTTGGAGTGACCTTGGGAAAATCAAGTTTTCTCGTAGCTGGATTGTCCAAATGACTTTCTTGATGAGTCAAATGATAACTAGACAGAGAGATATTTCCAATGAGCTATCATGAGCTCAATTTGGAGTTGAGGAAGGCCTCCAAACGTTGCCTTCACCAACACTCTGCATTTCTACACCCTCATTCAACACTTTTTTACTAGACTTGGGAAAATCAACCTTTGACAAGACAAATTGAACTCCAAACAAAAAAAAGGTATATTTGGAACGTAGACAAGATAAGCTTTCCAACGAGCTATCCTGGGCCCAATTTGGACACCAGGAAGGCCTCCAAAAGTTGTCTTCAAAAAGGTGCAGGAATGGCATTGCACGTTTAGAAGATGCTGCCTCCTTGGCACTGCGCGTTTGCACTGGCGCTGTGCGCCTGGACTTTGGCGCTGCTCCCTTGCCAGTAATTTGCAATGATATTTTTGAAGGTGCGTAGCTTGGCGTTGTGCCCTTGCAGAGGTGTTGCGCGCTTACCAGTGGCACTGCGTGCCTAGCCAGAGAAGGCTGTGGAGTGATCTATGAACCCAAACAAGTTCTAATATTCTCCAAATTTTGCCAAAGTATTCCAAATAGCCCTCAGAGCGGTAAGTACACATTTTTACCTTTTTTTAAGCTATTTGGTAATCCTTAAATAAATTGAAGTGTAACCCTAAAGAAAACCCTAATTACAAGCTTGTGATCACTGTTTTACCCTTGTTTTATCCTCCTAAAAGGAATATTAGTCACAGAAAGGGTAATTACATTGATTTAGGGTTTTCATTCATCTAGTTTGTCCCTACAAACATTCCCTTTCATTCATTCCCTTCACTCATACTCATCGCCTTCATCTTTCAAGCTAGTCATCTCATCCCCTTCCCCTCATTCATTTCACTTGCACCCTAGGGTTTTCACAAAACAGAGTTTAAAGATGTCAGAAGGAGAAGATAGTGGTGTTGAGGCACAAAGGCCAAGAAGAAATGATCACAAAGGAGGATTATCTTCTTATTTTAGAACCTACAAGTGAGAAAAATGGGACAAAGTTTAGCACTTCTATAGAGGTGTCGGAAGATTTATCCGCAGAAAGTATTGATGATGTAGACTGTCTACTCCTGGATGAAAACAATTTACAGTAAGGACAAGGAAAAGGCTACTGAGCTTATCATTGTTGAGGAGGAGGACAAACGTGAAACTGAACAGGAGTTTCAATTGATTGACCTTGATGACGAGGATGAGGAGAGAATTACTAGTGCATTGATCAAAGGCAAGGATGCCAAGATTAGTGAGCTTCAAGCTAATCTTGGTAGAGCAAAGAATGTGATTAACTTTCTTGAGCTAGAGAATCAGCAGCTAGAGAAAAAATAGATCATCAGTGAGGTCAAGGAAATCAGAGCTCAAAGAGAGGCCGGAAAGGCCAAGGCTTTGCTAGATGAGATCTTGGGCAGTTTTGATGGCAGTGCTGATGAGGAAGATCAACTTCCTAGACAGAGACCAAAGACTATTGGACTGAAGAGGGCTTTAGCCTGGGAAAGGCAAAAAGAGGCAGAATTGGCAAAGCAACTCACTCCAAGTGAGTTGCTTGCCATAGATATTAGTAGGGATAGAGATTCTTGGCTTGAGAGGGAAAATTTGCATCTAGAGGGCCTACTAGAGAAGGCAAAGGGAGACACTGATGTTCAGAGGAAGATGGCAAGACATTATGCCATGAGAAATAGGATTGCAAGGGCCAAGCTCAAACGTGCCCATGCAAAGATTCGGGCTTTGACCGAGTCAAAGGAGAAAGATAAGCTCAATATCCTTGTTGAGGTGTCCCTCCAAGCCTCTAAACCTTGATCAACAAGCAAAATCCTAATTTTGGCACTTTTGTGCACATTTTGAATTTTTGACGGTTTGACTTGCAGAAAATTGGCCAAACTGCGCTCTTTTTTGGGCCACCCAAATGAAAAATGGTCAGCATCCTCATGTTCCTAGTGATGAGTACATCAACCTCAGAAAGTTTCAGGATATTTGGAGCAAAATCGGTCCCTCAAAAAGCTCAAAAACCACCAAAAAATCACCTTTTCTGCCCTATTTTTGGCCTTGGCGCTGCACGTTTACCAGTCTTGGGAGAAGTGATTTTTGATAGGGAATATGGGCACCATTTTGGAAAGTGAAAGCATATTTGGAAAATAGACTCAGAGACCTTTCCAATGAGCCATTTTGGAGCTCATTTGGACATCATGAAGGCCCCCAAAAGTTGGTTGCAAGACAGGCCATTTTTTCTATCTTAGCACTGTGCGTTTGCACTGGAGTTGCGCCCCTGTACCTTGGAGCTGTGCCCTTACCAGGAGTTATTGCAAAATTTATTTAGAAGCCTTAAAGGCAAACATATTCCAAAGTTAGCTCAAGAGTTATGTTAGAAGTTATTATTACAATGAATGAGTCTCATATATTTTGCCTTGGGCCTTGCATGGTCTCAAAGGTCAAAATGCATTAACTTTGTAATAAATGACATTTGAAACCCTAGCTGAGGATCACCTCCTTATTTTGCAGATAAATACTACATGGATGCTTCATGTTTTTCGTTGGTTGATTTTTGAGCTGAATATCTCATAGACATTGAGTTGTAAAGAGTTTGGCTTTGGAGCTTTGTAAATGTTTTGGACTGAATTTCAATGGAACAGGCACATTCACAGCATTCATGAACTTTGTTAAATGGTGATGTTGTTATGATATTATACTTTTTTCCTTCTGTTTTCATATTGTTCATCCTTTCTCTTATAACAGAGTAGAAAATTTAGGTTACAATACGCTGTTAGAGGCACCTTAATTCTGTCTGCTTTCTGTTGTTTAAATGTTTTCCTCTACTAGGTTTAATTGGAGAACTTAGGAGTTCCCTGCTCTCCATTTCCATCTAGTTTGTTTTCTTGAAATTAACTCAGTAGAGAATGGCTAAAGAAGTTTATGGTTTGCCCTGTCCTTTGGTTCTGTTTGAAATGTTGTTCTCAAGGTTTTCTTTGAAGTTTACTTACTAGGGTTTGGCTAAAGAAGTTTACGGTTTGACATGTCCTTTGGTCCATCTTGAATAGTCACTTTGAAGGTCTTTGAAGTCTGATTGAAGAATTTAGGAGTTCCCTGCTCTCTAGGGTTTTCTGGATTGTTGTCTTAAAGTTTACTTACTAGGGTTTGGCCGAAGAAGTTTATGGTATGCCTTGTCCTTTGGTTCTTTCTTAAAAGTAGTAATCTTAAAGACTCTTCTTGTTCTAGTATATGTTAAAGGATTCTTAATTTCCCTTTAAGCTACTAAACTCACAATTTAAGGTTCATTTCACACCCACATAAGCTATTAAGATCCATTTGGCTTTGTCAACTTGCTCTATGAAACACCCTTGATTTGTTGTTGTACTTTTCAAACCTTTCACACACTGCATAGACCAGTGGTTTGAATTTCTCTTACTCTACCTGTTCTGCTTAACGAGCAACCCAACCAAACAAAACAAAACAAACAACCCTATCATTTTAACTAGCCTAAAATCAACATCCTAAATTAATCGAGTTATATCTTTTATAGAAATATAGAGAGAGCCCTCTCTGAGTCTAGGAAGGCTAGATCAAAGGAATCCAAAGTTGGTTTGATGTTACCCTTGTTCATTTGGTCTTACCAATCTGACAAATTACAGGGACCTAACATAATGATGACTCCACTGGGGAAACACTTATTAAAAAAATCTTAGTGTTCTATAAAGAACTCAGAAAATCCAAAAACATCTCAAGATTGGTATCTAGTTGCTGATGGTGGACATCATCCTGCCTTAGGAAAGTTGAAATCTTCCACTCGGCGACTTCACAACTCTCAGTAAGTCTAAAGACTCCACTGGTAGAAGAATCTATATTGGTTATAAAAATGCAGTAACCCTTTCCTCTGACTGATTGACAAAGATGAATCAAAGGATACAACGCAGGTATGCTCCAATGAATAGAGATCACATTTGTGGATTCCCCCAAAAAATGCCTCAAATAAATTGGGACACAAACCTACCTATGTTTCAAGATGAAAATTTTGATGACCCCTTGTTACATCTCATCAAATTTCATATACATACATGGAGATTAAAAGTTGAATGGCATGAGGATTGCCTCATGAAAATGTTCATGGTGACATTAGAAGGTAAAGCAAGGGAGTGGTATGAAGGCCTGGACCCTGGTAGTTTGTTTTCTTTAAAAGACTTCCACAAGGTATTTTATGAGCATTATAAAGAAAATTGTTCATCTTTATCATTAGCTAAAAATTGTTCTGATCAATCTGAAGATCTCATATAATACCTTGTAAACATTGATGAAGATTTGGGAAATTAGCATCCTGAAGATCTATTAGAGGAAATTCATGAACTTCATACTCAAGTTAACTGTCATGACAACCAAGAGGATTTGGTTGAAAATGAAATAAATCAGGGAATGGAAGAAAATCCACAGGATCTATCTAAAGGGACAAGTGATGATTCACCATCTCTTCTATGTGAGGCTCAAGAAGACCTTTAGCTTTATGACCATCCTTCACAAGAGAAAGAGGGAAACTGGGTTTCTATCCAAAGAAAGCAGAAATTTCCTCCTCTTTTAACTGAAGAAGAAATCAATCAAATCCTAAACATACAACCAGCCTCCAAATTTTTAGGTAAAGAAGATATTTCTATTTATTCCACTACTGACCTATCCACTGATGCATTTTCTCATGCAAATACTATAAAACAGATTGATACTAATGCTGTACTACCTTCTCAAGAAGACCTATTGTCAGAGAATGCTTCTGATGAGGACCTTCACACAGAATTCAACCCATTCAATCAAAGCATATCAAGTTTGTTTAAAGACAACATAGTAGTATGTAATGAGGTTGCCAAGCCAGATGATCATGAAGAAGAGGTGGAGTGTCTTTCTCAAAAGCATCCCAAGCACAACCAAATGGAACAAGAAATAGTCCTGGATGAAGCCCATGGTTTAAATCCTCATAGCCAGGTATTATTCAGAGATCCTTTTGCTGGTTTCTTAGAGACATTTAAAGAGGGAGTAAAATATGCCAGCAATAGTTTGTTGCAGAGTTTAAAGAAAATTTGGAGCACTAATGTTCAGAAGCAGGCAAAATGGGAGTGGCCTTTTTGTTTTTTCAAAATATCTAAAAGGCTAGAGAGAAATCAATCATCTAGTTATTTACTTGATTGGTTACATTGGAAAAGAGAGTTCACCTAGTCAAAATATACCTCCAAATTAGACTAGGGTAGGTAGGTATGCAAAGAAAGCTGATCTAAAAAAGATACAAAAAGAAAGAAAGAAAAGAAGAAAAGAGGGTAGATAAAAAGAAAGGTAAAGCCCCATACCAAAAAAGAATGTTTCTGAAAGTGTGCAAGTCTAAATGCCACTACTTTGGAAAAGGAAGTTTTGGTAAGTCATACAGCCTAACCATGATTGAACAAGTTTTAAATTTCTACTGATAGGTTAGGGAATGAAGATTTGCCAAAATGTTTAAACGTGGCTTATAAGTAGATTAGATTAGGAAAGAATATTGGTTCCAAAGTTCAAAATCTGAACCAAAGAGAAAAGCGAAGGATGCATAACAAGTTCCAGATTATAGCCCTCAATTTTTAGTCTTACTTTGTGCAAAAATAAAATCTGTGTGTAGCTTGTCCAAAATGCCACAGCTCATGACAAATCAAACTGCTTAACCTTGATTTGGTCATGTTTCAAATTTTATGTTGATAGATTAGAGAATGAAAATCTGTCAAGCTGTTTAATCTTGACAGATAAGTAGATTACATAGAGAATAAAAGAGCTCATCAGTCTAATCTGAGCCTTTGGATGATATAAGGGTAGAAGTAGATAGTTTGTGCTTTCAAAATAAAAAATGATGTCAAGGGTTTGCCGGTCCAAATGCACCTAAATGAAGAAAAAATGTTAGGAAAAGTATGATGGGTAGGTAGAGTTGATGTTGAAGCAATCATGTTTTTCAGATTTTAAGATCACAGCTTCAAAGAACAGCAGCAAATCAACAATTGAAAAAGGACGAAATCTGCAAAGCCCAATCAAGGCACCGATCTACAAATTCTAGAGATCTGAACTCTGAGGTTATTGACACCTCCTAAAGGAGCTGCCCTCCCTAGCTGGAGCCACTGTTATCCTCATGTATTCTACAGATTCACTAGGTGACTATGGGTTTATTACAATCAGCTAAAGATAGCATTCTTTGCCTATCAACTATCTTTAGAAATCTCACTGCCTTCATTATCTTCATAAAACCTTTTTCACTATTCCTCAGTTGGTCTTCTCAAAGTCACCTTGCTGCTCTTAAAAGAATTCATTTTGGGCTTATTTTCCTCATCTTCGCCCTTGTGTTAGTGTCAGCCTTTGCATACTTCCACCGAGGATCAAAACACATTTTCATGTGCATCTTAGGTGTCTCATATTGAACAAATTTTTCATCATTCCATTAGGTCATGATTTAAAAAATTGTTCCACTGGTGGTTGTCCTTGTCAACTGTCCTATTCTTCTTCACAAGCACTAAATCCTAATTTCCTCTCCCATTGAGCTAGGGTTTTCTTTGAAAAAGAGGCATATGAGCAGAAAGGCCATAAGGTAGGTCATCTTAGTAAGTATGAGTCCATTCCAACTCATAATATCATGTCTCCATCATTTTTTAAGAAATCATTCCAAGAATCAAGTCATTTGCCACACATAGAGCCAGTTTCGCTTCAAACTATGTTTCTATGCAATTAACAAAAGTGAGAGAGGTTTTTGTCCCTCGTAGGTCAAGAAAGAAAACAAATCTTTCAGCTTTTACACAGGTATCATGGTTTGGGAGAAATGTCAAATTTACAGGTGCTACAAGAGGTTTGCTGCACTTATGGAGTGACCTTGTACTCCAAATGACTTGCTTGATGAGTCAAATGATAACTCGACAGAGAGAGATTTCCAATGAGCTATCATGAGCTCAATTTGGAGTTGAGGAAGGCCTCGAAATGTCACCTGCACCAACACTCTACGTTTTTGCACCCTCATTCAACACTTTTTGACCAGTCTAGGGAAAATCAACTTTTGACAAGACAAATGAACTTCAAACAGAAAACCAAAGGAATATTTGGAAAGTAGACAGGATAAGCTTTCCAACGAGCTATCCTGGGCCCAATTTGGACAGAGGGAGGGCCTTGAAATGTTGTTTGCAAAAAGCTACGGGAATGGCGTTGCGCGCTTGGACTTTGGCGCTGTGCCCATGCCAATAATTTTCAACTAGATTTTTGAAGGTGCTGTGTGCCTAGCCAGAGAAGGTTGTGGAGTGATCTATGAACCCAAACAAGTTCTAATATTCTCCAAATTTTTCCAAAGTCTTCCAAATAGCCCTCAGAGAAGTAAGTACACATTTTTACCTTTTTTTTAAGCTATTTGGTAATCCTTAAATAAATTTAAGTGTAACCGTAAAGAAAACCCTAATTACAAGCTTGTGATCACTGTTTTATCCTTGTTTC
Organism: Pinus albicaulis; assembly: GCA_034641835.2. Taxonomy (NCBI): domain Eukaryota; kingdom Viridiplantae; phylum Streptophyta; class Pinopsida; order Pinales; family Pinaceae; genus Pinus; species Pinus albicaulis. The sequence goes on along the minus strand of CM076570.1, from coordinate 1,187,335,550 downwards.
ATCCTCCTAAAAGAAATATCAGTCACAGAAAGGGTAATTACATTGATTTAGGGTTTTCATTCATCTAGTTTGTCCCTACACACATTCCCTTTCATTCATTCCTTTCACTCATGATCATCCCCTTCATCTTTCAAGCTAGTCATCTCATCCCCTTCCCCTCATTCATTTCACTTGCACCCTAGGGTTTTCACAAAACAGAGAGAAGGAGAAGATAGTGGTGTTGAGACACAAAGGCCAAGAAGAAATGATCACAAAGGAGGATTATATTCTCAGTTCAGAACCTGCAAGTGAGAAAAATGGGACAAAGTTTAACACTGCTATAGAGGTGTTGGAATATTTATCAACAGAAAGTACTGATGATGTAGACTATCTACTCCTGGATGAAAAAAATTTACAGCAAGGGAAAGGAAAAGGCTATAGGGCCTATCATTGTTGAGGAGGAGGACAAACATGAAACTGAGCAGGAGTTTCAGTTGATTGACCTTGATGATGAGGATGAGGAGAGAATTACTAGTGCATTGGTCAAAGGCAAGGATGCCAAGATTAGTGAGCTTCAAGCTAATCTTGGTAGAGCAAAGAATGTGATTAACTTTCTTGAGCTAGAGAATCAACAGCTAGAGACAAAATAGATCATCAGTGAGGTCAAGGAAATCAGAGCTCAAAGAGAGGCCAGAAAGGCCAAGGCTTTTCTAGATGAGACCTTGGGTAGTTTTGATGGCAATGATGATGAGGAAGATCAACTTCCTAGACAGAGACCAAAGACCATTGGACTGAAGAGGGCTTTAGCCTGGGAAAGGCAAAATGAGTCAGAAGTGGGAGAGAAACTCACTCCAAGTGAGCTGCTTGCTATAGAGATTAGCAGGTATAGATAGCCTTGGCTTGAGAGGGAAAATTTGCATCTAGAGGGCCTACTAGAGAAGTCAAAGAGAGACAATGATGTTCAGAGGAAGATGGCAAGACATTATGCCATGAGAAACAGGATTGCAAGGGCCAAGCTCAAACGTGCCCATGCAAAGATTCGGGCTTTGACCGAGTCAAAGGAGAAAGAGAAGCTCAATATCCTTGTTGAGGTGTCCCTCCAAGCCTCTAAACCTTGATCAGCAAGAAAAATCCTAGTTTTGACACTTTTGTGCACATTTTGAATTTTTGACAGTTTGACTTGCAGAAAATTGGCCAAACGCGTAGCGCCACTGGCGTTGCGCTCTTTTTTGGGCCACCCAAATGAAAAATGGTCAGCATCATCATGTTCCTAGTGATGAGTACATCAAATTCAAAAAGTTTCAGGAGATGTGGAGCAAAACTGGTCCCTCAAAAAGTCCAAAAACCACCAAAAAATCACCCTTTTTTACCCTATTTTTGGCCTTGGCACTACGCGTTTACCAATCTTGGGAGAAGTGATTTTTGACAGGGCAGATGGGCACCATTTTGGAAAGTGAAAGCATATTTGGAAAATAGACTCAGATAACTTTCCAATGAGCCATTTTGGAGCTCATTTGGACATTAGGAAAGCCTCCAAAAGTTGGCTGCAAGACAGGCCATTTTTTCTGCCTTGGCACTGCGCGTTTGCACTGGCGCTACGCCCCTGTACCTTGGAGCTGCGCCCTTACCAGGAGTTATTGTAAAAGTTATTTAAAAGCCTTAAAGTCAAACATATTCCAAAGTTAGCTCAGGAGTTATGTTAGGAGTTATTATTACAATGAATGAGTCTCATATATTTTTCCTTGGGCCTTGCATGGTCTCAAAGGTCAAAATGCATTAAAATTGTATTAAATGACATTTGAAACCCTAGCTGAGGATCACCTCCTCATTTTGCAGATAAATACTGCATGGATGCTTCATGTTTTTTTATTGTTGATTGTTGAGCTAAATATCTCATAGACTTTGAGTTGTAAAGAGTTTGGCTTTGGAGCTTTGTAACTGTTTTGGACCGAATGTCAATGGAACAAGCACATTCACAGGATTCATAAATTTTTTTAAATGGTGATGTTGTTCTAATCTTATACTTCTTTCCTTTTGTTTTCATATTGTTCATCCTTTCTCTTATAACAGAGCAGAAAATTTAGGTTAAGATATTCTGTTAGAGGCACCTTAATTCTGTCTGCTTTTTATTGTTTAAATGTTTTCCACTACAAGGTTTAATTGGAGAACTTAGGAGTTCCCTACTCTCCATTTCCATCTAGTTTGTTTTCTTGAAATTAACTCAGTAGAGTATGGCTAAATAAGTTTATGGTTTGCCCTGTCGTTTGGTTCTACTAGAAATGTTGTTCTCAAGGTTTTCTTTGAATTTTACTTACTAGGGTTTGGCTAAAGAAGTTTATGGTTTGCCCTGTCCTTTGGTCCATCTTGAATATTCACTTTGAAGGTCTTTGAAGTCTGATTGAAGAATTTAGGAGTTCCCTGCTCTTTAATAATCACTGCAATGTTATCTTAAATGTTTTCTTTGTTTGAAAGTAAATAGCTAGAGAATTTAGGAGTTCCCTGCTCTTTAGGGTTTGCTGGATTGTTGTCTTAAAGTTTACTTACTAGGGTTTGGCCGAAGAAGTTTATGGTATGCCCTGTCCTTTGGTTCTTTCTTAAAAATAGTAATCTTAAGGGCTCTTCTTGTTCTAGTATATGTTAAAGGATTCTTAATTTCCCTTTAAGCTACTAAACTCACAATTTTATGTTCATTTCACACCCACATAAGCTGTTAAGATCCATTTGGCTTTGTTAACTTGCCCTATGAAACACCCTTGATTTGTTATTGTACTTTTCAAACCTTTCACAGACTCCATAGCCCAATGGTTTGAATTTCTCTTACTCTACCTATTCTTCTTAGCAACCAACCCAACCAAACAAAACAAAACAAACAACCCTATCATTTTAACTAGCCTAAAATCAACATCCTAAATCAATCGAGTTATATCTTTTATAGAAATATAGAGAGAGCCCTCTCTGAGTCCAAGAAGGCTAGATCCTAGGACTCCAAAGTTGGTTTGATGTTACCCTTGTTCATTTGGCCTTACCAATCTGAAAAATTATAGGGACTTAATAGAGGTGTTCTCAGACAGTGAGCCAAATGAAGAGGAGACCGAGATAGTAGAGTAGCCAAGGGATGAGGGAAGACCATCAGAGGCAAGAGGGCGACCACCACCCCCACATGGAGGAGGGCCATTTGCCCCAACAGGAGGAGTCCTCGCTTCACTTCGGGGTGTGCCGAAGTATCTGATACTCAGGATCAGAGGGACCATTCAGGGGCAATGTGTGTCAGTTCTGGTTGACAGTGGGGCCACCCACAATTTCCTTGATGCCCAAATGGTGGAGCGTAGGGGCATCCAGACAACCACATTTGAGTGGTTTTCAGTTCTAGTGCCAGGAGACCAAACCATGCAGTGTACGAGGTATGTTCTCGGATTGACTTTGCAGATGGGGAACTACTCACTCACTGATCATTTATTTATGGTTGATATCCTAGATACCAATATGGTGTTGGGAGTTTAGTGGTTGTACACATTGGGTAAGGTCACCATTGATTGGAAGCAACTAGAGATGAATTTCAAGGGGCCAGATAGGAGGCTAGTATTATTGAGGGGGATAAAATCTTATCCACCTCAGATAGATTCAGCTCACAGGATGGAGGCCAATCTGCAACATGGAGATATGGAGTGGGTAGTGTAGTTACGCATTTATGAGACTGGACACGAGCAAAGGCTATGCACCTGGATATATTAGCCTTGTTGGAGCAGCATTAGGGGGTTTTTGGAGATGTTCCGCCGGGGAGACCACTAGACCATGGATTTGAGCACACTATTGAGTTGGAGGATGGGTTGAATGCAATCATCACCACCCCTTATAGGCACCCAAAGGCCTATAAGGACGAGATAGAGCAGGCCATTCAGAAGCTATTGAAATTGGGACACATAAGGGCTAGCTCGAGACCATTTTCTTCTTTCGTGGTGCTGGTGAAGAAGAAATATGGGACACTGCGTATGTGCATAGACTATCGGGCCCTTAATAAAAAGACTTTGAAGAACAGGTATCCCATTCCACGCATAAATGAGTTGATGGACAAACTTAGGGGAGCTAAATACTTCTCTATGATAGATCTGCGTTCAGGTTAGCACCTGATACGCGTGAGGGAGCAGGATGTTCCAAACACTGCTTTTCGCTGCCATTATGGTCATTTTGAGTTTTTGTGATGCCCTTCGGGCTAACCAACGCTCCGGCTACATTTCAGTCTTGTATGAACCACGTGTTCCCTGGACAACTGAGACGCTTTGTCTTAGTTTTCTTTGATGATATACTCATTTACAGCCAAACATGGGAGGAACACCTCCAACACTTGGAGGAAGTGATAAAAAGAGGCAAACCAAGGATGGTGATAAACTGCAAGCCTCTAAATTCAGTTCTGAAGTCCATTGCATATCCACTACTGAACCAGGCCTCACTGCTCCAAAAATTGAAAGGATGTACTATCTTCTGAAAGTTTGATTTGAAATTTGGTTTTTACTAGGTTGGCATTAAAAAAGAAGATAGGTATAAAATAGCCTTCGTTGCCCCACATGGACAATACCAATGGAAGGTTATGCCTTTCGGATTAAAGAATGCTTCGTCCAAATTTCAAAAGAGGATGGAAGATGTCTTTCGTGGTCTCGACTGGCTAATCATCTACATTGATGATTTACTTGTCTGTTCAAAAAAAATCCAAGAACACCAGAAACATCTCCAAATATTCTACGAGCATTGCTTTAAACATGGTTTAGCTCTGAGTAAAACCAAAATGGAGATTGGTTTGACTGATATTGAATTTTTAGGACTGCAAATTTCTAACGGTAACATTGTTTTACAAAAACATGTTTTGCAGAACCTTCAAAAATTTCCAGAGCAAATCACTGACAAAACACAGTTGCAACGTTTTTTAGGCAGCCTAAACAATATCAGGAGATTCTACAAAGGACAAGCTGAAGATCTCAATGTGTTGCAACAAATATTAAAGAAGGTACCAATCCCATGGAACAATGCCATGACAGCAGCGGTATGAACTATAAAGGAGAAAGTCTAGTTTCTCCCTCCTCTCCGCCCTCCTACAGACGAAGGTCTCTACATTCTCAAGACTAATGCTTCCAACGTTGCATGGGGAAGTGTCTTGCTCGAAAAGATTGGATCAACAGAACACATACTAGAGGAGCAACAACTCTATGCGAAGATGTCCAAATGTGAGTTTGGAGTCTTGGACTGACAAAGATGTACCTTGGGCATGTGATCGGGAAAGATGGAGTGAAGGTACACCAGGAGAAGATTCGAGCTATACTAGATTGGCCCACACCCAGGAACGTGACGGAGTTGAGGGGGTTCTTGGGCATTTGTACCCATTACAGGAGATTTGTTAGGGGGTTCTCACAACTTGCAGCACCTCTTACAGATTTGACAAAGAGGGGAGCCTATGAGTGGACACAGATAGCATAGGAGGCATTTGAGTGGCTCAAGAGGGTCATGAGAAGCTACCTATTTTAGCCTTGTTGGATTTGACACTGCCCTTTGTGCTGGAGTGTGATACCTATGGTGAAGGGGCTATGTCGTTTTGACACAGGGAGGCCATCCCATTGCATTTGAGAGTAGGAAGTTACTGCCTCATGAGAGGCTATATTCAATGTTGATAAGGAGATGTTGGCAGTGATGCATGCACTGGAAAAATTCAGGCAGTATCTAGTGGGCAACCGGTTCAAGGTGAAAACGGATCACAACAGTCTCTGATTCTTCCTTGAGCAACAATCATTGGAGGAGAGGTAGTAGAAGTGGGTGAGTAAGCTTCATGCTTACGATTTTGAGATTGAGTACGTGAAGGGCAAACACAATGTGGTAGTTGAATCCCTTTCACGGAGACCAGTAGTGTTGTCCTTGATGGATGTCACATAGGATTGGAAAGATCAACTGTTGGTTAAGTATTCCAAGGACAGGCAGGCTTGTGAGATTCTGGATGGTGCACACAGGGATGACTGATTCCGGGGACCAGATCTATTTTTTACCAGGATCTTAGTTGAGGGAGAGGGTCATGCAGGCAGCACATGATTCTCCAATAGCAGGGCACCCTAGTTTCCTCAAGACATATTGCACTGTCAAAGAGATATTTTCTTGGAGGAGACTCAAGGGAGATATTCTGAGGCATGTGAGGGAGTGCATAGATTGCCAAAGGAACAAGGTAGAGCTTTCTCATCTAGCCGAGTTGCTACAGTCGCTTCCCATTTCGAAGAAGAAGTGAGAGAGCGTATCTATGGACTTGATCACAGGCCTACCAGTTGCGCAGGGTAGAGACTACATCTATGTAGTGGTTGACAGATTGACCAAGTTTTCCCACTTCTTTGCAATTTCATCGAGGTCTTCAGCCTCCTAGGTGGCTGAGTTGTTCTTTCAGAAGGTCTTCTGATTCCATGGCCTCCCCAAGACCATAGTGAGTGTCAGGGACAATAGGTTCATGAGGGATTTTTGCTAGGAGTTGTTCCATTTGGTGGGGACTAAGCTTACTCCCAGCACTAGCTATCATCCCAAACTGATGGGAAAACCGATTTTGTGAACAAGTGGTTAGAGGGGTACCTACACAACTACGTGGCTACATCTCAGGGAGTTTTGCTACAACACGACCTACCACATGTCTATTGGTATGTCCTATTTTCGAGCTCTTTATGGATATGATGCACTTACTTTTTTTGACTTGGTGTTTGGAGACAGCAGAGCGCCGGGGACTAAGGATTGGGTTCAAGAGAGCCATGATATCCTCCGAGTCCTCAAGAACAATTTGCAAGCAGTCCAAAATCAACAAAATATATATGCTGATAAGCACAGGGTGGAGAGACAGTTTGAGGTAGGAGACTTGGTCTACGTACGTCTATATAGACAGTCTTAGCTCAAGCAGAAGGGTTCAGAAATTGCAACCATGGTTCTATGGACCTTATTGGGTTGTGAGGAAGGTGGGTGAGGTGGCCTATGAGTTGGATCTACCTCCCGAGAGCTGGATTCACAACATATTCCATGTCTCAAGCCTGAAAAAGGCATTGGGATAGTAGGTGGTAGTAGCGACCGGGTTGCCTCCGTTAGATGATGAGGGGCATTTGATTTTAACACCAGAGGTTAAATTGGAGACCAAGGAGAGGAGGTTGAGGAACAGAGTAGTCATGGAGCATTTGGTCAAATGGAAAGATTTTCCAGAGGAGGATGTTACCTGGGAAAATGAGCATAATTTGCAGCCTTTAGTTTTACATTGTTTGGGGTCAAGCAACATCTAGGAGGGGAGGACTGTAACGTCCCTTCCTAAATGTTTCTAAATTTTCCTAATGTCTTAGGAAATAAATTTTGGCAATTTTGATTAAAGCTAACCCAAGGAAATTTTGGTGGAGAACATAGGAGAAATGAAATATTTAGTTGTTAGTGGAATATGGGACCCACAAGGATAGCACACTTGGGCAAAAAGAAATTCGAATTCCCCAAGGAAAAATCGAAATATGGAGGGGCCCACAAGGATGCATGGCCAAGACTTATAAAAGGAAGGAAAAACGAAGTCATTGGCATCTTTTGTTCATTTGAGAAATCGATTTGCCTTAACTTCTTAGCTAAGACAAACATTGTGTTATTTAGCACAAGAGCTTCCCAAGGAGTGAAGCTCAAACTTTCTTCGGTGGACTTCGAGTGCCACCCAAGGAAAGCTTTCCTTACCTTGTGACCGGAGGAGATAGCATCTACAAGTCCCACACATTTCAGGCGTGCCTGGGATGCAGTATTGAGTGAGCACTGCGCAGTAGAGGGAGACAACTAGTGGTTGTGTTGTTGAGTTGTGGAAGAATTGTCCGGAGCAGCTACAAGAGGGATCCTTGGCCATTTTCTGAAGTGTGGGAATAGTTACATCCAGGGAGAAGCCATATACATGTAGTTCCCATCATCCATACACCAGGGACTGCGTCATACTCTCTGTGAATGCACATAGGAAGGTAGCCATTTTGGGGAAGCATTTTCTGAAGGAATTAGGGGCTGAGGTGTTGGGGAAATATTTGGATGGGCCTTGGAGATATTTTGCTGGAGTTTGGAGAGAAGTAACAATAGCAGGCACAGTGACAAAATTCGAATTTGGAGGAGGTTAAAGCTATGAACGGTCAGTTTTTGAAGGTTGGATCTGGAGGAAATCATTTCTATTTTTTTCTGGGTTTTAGGCAAGGATCACCTTACCAAATTCCTAGAATTTTCTGGGCATTTTTCAGTGGGTAAATCAGAGGCCGAAGTTAGGCAGCAGTGTAGTCTTGGAGCAGTAGCACAGTTTTCTGGAGGAGCTTGCTATTGGAGCTGTTGGATTTTCTTGTACTCATCACCTGGTGCTTGTAGCTTGCCTTGTGCAAGCCCAGGTGAATTTTCTCCAACTTATTGTACCACAACATTATCGTATAATAAAATTTGGCCAGTTTATGGAGTGGCGCAATTTTTTTGTTTAATGTGTTAATTTTTGAAACTTTTCGTGTTGCTGTAATTGCATGTTTTCTTTCATCATTGTTAATTTTCCATTAGAAATATTACACAAAATTAGTAGTGATTCTCCCATCATGATATATATTGTGCAGATCCTTGCCGTGGCATTCTATATATGACTAGGATTTGGAGATAAGACATTGAAAAATTGCGTCCTCAATTCAGGATCTATGGCGAACATCATGCCACTTATGATAACGAGGGGTTTAGATATGAAAAGGACTAAGATATATAGGAATACATGCACTATTGGGTCCAAAAAGGTCAAGGTATATGGGGTCATGGAAAATCAAAAGATGTCATTAGAAGGATACCCTAAGACAGAGACCACAGTTGATTTATTGGTGGTAGATATCCCAAATGGGGAATTCTTATTTCTCAAAACTATCTAAACCACTTAGGACCCATTTTCTCATTTTCTATGATGACAAGTCACAAGCCAAAATTCACATGGCAGAAAACTCTTATATCATTAGGTATTGAAAAACTTATACTAGACCTTTCATTATCCACCATGGGGATCCTGATGACGAGTTATTGGAAGAGGGGTTTGGTGAATGGAAGATGTATATTGATGTATATGACCTTGATCTTGAAGTTGAGGGTACATATACTATGTATTTTTATGGAGCTTGTTCAAAATTAGGGGCAGGAGCTGGCATAGTTCTTATATTCCCATCCACAGAGCATACTTCGTTTTATCTCCGTTTAGATTTCAAATATACTAATAACATAGCCAAATATGAAGCTTTGATCCTTGATTGGAGGCTGTGAAGTATAAACAAATCAAGAAATTAATTGCTATTGGAGATTTTTACCTCATTGTTTCACGAGTCAAAGGATCTTGTGACACCAAGAGCGAAGGTTTGATTCCATCCAAAGAAAGAGGATCCAAAATAATTGAAAGCTTTAAATACTTTTTCATCAAGTTTGTTCCTAGGGATTATAATCAATGAGTTGATACTTTGGTTGTAGTTGCTTGTAGTGACCAAATTCTCGATGAATAACTTCTCAAGCATGGGAGGTGTGTGATTGATACTATGTTTCATCTTTCTATACCTGATTATTCTAAGAATTGGCCCCTATTTGAGGACGATAAGTAAATAGTTGGTTTTTTGCAAGGGGAAGAGAAAGTGAGGAATAGACAGAAGGATATTGATCTGGAAATCCAATTTGACAGAAATAATAGAACACCAATCATCAATGAAATTTGATAATCCTATGATACCATTGATTTAAATCGAGGTTCCCTATCATCACCTCAAATAATCAAGATAGGAAAGAATCTCAATAAGCTTGAAAGGATAGAATTGGAGAAGCTTTTACGTGAATTCAAAGATGTTTTTGCCTAGTCTTATCAAGATCTAAACGCATATAGTCCTGATATTATTAAACATACAATACCTATCCAGGGAGGTGCAAAACTTGTTAAGCAGAAGTTGAGAAGAATCAACCCAAAGCTGGCCCCTTTGGTTAAAGAATAACTCAAGAAGATGGTTGATGCTGGTATCATTGCCCCTATTAGGCATTCATCATGGGTATCTAAACCTATGGTAACTAGGAAGAATACTGGGAACATTAGAATGTGCATTTATTTAGGGATTTGATACAAGTATCATTAAAATATAATTACCCTATGCCAAACATGGAAAACCTCTTGCAAAGGATAACATGAGTCCAAATGATGTCTTTCCTTAATGGATTCTCAGGTTATAACTAGGTAGTTTTAAGTGATGAAGATCAACTGAAAACCACTTTGACAACCCCATGGGGAACTTATAAATATTTTAAGATTCCCTTTGGATTAATTAATGTTGGATCCACCTTTCAAAGGGACATGGACTTCCCTTTCCATGATTTGATAGGAAGGATAATTGAGATTTATCAAGATGACCTAATGGTTGCCTCTAAAGAAAGACATGACAATTGTAAGCACCTCAAGAAAGTATTTGAAAAGTGTCGGCAATATAGTATTTCCCTTAATCCAAAGAAGTTGATTTTTGGAGTTGATTAGGGAAAATTGTTAAAAATCCCGAGTGTCCTCCTAAAGGAGAAGTGTGTAATTTCAAAAGAATCATTTGTTTAGTTGGGAATTCTTACAAAAATATAAGTGATATTTGTACCATAGAAATCATTTTTACAACTAAATGTATCAGATGTACTAGGATCTTGCTGCAACTTTTGAATGAGTGTCCATACATCTTTGTCCTTCTTCCATTCATCTCTTGCTTCAGTTATCCAATCTGGTTGGATAATAGAAATGGCACAAAGCAATGCTTCCACCTCTTCATTCTTTCTTGAGAGTGCATCTGCAACAACATTCAGCTTTCCTTTTTTGTAGATGATTTCAAAGTCATAACCCAACATCTTTGTGACCCATTTTTGTTGTTCTTCTGACGATAGTCTTTGTTCCAAAAAGTGTTTAAGACTATCATGATCAGTTTTTACCTTGAAGTGTCTTCCCATTAGGTAAGTTCGCCATTTCTTTAGTGCATGCAGTATTGCTAACATTTCCTTCTCATAAATAGGTTTCTGTAAATACTTTCCTTCGATTGGACGACTTTCAAAAGCAATGGGTCTTCCTTCCTGCATTAAAACAACACCAATTCCATTTCCTGAGGCATCACATTCCACAATAAAGGTTTTGTGAAGTCTGGCGTAGCTAAGACCGGTGCTAGGCACATTGCCTCTTTAAGATGTTCAAAGGCCTTAGTTGCTTCAGGAGTCCATGAAAATGCATCTTTCTTCAATAATGTTGTTAGAGATGTTGCTATTCTCCCATAATTCTTAACAAACTTGCGATAATGCCCTGTTAACTCGAGAAATCCTCGCAACCGCTTTATGGTTGTGGGGACTTTCCATTCCTTAATGGCTTTAATTTTGTTAGGGTCTACCTTAACACCCTCGTGAGATACAATATGACCCAGATATTCCACCTCTTGTACTCCAAAGAAACATTTGGATTTTTTTGCATATAATTGTTTCTCCTGCAATAGTTTGAGCACCATATCAACATGTTGAACATGATCCTTCCAAGACCTACTGTAGATTAGTATATCATCAAAAAATACTAGCACAAATTTTCTAAGGAAGGGTTTGAAAATGGAATTCATCAACCCTTGAAATGTATAAGGTGCATTGGTAAGGCCAAAAGGCATGACCAAAAATTCATAATGACCCTCATGAGTTCGAAATGCTATTTTCGGAATATCTTCAGTCTTCATTCTAATTTGATGATATCCTGAATGAGGATCCAACTTGGTAAAATAAATTGCACCATGTAATTCATCCCATAATTCATCAATCATAGGAATGGGAAATTTGTCTTTAATAGTGAGCTTATTGAGCTCCCTATAATCCAGACACATGCGCCATGATCCATCCTTCTTGTGCACCAATATTACTGGAGCAGAGAAAGAACTTTGACTAGGTTGAATTATACTAGCCTCTAACATTTCTACAATCATACGTTCAATTTTGCTCTTTTGGACATAAGGATATTTGTAAGGCCTGATGTTTGGAGGAACACTTCCTGGAATCAAATGAATAACATGATCATGATCACGAATAGGTGGGAGTCCTTTGGGGGTTTCAAACACCTTGGAATGATTGTCCAAGACCTTTTGGAGATCTGGAGAAATAGATGATTTTGATGTTGGAACTTCTAGTGAGCATAATTGTGCAATTACGTCTCATTGTTCTTTCTTCAGAAGATTTGTCATGAAATTAGAGCTTATTATCTTTCCCGGCTTCCCTGCGATACCCCGTAATTAGACTTCCTTTCCTTCCAAAAAAAATTTCAAGAAAAGTTCTTGAAAATTAAAGGCTACTGTCCCAAAAGATTGTAACCATTATACTCCTAGTACAACATCAACACCTCCCATTGGAATGGAAAGAATTGGAATATTCAATACATATTCCCCCATGGTTAGCTTGATATTATGGCATTTTCCAGAGTAATTTATAGTTCCTCCATTTGCAACCATCACTTGACATTCTGGTGCTAGGTATAGGAAGCAATTCAATTCCTTAGCTACCTTGCAATGAATAAAATTATGGGTACTACCCGAATCAATCAACACTATTACCTTTTTCTTCTTGATATGTCCTTATACCTTGAGAGTTTGAGGAGTGGTAATTCCTTCCAATGCATTACACGATATGTTCAGACTCATTTCTTCTTTCTATATGGTTGGTTCTTGGTGTATATCCTCTTCTTTTGAAGTTTCTTGTTCATTTTCTTCCTCCTCTTCACAATCTATGTAAAATAATTTCTTCTCAACACACTTATGACCTTTAGTGTATTTTATATCACAATTGTAGCAAAGCCCTTTTGCTCTTTTTTCTTCCAATTGTTGTGGTTTCAACCTTGTAGGTTGTGGAAGTCTAGGAGTAGCAACACTTCCATATTTATAGATGTGAGTGGTAGGCTTCCTTGTCGCCATAATTTTACATTCAATTTTTCTTGCCAACCTAAATGCCTTCTCCAAAGAATCAGGTTCCCAAAGGCAAACCTCTTATTCGATGTTATCCTTTAAAGTCCCTATGAAGACATCAATCCTGTGCTCCTCTAGAATATCAGTTACCCTTATATTCAATTTTTGGAAGTCCTCAATGTGCTCCACCAATTGGACCCTTTTGTTTGAGATTTATCAATTGTCTAAAGAAGGTGTTGCTCTTTGTATCCTCATAATGTGCTATCATTTCCTCCATAAAGATTGACCAAGTGACAATGTTTTTATGGGAGCAAAGCCATCGATACCATACAAATGTATTTTGTTCTAAATATAAAGTTTCAATGCATACCTTTTGTGTGTTTTGCAAATTATTGAGATCAAAATATTTATCCATCTATAGTATCCATGTTATGGGATCCTTGCCATCAAACTTCCTCATATCGATATTTGGAATATGGTAGGTTTTCCATCTCACATTTGAGTTTATGAAATTGCGATTAACATTTATTTTGTTCTCATCATGAGTTTCCTCTACTATCTTTTCGCCATTAGGAATCATTTCTTGTATCAAATTTCTCAAACCTTCCTTCAAACCTTCCATGTCTTCCTTCAAACCTTCCATTTTTTCTTCCATGTCTTCCCATGCCATTCTTCAAACCATCCATATTAGCTTACACGCCTTTCTTCAAACCATGCATATTAACTTCCATGCCTTTATTCAAACCATCCATCTTAGCTTCCACGCCTTTCTTCAAAACTTCCATTTCATTTTTTGTTGCTCTTTGCAAGAGCAAAATTTGGTGCACTTGCTCTTGTAATTTTGATATATCATGTTTCACTTCTTCATCTTCATGAGTCATAGTAGAGATTCTAAGGGCTTAATGGGTGTTGAATTCTTTTTAGGGGGGATTTTAGAACCCAATACTGATATCTATGCTTCAATATGCCCTTGGAATCACTTCAAACTGATTTTTCAAACAAGACTTGTGCACTTTGAAAAAAATACACCTTTATCTTTCTTTTGAGGAGCTCGATATTGAAACTGAATTATCTCTGTGATTTTGGATCTTCAATATCTGAAATTTAGTCCTGTAGTATCCCTCGAAAGCTTCTTTGGAATTCCACCGGTCTGACCTGATTTGGATGCTTCAAGGAAAAGTTATGCCCAATCTTCCACGATGACCTAATTATGGACTGGTTCAGTAGAGAAAACTTGTATGACATTCCACGTGTCACTGTTTCCTCCTTCGGCTCTGAACTTGATACACAGGGCACTACAGTCTGTGAACGTTCAATCACTTTTTACAGAATTCCAATCTAATGCTCAGAGCGAGAGTTATGAAGATTTTCCCAAAGTGACCTCTTTTAGATGAAATTCGAGAGCCTGCAAAAACCCTCACTTTCACAGATCGTATATCCTAAAATATTGCGAACCAAGATCTGAAATGTTTACATGAGGTTCCTCAGGATTTCAGCTTCGCATGATACAAATTTCAGCTTCTGAACCTTTGTAGAAAAAAGTTATAGCGAAAATGCCACAATGATCTGTTTGGAGCAGCAAAACCCTAGAATCCAAAGCTCTGATACCAAATGTTATGAAACCAACTCCAAAAATAGAAGAAAAGAGAGATCAATGCCTTAGAAATAAGCCACTTCGAGGGGGAAACTTCATTTACATTACATAAATGAACAATTCTTGGATGATACAAATGACAAAACCTCCTTCTATATATAGGAGTCCATGGGGTCACAATATAATCCTAGTCGACCTAACAATAATAATGTAAGGGCACAATAACAACAATATGGGGGTTACAGGGGTACAACAATAACAATAAGGGGGCTACACTAACAACAATAAGGGACTACAATAGTAATATCGGGACCTAACACAATGCCGAATCCTTTGACACAATGGTGCTGGCATCCATTTGTTGCAAGTATGGTATTGTGCTAGCACATTCATCTAATTATTGTCCATAGCGAAATGGTGAAGTTGAGTCAAGTAACAGAAATCTTATCAAAATCATTAAAATAACTGTGGGGTAGCATAAGCGCACTTGGGATAGCAAGATAAAGTATTCACTTTAGGCTGGTTGAACTATGGTAAAGGCTTCAATATGTTATAGTCCATTCCAACTAGTTTATGGGGTGGAAGCAAAGCTCCCTATTCAATTGAAGCTCCCGGTATTGGATGTATTAAAATATTGTACTGATAAGCAAGATGCTCTCCAAGAAAGGATTGATGAAATTATCGAGGCTCATGAGAATAGAAGAAGGGCCCTTGATCAATTAGGTCAGAATCGAGCAAAGATCAAAGGGTAATTCGATAAAGATGCCTAAAACATAACCTTTGAGCTTGGAACCCTAGTTCTCGTATGGGATAAAAGGAGGGAAAATCTTGACATGCATAAGAAGTTGGATAATTTGTGGATTGGTCTGTAAAGGTTGATGATATTGTGGGGGCAAACTCTTATCACCTTGAAGACCCAGAGGGAGATGAACTTGCACTTCCTATGAATGGTCAACTCCTAAAGGAGTATTTTTCGTGATGGCACTTGACATTGTATCGTATGATTGTTAGAATAGGTGCATTTCATATTGATTTTGCATTAGAATTTAATATCACATTGGTTGCTCATGGTAGACTAGATTGAATTTATTTTAATATTTAATTATAGAATAGATTTTATTTATTATATGGTTTATTATATATTTGATGAAAAACAAGGTGATCAAGTACATCTAGTGCACATTCTCTAAAACATAGTTTGTGATGTGCAGGTAATAGGTCTACCGTCCTAGACGATTGCTAAGGTTCTCATGACCTCCGCGATCGAGTACATGGAAGATGCGTTCTACGACGAGCTCATGTCTCAGTTGTAGTCAGATGTAGCCCACCAAAAGTTGGGTACCCGTTTGGAGAGTTTTCTTTCCGATGTATCTTCCTTTAGCCGGCAACAGCAACAACCCCTATCAATCACTTGATAGCTTCGATGTGCTACTTTGTCCCTGCTACTTGAGCCGTCCATTGTGTACCCTTGCTCATTTGTCATGACCGTATGTTTGAAGGTGGGCCATCCAATCCCAAAGGTATGATGTTTCATTATCTAATTGAGTGTTTATGCTTGTTTTCCTTGGGCATGGATTACTGGGAGACTTGGAAGAAGAGTTTTGACTGTACTCCTATTCCCTTACCTTAGCTGGGGGGGTTAATCCTAAATCCTAGTCTCGTGGGATCTCCTTTATTGGATATTGGTTTTAGTAAAGACACTACAAGGGAAACCTTGATTTTGGTTTCGTGGTCCTGCTTCTTGATACCATATATGTCACTCCCCTATGCTCATGAAAAACACTTTCCACATTTTCCTATATGGGTCCACATTTGTCCATTGGGTCCACAAAGTGTTAGTATCCCCTTCCCCTTGTCCACACCTTGGGTCGGGCTTAGAATGATGCCCTAGAGGTTGATGCGGCTATTAGTAAAAAATAGATAAAAGCATAATATGGCAAATTACAAAAGGAAATGTACCATAAAATGCAAAGTATGGCCGAGACAATAAATTAGAACATGGGAAGAAATCGAGAGTGAGCTCTACCCCTTATCATTATGGCCATCACCTTGGTTCCTATGGCCCCTATGAGTTCCCCTTGTATCATTGAGGAACCCATGCATGTCCCAACCCCTGGTGGGTGATGAACTGCCCCACACTATGGGGGTAAGCACTACTATATCATATACAACATGTTGTCATCCCTTAGAGGCCCGAGCAGTAAAATAAAAGAAAAATCAATAAAAGGTAAAAGGAAAATGAAGAAGGGTGGGAAAACAATGGTCGGAGTAATTCATGCACCACAATTTCTCTCTCATACAGTCATATATTGAAGGTGTGAGTAATACTTATTATAGTTATCCTTGTACCATGGCATGTGGCTTGGAGCCGACCCTTTGTTCCCACTCTGTTACATCATTATTTCACATGAAAACTACCATTTGAAGGATGTATCTTGGACCTGTCATTCCCTTAAAGGTTGAGAACACTTAATAGGGTCCTTCATTCACCATTCCTACCCAGAAAGGTAACACTACTACATGCTCAAAGCCCCAAATTTGGAAGGGAAGCACACTATGAAGTCTCACTCCTTCCCTTGATTAACGAGCTTATTCACTCAATTGCACTTATGAATCTTTGTATTTTAAGGTGAGGAGACAAATTGGATCTTGTATATGATTACAGGTGGGTTTTCATCTTGGACTTGGCCTCCCTATATGGGTTCCAAGCCCTCCCGAGGATCATGATGGAATTTTTAGGGTGAGTGTTGAGAGCCCTGGGCCTCCATTCATGGAGAGCATTGATTTTCACACCATCGGATTCTTCAACACCACTATTTTCTTATTCGTTGCCCAATTATTCAAGATGATGATGCACTTGGACTAGGTTTCCCTAGCCGGGCCCTGGCTATGCATTGCACTCTACACTTGGCAGTTGATGCAAGGCCCAGAGGAGGTTGTGCCTTTCCTAGGGAGACATGGGAGGGCATGTATCATATTCTAGACCTCATTGATAGAACATCGACTTGATTTTGAGCCACTTGGAGACCCATGAGACCCATTTTGGAGCCACAAGCCCAAAATAGGGGGTACTGTGTTAGTTTTTATAGCATCAGAGGTGTTCTAGTCTCGAAACCTTGCGAAGAGGGTAAAACATAGGAGTTCTCCATAACCCAAAAATTGTTGCTGGAAATTATACCTAGAAGTGTCTCAATTAGATTATTAGCGTATTTTTAAATATTTCCTATGTATAAACTTAGGAAAAGGGGTTAAGTAATCAGTATTAATTGAGATAAGGCATGAATCATCTAGAAAATCACCTAGATCGACTAGGAAATAATATTTTCCTTTGATTAAGTTTTAATCTTGGTCGTTGGAGGTCCAACAAAATATTATAAGAAGTCGATGGGTAGATGGAGAATACACACTTGTGGAGACACACAGATCGATTTCGTTGGGCAGTTCAATTTTCCAGAGGCACCGTCTGGAAGAGTTCGAGCTAGAAGGAAGCAGAGACAGAGAGGGGAAGGGACAATGAAGCCAGAGGAAGATTTCCAGATCCAATGAGTGCATTTGCAGAGAGGCCGAAATTTCTCCATGAAGTTGCATAGAGGCAGTGCAAAAGCTTCAGAGGGCAGTTCAATTTGTTGAAGGAGGAAGATATTTTCAGTTCCAAAGGCTGAGCAGAGGTTCCAAAGGGCCATAGAAGTGTTTTCCCATTTAGTAGCATGCAAGACAAATTTATTTTCAATTTTTTTGAGCATAGAGAGTGCAGGCAATGCGAGCAGCGTGAAGCTAGGAGGACTGCTTGATTTTCTGTGGATGTCAAATGTCGGGATTGCTCGAAGTGAGGGTAATTTCCCTCAAAAAAAAATTTGCCAGTATTTTCTCTGCAATATTGCCAGTTTTTAACATCCAGATTGTACTCATAATTTCAATGCTGCTTAATAATATAAATCCCTCAGCTCCTGCATTGGTTTTCCCAAGTAGGGTTTTTCAAGGGACATTTGTCTAAAAATAACTATCGATTTTTATGTGTGTGCTAGAATTTCTCAATTTCCACCGTTATTATTTTCCATAGTTTTAGTTCTGAAGGTTGCAGTGTGATTTATTCGATATTTGTTGTAGCAAATAAATTGTTAAATTAATTGCAAATTAGAAGAATTAATTCCAATTGCTACAATAGAATTTCAGACTTAAAATTTTCACATGGTATCAGGGTATGATTGATCAGACAGGGAAGCTCAGAAGCGAAAGAAATTTTTTTTTGTTCAGAGGGAGCAGCAAGACGAATTTCTGGAGTCTGCACAGATCCTTAGCTAGGAAGATCGAATTGTTGGGCAGATAGATTTTTCAGTGCAGTTTGGCATTAAAATTCAACTTGCCAGATTCAGTGTTTCTAGCAGGAAAAGGGAGCAGAAATTTAGATTTTCGTTGAGAAGGTTTCTTGTCTGGGCACAAAGAGTTTTGCAGCAGTTTGCTAGAGCAGAATCCATGTCAGGTGGAAAGAGAAAGAGCACACACAGAGGGAAAATTTCTGTTAGGCGATCTCGAGTTTTAGAGATCTTATTTTTCCATTGCAGATTAACAATAGTTGTGAGAATATCTTCTCACTCTAAAACTCCAATAACAAGGTAAAAGAAAAGAGAGAGCTTTTGACTAGATTTGAGATGGTCACAGATGGGCTCAGAGACCCAAATAAGTTGGAGGGAGCCTCCAACTATGTCATCTGGAAGACTAGAATGTCCTTCCTTCTAGATGAATACGACCTGAAGACCTATGCAGAAAATGTGGTGGCAGTACCATCACATATTAGGGAACCAGATCCAGGAGGAGGAGTATGTGACTCCAGTGTGTCGAATGGATAGGATCTAGTGCAGAAGCAATAAGGAGATCAGTTAGATTAGTTCCAGTTGTTTCAGCAGGATCATCCCTTTGCTATGGGGGCCTACAATACCACAGTAGCAGATTCAATGTCAGCATGTGCATTCAGGAATTTAGATGACACCTGCGTAGATAGTTGTAGTCAATACCCGGGAGACAGTTCCAGAACCAGTTGTAGTGACACAAGCAGTGTGAATTTCCCAGTTGTAGTATGCAAGTGCAATTCCAGCTAGGAGATTCCCAACGTAGAGCTACGCAGTCTAGTTTCCAGTATAGGAGAACAGTGCGAGTTGCCAAGAGGAAGCAGAGAGATTTCCCATAGGGAAATCGAGACTCAGAGAGAGTTTGGTTCAAAGTGAGCAACCCTATGGAAGCCAAAGCTTCAGGATCTAGGGAGATCAACCTCATTATTGCAGTAGTTGTAGTAGTAGTGCGGAAGCATTAGCAGAGCAGTAGCAACAATAATATGAGTAGTTCATATTTCACGATTTTTACGGTTATACCTCCAGGCGAGAGGTGGGGTGACTTGGAGCTATAGTCTAAGAGTTACAGACTTGGGCAGGGTCAATTGAGGTGTCTTCCTCATCGATTATTACCTGGATATGGCGGCCCACAGTATTCAATAGTAGGATGTATTAGTGTCAATGATGTAGTCAAATTTCGAGTGATAGTTGCAGACTATTGGTAGTCAAGTTCTAAGGAGCACAGTGCAGTGTTGACAGTAGAGCATGAGGCTCAGTAGCAGCATAGATTTTTCAATGGACAGTGCAGGTGCTAGTATTAGTCAGGACTCAGGAGACAAATGCAATAAACACAGTTGATTCAATATTTAGGAGGTTTCTCAGTTTTAGTTGCAGCAACAACAAATGAGAGGGATTTGCAGTGCATATGCAGAGTTGGCAGTAGTATAAAAGTGTCAGCAACAACATAGATGCAACATCGGAGTTGCGTAGTGGTTGGTGGGCAATGGAAGTCAGTCACAATGGCCAAACATTAGCATCATGATAGAGGGGTGATACAGAGACAAGGTGTTGTAGCAGTAGTGGTGCAACACTAGAACACTATCCTTGCTAATAGGGAGTGTTATTTTTTGTAGCATCATAGGTGTTCTAGTCTTGAAACCTTGTGGAGAGGCTAAAACACAGGAGTTCTCCACAACTTAGAAATCGTTTTTGGAAGTTCCACCTAGAAGTGTCTCAATTAGATTACAAGCCTATTTTTAAATATTTCCCATGTCTAAACTTAGGAAAAGGGGTTAATTAATGAGTATGAATTGAGATAAGGCGTGAATCATCTAGAAACTCACACGGATGGACTAGGAAATAATTTTGGCCGTTGGAGGTTCAATAGAAGATTATATGAAGAAGTCTATGGGTATATGGATAATACACACTTGTGGAGACACAAAGATCGATTTCCTTGGACTGTTCGATTTTCCAGAGGCAGTAGTTGGAAGAGTTCGAGCTAGAAGGAAGCAGAGATAGAGAGGGGCAGGAACAGTGAAGTCATTGGAAGATTTCCAGATCTAGTGAATGCATTTGCAGAGATGCCGAAATATTTCCAGGAAGCTGTGTAGAGGCAGCGCAGAAGCTTCAGAGGGCAGTTCGATTTGCTGAAGGAAGAAAACGTTTTCAGTTCCAGAGTCTAGGTAGAGGTTTGAGAGGGTTGGAGAATCATTTTCCCAATCAGTAGCTGGCAGGACAGCTTAATTTTCACTTGTTCCAAGCAACGCCAGTGGTGGCAACATGAGTGTAGGCAGTGCAAGTGCGGACATTGCAAGTGCGGGCATCGCAAGTGCAGGCAACATGAAGATAGGAGGACGACTTGATTTTTTGTGGCAGTGAGGTGTCGGGATTGCTTGGAGTGAGGGTAATTTCCCTCAAGAAATTTTTTCGAGTATTTTCTATGCAAGATTGCCAGTTTTCGACATCCAGATTGTACTCAAAATTTCACTACTGCTTAATAATATAAAACTCTTAGTTGTTGCACTAGTTTTCCCAAATTGGGTTTTTCCGGGGACATTTTTCCAAAAATAATTGTGTCAATTTTTATGTGTGTGTGCTAGCATTTCTCAGTTTCAAGCAGTATTTTTTTCCGTAGTTTTATTTGTGAAGGTTGCAGCGCGATTTATTCGATATTTGTCATAGCAAATAAATTGTTAAATTGATTAAAATTAGTATAATTAATTCCAGTTACTGCAATAGGATTTCAGACTTGAAATTTTCTCATCCAGGATATGTTTTGCAGCATAAGGAGGCTATTACCATCTATCTCATCATTTTTGGGGCCCTCTCCCACATTTCTAGCACAAGATTCCTCAATGCTACCTCTCTAGGCCTCCATGCATGCATGACATCAACATCACATGGGATTTGGAAAGAAATTAATTTAATTTTAAAGCTATCATTGTTGGCTTGTAACCATGGGTGGGTTACTTTGCAGATTGGACATGTTAGAGGGGCTTTATTATTTGTATTTTGACATTATGTATTATGTATAAATAGATGAGACCTAGTCTCATATTAAACCATCACTTAGGATTTTCGCATACCTCAGTAGAGAATTCAGACCTGCAATTTGGAGAGAATTTTGGATGTTTATGGATGAATTTTGATGTTTGGATCATTTTTTCTATCTTTTTGAGCCTCAAATGTCTTGTTGATGGATGGATATACTTCACATTATCTTGTAAGTGCTCTTTAATGATGTATTTCTAATTTTCGCTAATGTCAAATGTATAGATTATTGTCTCTTGATGAAATTTGTGCACTAGTTATTGAATATTGATCTAGGATTGTAATCTTGATCAATTTTGCATGTGTTGCTCATTGATAATGTGAAAACAATGTTCCTAGTGGATAATGATAATTTTTAATCCATGAAACACCATTAACTAAGAATAAAGAGGGTAAATGCTTGAAGGGGTAGTTAGGGCTTCCTCTTTAGGCCTCCTTGAAGGAAAATTTGATCAAATTAGAGTTCCCATCACTCCAACCTCCCAATGGTCTAGGCACTAGTCTCATCCCTTGGTGGTCACACTTGAATTTTATCCATAAATTTTCCTCCTTTTTCTTTTACCCTTTAAGGATAAGGAGGCTCATCTAGGGTTTGCTGTGAATTTCAATAGAGGGGAAATTTTTAGTTTGGCTTGGATAAAAATCTTCGTTTGTGTCTCCTCAAAAGGTGCTCAATTTTTGGTGAAATTTCCACAGTGGATTCTCCATAAATTTTGATGCCTTAGTTGCCACGTTAAGAGGGAACCCTAGAAGCTAATCCTTCAACTTAGGAATTCTTTGAAGGCAAGCTCTTTAGTACTTGAAGTAAATCATTCATTTCCTTTTCTCTCTCCTACCTTGACCTTCGATGCATATATATATATATATATATATATATATATATTGTGTCAAATTTTCAACCCTAGGTTTCATGTAGTTTCTTTTCCAAGGGGTTTTCATTGAAAGTCTTAATAGCTTCTCCCAAGTCTCACTTTCCCATCTTGGAAAATCATCCCAAATTCCTTCTACTCGATCACTGAGAAAGACAACACATTGTATCTGAGCTCTGGTACAAACAATATAGCTTGAACTCACAACAACTAACCTGACTCCATCATGAATGACACAACACTTGATCCTCTAATTTCTTTCTGACTCTTGTCGCCAACCACCATGTGCAACTTCGAGCCCCATTCAGTAGCTTTCTCAAACACATCCCGTGAACTTGTCATATGCTTCGATGCACCACTGTCCATGTATCATGCAGTCTCGTTGATGGTACTCGTTACTGCTAAATCTAGCAGAGGTCCTAGGAGGGGTTCCTATAGAGAAAATACTAGGTGAAGTGGATACAATGGAGCAATAGCCCACTATAACCTCAGCTAAAGGTCCCTGATCTTTACGAACTTTCACTGATGGGAGGAGTCCCTGATCTTTACGAACTTTCACTGATGGGAGGAATTTCATCAATTTTGGATGGCTAAGATTGATTTTGTATGATGCCCTAGGAGACACTATAGTTAGGGCTTAGAAAAGAGGAAAGGATGTGAAAATGAATTTCATTTTGATGATCACTAAGGACTAGACCAGTGCCTAGCATATTGGGAGAATGGATTTAGTGAGATTTCAATGTTTAGGAATTCTTTTACCCAATCAAGGCATTTCCTAGCAATTGTGCATAGCCCTAAAGGAAACAATTAGATTACCAAGAAAATTTACACTTCTATGATGCTGCAATTGATGAATTATCAAAGAAATTATTAATATCATATACCCCTTGGATATTCATTCACTATACCATGCATGAAACATATGAAAAACCTTCACAGAGACAAGATTCAACAAATTCGCATTTCCATTAGGGAAACAACTCCAGCTTCATGAGCGAAAATTTCATACATTAAACATGTGTAGAAATTATACCAATGGATTCAATCTAATTATTTAATGTACTAAAACAAGATATTGAATCCTTCTACAATATTTGCATAATATAAAACACGATCGCTCAATCATATGCAAGTAAGAGAAAGAAGTAAATCAATACACAACACCAGATATTCCTAGGGAAAGAAACTGCTCAAAACCCCTCCATATTTATTATATAATCAACCAAGATATCACGAAACAATACAATGAATTTGTACTCACCACAACCTCATACACTCTACCAATTGCTTCACACTGATCTAGGAAAAATTGGACAAACACATAGCCAATTATCGGCCTACCCTGCTTACACAATCCCTAGAGAATTAAACCCCTATTAAATAGGAAATCCAACCTTCATTGATTGCACAATTCATCATGGGCTTCCCGTGGTTTTATAATTGCACCTGGGCAGTTTGTCTAAAATACAACTGATAGTTTACTTGCCTTGAACCTTTTTCTTAACTGGGTCTCCACCATAATTAGCATGCATGCATCTATAAATAGTGAATCATCAGTTACTTGGTAGATCATTACTAGTGAATTAAATCTATGTTAATTCACTTGATCTTCCACTAGCTCATCAAACAGTTAGAACTAGTTAAAATGATTTTAACTCAATTAATGTGAGTTAATTGATCCCACTCACACCACACTAGTGCTAAAATTGCAACTGGACCCTGTAAATAATAGAATCACTCTACATGTCTATCCTTTGACCCTCAACTCGAAATTCTTGTGCTAACTAAGTCTATCACACTTAGTTAACTATTACAAGTTGTTATGAGATAAGATTACAATTAATTTTCCAATTTATTTAAAAAATGGTTGCACACTAATGTGTCACTAGGATCCATCATTGTGTGACATGTGATCCCACACTAGTGTGTGTGCATTTTCTTGTTGTTTCTGGATCCCAATTTCACTTTTTCTTGTTGCAAATTTCAACACTCCCTCTCAACAAGAAAGGAATCAATCTGGTACCTTTGGAATGTTCTTGCATGCAACACTTCCTTGTGTTGTTTGCACATGCAACTCTCCTTAAATTGAATAGCCTCCAAATTTGAATCAATATAATGCATCTATCATCAGAGTTTTCTGACTGCTGCTAGCTACTGCACATGTCTACTGGACTCTTTGCGTTGTTGCTGACATCTGCATCTGTGCACTCCACATTGCTGCCAACTCTGATCTGCGTTCCAGTATCTGACACCTGTCACTCTGATTTCTGTCCTCCTGACATCTGACTACATCAATCTAACTGATCCTTCCTGCTACTGCTCTATTGTGGGCTCCTCGTAGCCAGGTTCGATCCATGAGACACACCATCTTAATGGACCCTGCCCAAATTTCTTCTTGGGATTATATTTGCACATCGCCCCACCTCACACCTAGAGGTATAGCTACATGTGCTCCCTCTACCCATTTGGCTCAAAATTTCCCACTCTTGGAGGTCTCTATTTGCTTCACCTTGTATATCCACCTAGATCCAACCATTTACTTCCTCGCTGGTCTTGGGACTACTTTCCATGCATTGTTTCTGATAATGGAGTCATACTCCTTAACCATGGAATCAACCCATGTTGGCTGCTGCACTTCTTCCTCAAAAGAGGATGGTTCTGTCACAATACACTCGCTCATAAGAGCCATGTATCCAATGTACCTATCTGGGTATCTTCTTTGCCTGTGCTGTGATGTAGGTGCACGTACATGCTTTGTCGCATCTAGCATCAATCTGTCAGCCTCTCTGGTGTGCTTCTTACCATTTTTGGTGGATGGCTCTGCATGAGTGGTTTCTACCACTCCATGATCCTCTGCTTGTGGCTGCTCCACATCTTGAGGTTCATCCTTTGGAACTAATAGTTCCTCATCTGCATGCAAGTCAAGCTCCCTTTAAAGGGAAAATCACATGGCTTTCTCATACTTCCCCATGGTACATCCCTTACATGTGTCTATCTGTGCAAGAGTACCCTCTGGAAGGCCTGTAGAAATCTGCTGCATGATCCTCAAAGCATTGTGGTGTAAATGGCCTAATATCCTATGCCATAACTCACCAGTATCCCGGCTAACCACCTTCCCTGCTTTACTACTCAATGATGCGCAACCATCTACATCAAGTTTGTAGAGGTTCTTCACACGAACCCCAATATTCTTTACCTGTGTTGTGGCTTTGTGACGAAGGAACGCCTTTCCTTCACTGAAAACCACATCATATCCAAGATTCTCCAACATAGCAACTGAAACTAAATTCCTTTTCAAGCCTGGTACATTCATGAGATCTTTTAATAAGAAAGGTTTACCTCACTGTCTCTGGTTGAGTGGACTCTTCCACTCGGTCTCATCTCTGCTTCTCCAATTGTGGCTGCTCCACAAACTTTTGAGACTGCTTCTAAGGCTGCATGTTGAGAGATAATTGCTCCCTATCATCCACCAAGTCTTTAACCACTGATTTTCTTCTCAAAACCTTGCATGCATCTTCAACCTCGAGAGCATACATGTTCTTTACTTTTGAACCAATCTGCTTCACCTATCCCGTGGCTATGTGTTTAAGGAAAACCTTTCCTTTTCTAAACATCACCTCATAACCACGGTCTTCCAATACCGCTACGGAGACAAGATTCTTCCTTAGGCCTGGAACATACAAAACATCTGCTAGTTTGAGAGGGAAGCCAGAATCCCTCTAAAAGGTAACTGTACCTATGTCGGTCGCACTATACCTCTCGTCATCTCCAAACTCTCTGTTCTGTTGGAGGTCCTTCTCCTCCAAGTCACTAAAGAGATCTCTATCCCTGTCAGATGGAATGAGGCATCGTTGTCTAGATACCACATGCATCCCATTTCCGTGTTGACCATGCATGCAATGAGAGTAAAATTAAACTCGAATGTTGAAGCCAATTCTTCACCCACTGCAACTGTAGGCTCCTTCTTGCTTGTCTTCTTCTAAGGATAATTCGAAGCATAG
This sequence comes from Pinus albicaulis, assembly GCA_034641835.2. Classification (NCBI taxonomy): domain Eukaryota; kingdom Viridiplantae; phylum Streptophyta; class Pinopsida; order Pinales; family Pinaceae; genus Pinus; species Pinus albicaulis. The sequence continues at coordinate 1,187,308,784 of CM076570.1, read as the reverse complement.
TGCCCATGCTCGTGACAGTGAAAACATTTGATCTTGGACAAGTCTCTCTTGCCCTCTTTGCCTTGGGATTTATTTCCCTTGGCCTTATTTTGTTTTCCCACTAATGCACAACCTTCTACTTTGTTGGTGTTGCAGGTCCCGTCTCTTGTGCTCTGCCTTATCTCTTCTATTACCAAATTCGACCATATTCGCTCCCAATCTGGTAACTTCTCCCTCCCGTTCACAGAGTCCTGGTAACTATACCAACTCTTGGGAAGGCCTAGAAGTGCTAGGCTCACTAATTCATCATCAACTATAGTAATCCCAACACTTCCAAGCTCATCTCGACATTGAGTGAACTTGGTCAAGTATTTCTGGATTGTGTCGCCATTTTCCATTTTGATTTTCCTGAGCTTGTCCTTGAATGCCAATTTTTTGTGGTCATTGCTGCTTTGAAACAGATCTGTCAAGGCCTTCCACATAGCATATGGAGTTTCCTTTCCATGGAGAGTCGAGAAAATATGATCTTGAACTCCCTCTAACAAGATCCTCCTCGCCTTTGCTACCTTCTTCTGCCATGCATCAAGAAGTTGGGCGTCTGTTGCTGCGGGCTTGGGAATATCATTATCTATGAATTCCTTCAACCCAATGTCCTCCAACATTGCCTCCATCCTGTCCTTCCATGCAATATAATTTGAACTGCCCTTGAGTGCATATTCGAGTCTTAAGCCATTGAAAGACATCTTGATCAGCTTATAGCTCAAAATTTGAATACTATTCAACACAAACTCAATTTCTTCTCCACTATTGTGATTCCTGGCACTCTGATACCATGTAGAAAACCTCTAACATAGCTATAATACCATGTAGAAATTATATCAATGGAGTCAATTTGATCATGTAATGGAGTAAAACAAGATACTGAATCCTCCTATAATATTTGCGGAATATAAAACACGATCTCTCAATCCCATGCAAGTAAGAGAAAGAATTAAATCAATCCACAACACCAGATATTCCTGGGGAAAGCAACTGCTCAAAACCCCTCCATATTTATAGTATAATCAACCAAGGAATCATGAAAAAATACAATATATTTGTGCTCACCACAACCTCATACACTCTACCAATTACTTCACACTGATCTAGGAAAAATTGGGCAAACACATAGCCGATTATCAACCTACTCTCAGCCTACCCTGCTTACGCAATCCCTAGAGAATTAAACCCCTATTAAATAGGAAATTCAGCCTTCCTTGATTGCACAATTCAACATGGACTTCCTGTGGTTTTATAACTGCACCTGGGCAGTTTGCCTAAAATACAATTGATAGTTTACTTGCCTTGAACCTTTGTCTCAACTGGGTCTCCACCAGAATTAGCATGCATGCAGATATAAAAAGTGAATCATTAGTTACTTGGTAGATCACTGCTCTTGAAATAAATCTATTTTAATTCACTTGATCTTCCACTAGCTCATCAAATAGTTAGAACTAGTTAAACTGATTTTAACTCAATTAATATGAGTTAATTGATCCCACTGACACCACACTAGTGATACAACTGCAACTGGACCCTGTAAATAATAGAATCACTCTACATGCCTATCCTTTAACCCTCAACTAGAAATCCTTGTGCTAACTAAGCTATCACACTTAGTTAACTATTACAAGTTGTTATGAGATAATATTACAATTAATTTTCCAATTTATTTAAAAATTGGTTGCACACTAATGTGTCGCTATGATCCATCACAGTGTGACCTGTAATCCCACACTAGTGTGTGTGCATTTTGTTGTTGTTTCTGAATGCCAATTTCATTGTTTCTTGTTGCAAATTTCAACAACATGTGACATAAATAAAGAGATAGATCATGAAAAAGGCACTTACAAGTATAGAGAAATCTTCCAATCATCAAGAGAGACAAAAATCGAAGCTCCAAGATCAAAGACAAGATTTCCAACTATCAAAATACATCAAAGATATCCAATTTGTCCTCCAATATTTCTAGCGAATTTCTCAAGGAGAGTTAATGATCCAAATCCAAGTGATCATCACATTAATATATATCCTCCTCAAGGGGTTCGATTTGCCTAATTAGGCCTAATGACGCCCCAACTAATAAAATATGTGCAAAAATAACATTACTTGGTGACAAGCCCACCAAGATAGCTCCATAATACAAAAATAGGCCCCTCAAAAGGGAAAATTGATCGATACAATAGGCCGGAGGGCCAATGAGAGGCCTAGTGGAGTCCAACATGTTCCAAAATGAATGGATGGGCTCCAAACATAGTGATAAAGGGTGTGGCCCCTTGATATCCATGCAAATAAACTGTGGCGCCTACAAGTGTCTATGGGGGCACAAAACATCCTCATGGGTCTCCAAATGGATCGAACTAGCCTGTATCTCATCTGTAAGGGATAGAAGAATGATTCAAGCCCTCCATTGTCTCCCATGGTGAGACACATCCTCATCTGGGCCCTAGATAAACTTCCAAGTGTGTGGTGCAAGAATGTAGCTAGCCAGGAAAGGTTTTCTAGGTGCATAATCATCATCAAGTAAATGGAACACAAGCAAGCATTGAGTGAAACTAAAGGATCCTGTGAAGTGGCAATCTTCTTTCTACTATGGTGGAAGCCCATGGCTCTCAACGACCCTACAAATGCCAATATGCCTCTCTCCAGGGCTTGAACCCTGTATAGGGAGACCAAACCTAGGATGAAGACCCACCTGCAATATTGTATATCCAATGCGTCCCCTCACCTTCCATTACAACTAAACATTAGTGCAATCGATTAAATAAGCTTACAAATCATGGAACCTAATGGACACTTCATGGTGGAATTCCCTTCCATAGTGGGCTTTAGAACATACAAGTGTCTCCAAGTTCAAGAATTAGGTTAACCAAGGACCCTATTAGATGGTTTCAACTTATAAGGGGAGTGGCATGCCCATGGTACATCCATCAAATGACAGGTAGCATGTGATATATTGACGAAAAAAAGTGGGGCATCAGGGGAAAGGCTCTAAGCCACAAGCCACAACACAAGGGTAGCTATGATATGGGAAGCCCACACTTGGGTGTATGAATGTAGGAGGGAGAAATTGTGGTGCATGAGTGACCCCGACCTTTGTTTTTCCAACCTTCTTCATATGCCATTTTCCTTTTATTTATTTTTCTTTTATAACTGCTTGGGGCTCCAGGGAATGAGAGAAAGATGTGAAAGATATAACAGTGAATACCCCATTAAGGTGGGGTAGTTCATTGCCCACCAAGGGTTGGGACAATCATGGGTTCCTTAATGATTTATGGGGCCAATATTAGGGGTCGTAGGAACCAAGGTGATGGCCATAATGGTAGGATTAGAGCTCATGTTTGGCTTTTTTCCATGTGCTAAATTTGTATGCCTCGACCATCTTTTGCATTTTGTGGTACATTTCCTATTGATAGGTGCTAAATTATGCTTTTTACTCTCTTTTTAGTTGCATCAACCTCCGGGGAATCGTTCTAGGCCCAACCCAAAATGTGGACAAGGGGGGGAAGCTAACTCCTTGTGGAACGAATGGACAAATGTGGAGTCGGATGGGAAATATGGTGAAAGGGGTTATAATGAGTAGAAGGGAGTGATCTATATGGTGTCGATAAGCGGGACCACACAACCAAAATCGGGGTTTCCCATGTAGTGCCACCCCTAAAGCTAGTAGCCGTTAAAGGAGATCCCAGGGGGATAGAATACAAGGTTAACCATCAAATTGGAAAAAGGAGACAAGAGTAAAAACCAAGCCCACTCTTTCCGCCAAATCCCCTCGCTAATCCATGTCGAAAAGTGTCCATGATCAGTAAACAAAAATACCCAACTACACAATGAAAAACCATATCTTCGGGGTTGGAAGGCCGATTGTCAAACATACAATCATAATAGAACGATGAGGGAGCATATGGATGGCTCAGGTGGCGGAGATAGTGACACATCGAGCTATCTGGTGGTTACAAGGGGCTGCTGGCTGAGGATATCACCCACAGGTAGTGGGTAACATTTGGCTCCAACTGGGACATGAACTCTCTGAAGAGTGCAAAAACCTACTCGAATGGGGAGGTCATGAGAACACCAGCAATCTCTTGGGACCGCAGACCTGTTACCTGCACAAATCAAAGACCAAGTACATGGGGAAACATGTTTTGGTGATGTCTTATGATTTCCCATGCTTATATTAGGCCATAAAAAAAAATCAGCTAGAAATGTAATTTAGATTGAATGCAATTTAATCTAAATGCATCTAATCTAGCATGATAATATTATATGATGTTAGTTCTAATGAAAAAATTCAACATGCAATGCATACTACCCTAACATGCATGTAATACAAGGTCAAGTATCAAGCGAGGGGGTGATAGTGCTTAATTTGATCAGTTGTGGCCAAGGTTCATCGCCAAGTTTAGAAATATAATAGTAATCCTCACCAAGCTTCCCATGAATGTTTACAGGTATAGGGTTTTTATCAACCAACGCCAAATTCCCAACTTTGTACTCCTTTTTAGGCTTCCATTTATTTTTTTGCTTGTGAATGGGCCTTTTAAGGATACAAACCTCTTGAGAAGGAAGGATAAGGGATGGTTTCTTAGTCTTAGGGATTTTGTAATAAGGGATTGGCCCCAGTTTTACCACATGAGTAAGATACATAGGTTCTCTACAAACGGTGAAGGGAGTTCCATCAGACTGTGGAATGGTGACATAAGATAATTCCATTTGAAGTTGACCACCCATAGTAGCACCCCATTTCCTAGACAATAACATTCCCTATACATAGGGAATGTTTATGACTACGACATTCATGAGTAATGATATATCTAGGTTCATGGATAAGGAAACCTTTAGATCCTTTATAAGGCCTTCCACTTAGACAGGTTGGGAGTTGAAACCACAAACCATGTTATACTTTTGGTTAATGCTAAGATTTAGTTGCTTCATGACCTTTAATGGCTTGATATTTGCGGAAGCCCCTGAATCCAACATAAAATTATGCAAAAGGAGGTCGTTAATAGCTAAGGTGAGGAAGAATGGTTCATGGCCCGGGTTTGAGGTTGAGAGGTGAATTTTTTTTAATGTTATTGGTGTGTGTTCCTCTTCAAACCCAAAGGCTTTCTTGTCTTGCCAACGTTGTCGTGGGAGTTTCACAATCTCTTTTAGGGGAACTTGTATGGTAATATTTCCTATAACAGTACCTAGATCAACATCAAGTTCGACCTCCTTACCTTTGAACTTGTTTTTGGGCTCTCCCTTTGGATTATTCTTTTTAGAACTATCTTTCTTTAGGGGATCCTTCTTGGGAGGCTCTTTAAGAGGAGTTTCTTTAGGAATGGATTGCTTAGGAGGAGAATCTTTATTGTTGGGTTCCTTTATCATCATTTCATGAATATTGAATCCCTTTTAAAATTCCATTATCATCAGCATTGAGGATTGGCTCATCATTTCCTTCTTTCATGGTTACTTCACTAATTGAAGGATGAGTGTATGTGCCACCCACCATAATGTTGAAGGCGTAGGAATCTACAACATTGGATTGCTCATCACTCTCTTCTTCATCACTTTGTTCACTTTCAGAAGATGGTTCTTGCTCCACAACATTAGTTGGGGCTAATGTGTTAGGAACTTGAGATGAGTTTTGCTTGCCTTCATCATTTGTATTCTTAGTAAAAGGCTTGTTTTCAGGAATGGAGTTTGATTTTTGGACCTTTTCTAGGGTGGTGAACTTATTCATGTAAAGTTTGTCCCTTGAGTTCATTTCCTTTGATAGCTTATCAACCTTCTTAAGGAGAACTAAAAGGGTTTCCACAGTTTTTTCTTTGGACTTACTTTTCTTGACCTCAACCTTAGTTTTATGATGTTCATCAACATCCATTTTGGAAATTCTTAGGTTTTGTTCAACTTCCATGACTATTTCTTTGGCCTCAACAAGGCTTTGTGGTTTTATTATCTTTCAATGCATATGTTAGATGACCACTCATGACCTTGATGAATTTATCAAGGATACTTGCATCAAGAGGCCTAAGGTTATCGAGGATGTCTCTAACTACCTTATCAAACTTTTGGATGAATTCTTTAATGTCTTCCCTTCCCCTACTTATGTGGCAAATATTTTCAATGTTGAAAGACCCTTGGGAATCATATGACCATATTTTCATGAAAATTTCTTCAAATTGGTCAGCATTTATGCTACCATGAGGGAGACTAAGATACCACTCCCTAACCTATCATTCAAAAGACAAGGCAAATAAAATCATGATCCTGTCATCATCTTCTATTAACCTTGGAGATATCATCCAATAGAAGCCATAAAAATTATTATAAGCGCTTTTGTTGGTATCACCCATAAATTTGTGTAGCCAATCATTTTAGTTTTTCAGGTAAAGGCTCAAGATTGTCACTCAACTTTAAAGGTCCAAAAACACCAGCCAAATGCCTCTTACTTTGTGGGATTTTGGGTTGGTGCTAGAAGTTGTTGCCATCTTGGGGATAGAAACACCAACATCTTAAAATTCAGGGAGAAGGTTAGTTCTAACAGGGGATGGAGTTCATTCTCCCCTTCTTGCAGAAACCCTAGTTAAAGGAGAAATGTCACTTTCAAGCAAACTAGGGGATTGGATAATGAATGGAGTCGCCAGACGAATATTTGAAATGCCATTAATGAATCAATTACTCAATGATTCATAAGGGAGGCAGACCTACTTCCTCCCAAGCAACGGCACCAAAAATGTTATTACTCAATCTAGAAGGGGTCCTAGGAGCGGTTCCTTAGAGTAACAATTGAGTAAGTGGCAACAATTAAGAAATAGCCCGTCCGTGAAGTGGAGGTCAAACTGTGAAAGGCACTAGACTTTCATCGGATCCACCCAGGATCAAAACCTCCGTGGAGACATACACCTGTTGTGTATTGGCTAGAAGAGTAGGCAACCCCATAGCGGACGTCTCGGCTCTTGTTGAGGCATAAGTTAATTGCTATTGTGTGCGGCTTGCAGGCTGTTGCACCTATCCTAGGTTCATAGTGGCAGCTAGTTGGATTTGATCCCAGGCCTTGCTCAAGCAACTCTCACCAGTTACCGATTACCCTAGATTAAAAAAAAACAATTAAGCAATAGCCCACTGTCACCTAAGCTAAAGCTCCTTTCTCTTTACGAATTTTCACCGGTGGTAGGAGTCTCTGTATTATAGAAGTCACTAAGAATAATGTATCAATGTGTGGAGGAAGCGATTTCAATAGCCTATTCAAAGGAGAGACTCTAATGATGGGGTTTATTTGCTTAAGAAGAAAGATGAATGGAACTCCAAGAAGGGCTAGAGGGAAACATCGACCTAGGGTTAAGGAGTATTTCTTGATATAAAGTGCTCTAGACCTAAGAATCCTAAGAGAATAGGGTTCTCTAAGTAATCATTGTGAAATTGGAGTAACAAGGTTGCGGGACCACAAAGAAACCCTAGTGGACCCAACCGAGGTCAAGGGTTTGGGGTGAAACTTCAAACAAACGGCTTGACCAAGTGAGGGAGAAGAAAAGGATCAAAGAGATAATATTTGACTTTAATTTCCAATGCAATGACCCTCGGTGAAGCTACTAACCAAATGAGACCTAAGGAGAATGGTTTTTGAACGAAGGCTTGAAAAAACTTGAGATTCAACCATTGGAATGGCTTCAAAATTGGAGGACCTCTCAAGGGCACACTAGTGCAGTTCTAGACCAAATTTCATCAATTTTGGATGGCTACAATTGATTTTGTGCGATGCATTAGGAGACACTAGGGTTAGGGCTTAGAAAAAGAGGAAAGGAGGTTAAAACCATTTTTTCTTTGGTGATCACCGAGGTCTAGGCCAATGCTTAGCCTATTGGGAGAATGGAGTCAATGAGATTTCAATGTTTAGAAATTCATTTACCCAATCAAGGAGTTTCCTAGAAATTTCGCATAGCCCTAAAGGAAACAATTAGATTACTAGGAAAATTTACACTTCTATGATGCTACAATTGATGACAATATACCCCTAAGACATTCATTAACTATGCTCACAAAGACAAGATTCAACAAATTCACATTTCCACTAGGGCAGCAACTCCAACTTCATGAGTGAAAATTTCATACATTAAACATGTGACATTAATAAAGAGATAGATCATGAAAAAGGAACTTACAAGTATAGAAAAATCATCCAATCATCAAGAGAGACAAAAAATGAAGCTCTAAGATCAAAGACAAGCTTTCCAAACATAAATATGCATCAAAGATATCCAATTCATCCTCCAATAGGTCTAGTGAAATTCTCAAGAAGAGATAATGATCCAAATCCAATTGATCATCAAATGAAATGATCATCACATCAATATATATCCTCCTCAAGGGGTTCGATTTGCCTAATTAGGCCTAATGATGCCCCAACTAATAAAATAATGTGCAAAAATAACATTACTTGGTGACATTCCCACCAAGATAGCTCCATAATAAAAAATAGGCCTCTCAAGAGGGAAAATCGATAGATACAATAGGTGAAAGGGCCAATGAAGAGGCCTAGTGGAGTCCAACATGTGCCAAAATGAATGGATGGGCTCCAAACATAGTGATAAAGGGGTTGGCCCCTTGATATCCAAGCAAATGACTTGTGGGTACTCCAGGTGGCTATGGGGGCACAAAACATCCACATGGGTCTCCAAATTGATCAAACAAGCCTAGATCACATCTGTAAGGGTTGGAATGTTGATTTTTGGCTAAGTTGTAGGAAACGTTGGGTAGAGGGCCCTTTCTCCCTGGAAACGAAATGGAAATGCATTTCCCTATACCGTACAGCCTGGAAACGGGTTTCTGTCCATACTAGATCGTTTTGTGTTGAGGAAATGTGCCCACTACGGATGAAAACATGTTTCCAGGCTGTACAAGTGTGTTTCTGGCATTTAATATTCTATTATTACGCTCTTTTTTTTTTCGTTTTTGTTTTAGGGCAGCCTAATTTTCAAGCCTCTTGCTCTAGTGTTGATATGCAGTTCATGGTAATGTTAAAATGTTAATGGCTCTAGCGTTATATTTCATTTTCATCCTTTTACTTAAATTTTTAACATTACCATGAAATGACTCAGGATGTTTGAGAGTGGTTTCACCCTCATTGGATTTTATATGGAGAAAGTAGAATTTTAGATCTCACTCAAAATCTAGCAGACTTATCATTTTTTCAGGATTTCAGGATTGGGGGGATTGCAATGTTTCCATTGGATTTTTTCATGTACTAAGGTATAGAACTTGTATTTAATCAAGAGAACCATGCCCTCTATGCAGGGGAGACTCCCAATAATCAAGAGCACCTAGAGTACTAGGGTATGGAACTTGTATTTAATCAAGAGCACTTAGGCCATTTGACTATTCAGGAGGAGACTCCCAATCAAGCACGAGACAAGAAATTAGAAATTTCTCGTGGTTGATTTTGGATATTGCTATTTTTATTATGTGATCATTTATTCATGAGTAAATGTGATTTAAATTTAGAGACTTATAGTTTATGCATTGACATTGGACAATTTAATCATAATGTAATAAATTATAATGTATCATGTATGCTTTACGATTGCACAATTTTCTTAAATGTCCTACTATATATATATATATATATATATATATATATATATATTGCGTTTCCCCATTTCCAAAATTTGGTGGGGTCATGTTTCTTACCTGTTTTGGAAACTTGTACTCGTTTCCCCATTTCATGCAAGTTAGATTTTTTGTAGCATCAAAAGTGCTCTAAGCCCCAAATTTTGTGGAGAGGCTTAGACACAGTTATTCCAAAGAACCCAGAAACTGTTTGTGAAAATTTCACTCCCATCATTTTTTATTAAAATAATTAATTATTTTAATGGAGCTCTTAAGTCTAACTTAGGGAAATTAAATAATTAAAGGGAATTAATAAAACATAGTGAGAATGATCTAGAAAACAAAGATCAAGTCATTTTATAATCTTAGCCATTGTTTGGAGATCTAATCTCGGCCGTTGATTTCTCAATGAGAAGACTATAAAGGAAGGCTTGAGGGTCATTTGGAAAGAAACACAGATTGAATTTTGAGATCAAATTCTTCTGACAGAGCAGTGCTCGAACGAAGATCAGATCCAAGTGATTCATTGCAGTGAGGGGTAGATATAACATCCGGAGAGCGAGATTTTCTCAGTTGGAGAATCATCAACGGAGAGAGGCAGAGAGACGTCCAACAGAGCAAACGCAGAGAGACGTCCAATAAATCCAGCGCAGAGCTAGCCAAGGTGACGTAGAGGTTGCGCAGAGCCATGCAGGGGCTCAGAGGGTTTCTGATATTTCACTGTCGGAACTGATCCAGAATCCAGGAGTCAGGGTGTGAGACCGAGAGATTGAGCTCTATGATTCCGGGAGTCAAATCGATCCATAGCTGGGCTGATGCAGTGCTTAGAGGAGGTGACACAGGGCCTATGTAGTGACCTCCAAGTGTAGCTTCTCCAGTGTCCGAATCAACCAAATTTTCCAGAGATTGAGTGAGGTATTCTCACGATTTCTTTATGCCAATATTTCTCTCTGTAACTGAATAACCCTTGAGGTATTCATATATTTATTTAGAAATTGCTACTGCTTAATGATACAAGCCCTCAGATCTACTGCACCGGTTTTATCACATTGGGTTTTTCCGGGGACTTAGTCCAAAATAAAGGTGTCCTTTGTGTGATTTCTTGCTCAGTTTCCTTGTTTCATAATCATTTTAATTAAGTGTAGGGTGCTTCAGTAGTTACTTCAATAATTCAGATCCGAATTAATTCTGTAAATGCAATTTAAATAATAGGAGAAGTAACTCAGATAGCTGTAGTAGGATTCCTTATATTATCAGATCTAGGAATTTTCACATGGAAGAATGATGCAAGCCCTCCCATTGTCTCTTATGGTGAGACGCATCCTCATCTGGGCCCAAGATCAACTGCAAAGTGTTTGGTGCAAGGATGTAGACAGGAAAGGTGGTCCATGTGCAGCATCATCGTCAAATAAATGGAACATGAGAAAGCACTAAGTGGAACTAAAGGATCCTGTGAAGTGGAAATTTGCTTTTTGCTATGGTGGAGGCCCATGGCTCTCAATGCTCACCCTAAAAATGTCTATATGACCCTCTGAAGGGCTTGGACCCCATATAGGGAGACCAAACACAGGATGAAGACCCCCCTGCAATCTTGTATAAGATCCAATGTTACCCCTCACATTCCAGTAAATTGAGTAAATGAGCTTACAAATCATAGAACCAAGTGGACACTTCATAGTGGCATGCCCTTCCATGGTGGGCTTCAAAATGTACAAGTGTCTCCAATTTCAAGAAGAAGGTTAACCAAGGACCGTATTAGGTGGTTTCAACCTCTAAGGGGAGTGGCATGTCCATGGTACATCCATCTAATGGCAGGTAGCATGTGATATAATGATGGAACAGAGTGGGGCATCAGGGGAAAGGATCTAAGCCACCTGCCTCAATGCAAGGGTAGCTATGATAGGGGAAGCCCACACTTTGGTGTATGAATGTAGGAGGGAGTAATTGTGGTACATGAGTTACCCCTACCTTTGTTTTACCATCATTCATCATATGCCTTTTGTCTTTTATTGAATTTTCTTTTATAAATACTTGGGGTTCCAGGGGATGAGAGTATGATGTGTAAGATATAACAATGAATACCCCCTTAAGGTGGGGCAGTTCATCGCCCACCAAAGGTTGGGGCATTCATGGGTTCCTTAATGATTAAGGGGCTAATATGAGGGGTCGTAGGAACCAGGGTGATGGCCATAATGATAGGGGTAGAGCCCATGTCTGGCTTTTGTCCACGTGCTAAATTTGTATGCCTCAACCATATTTTGCATTGTGTGGTAAATTTCCTATTGAGAGTGGCCAAATTATGCTTTTTATTTTCTTTTTAGCTGCATCAACCTTCGGGGAATTGTTCTAGTCCCGACCCAAAGTGTGGACAATTGGAGGGGTAAGCTAAATATTTGTGGACCCAATGGACAAATTTGGACATGGATGGGTTATATGGTGAAAGGGGTTATAATGAGAAGAAGGGAGTGATGTATATGGTGTCGGGAAGTAGGACCATGCAACCAAAATCAGGGTTTCCCATGTAGTGCCACCCCTAAAGATAATAGCATGTAAAGGAGATCCCACGGGACTAGGATACATGGTTAACCATCGAATTGGATAGAGGAGACATGAGTACAAACCAAGCCCACACTTTCTACCAAATCCCCCCACTAGTCCATGCCCAAGAGTGTCCATGATAAGTAAACAAAAATACCCAACTACATAATGAAAATCCATACCTTCGGTGTTTGAAGGCCCACCTTCAAAGATACGATCATAACATATAGGTGAGGGAGCATATGGTTGGCTTAGGTGGTGGAGATTGTATTGCGTCGAGCTACCTGGTGGCTGCAAGGGGCTGTTGGTTGCCAGCTGAGGATCATCTAGGTGAAATTTTCTCCTATGGATATCACCCATAGGTGGTGGGTAATAGTACCCTCGTTGAATTGAGAAAATCCTCGTCCTCCAACCTTCTCGAGAGGTTATCCATCCTTTCCCTTCTTCTCATTTTCTCCCTTCAAAAACTTAGTCAAATAATGACCATATTCGCCACAACTTAAACACTTCATCTTACTTAGGTCCTTCTTTGTCTTGCCCTTCATTCTCCCTGCAAGAGCCACGTTATCATCATAAGTTTTATTCTTCTTATAAAGGCCCCCATCTCACAATTCCCCCTTAATAAAGTCATCCCACAACCTGTTCCAGTTTGGCAACTTCTCTCGTGCGATGATCTCTTTGATGAAGGGATTTAATTCCTCGGTAAACCCTATAAAAGCAATCCTCACCATCTCTGAATCTGTAATATTCTCACCGATGGTAGCAGGCTTTGCTCGAACCTAAGACAATCTCGTTAGATACAAAGCAACTCCTTCACCGTCCGCCATATTGCAACTTTTCAACTTATCTTTCAATTCCAACAACTAGTTCTCATTCTTATTTTGGAACAAATCATGAAGAGCTTTCGACATCTCATGGGCAGAGTTCTTTTCGGACAAATGAGGTATCATATGATGATCCTTGATACCATCTAGGATAATTAGCTTCACCTTTGTATCCAACTCCTCATACACTTCCAACTCCTTAGGGTCAGTTGGTTTCTTGATCTCCTTGTCAGCAAAATCATGGATCGTGTTCACCATCAAGACCAAATTGATCCTTTCCTTCTAAGGACTATAATTGGGCAAGCCATCCAACTTATCTTCGAATTGTAGAACAACCAACAACTTCTCAATTACTATTAGGGCTTCAATAACAATGGAACAAACTCCTTCTTGAGTTGTATGTTGTGTACACTTTGATTCATTGGCCCTTCAAAGTTGCTCTGATACCATGTTATGTTTCCACGACACTCAAGAATTTGGTTTGAGTCTAAAATCATTATCACAAACACACTCAAATGCCACAACACTTCTACTTTGCACAACGGAAAATACACAACAATGAATAAACTAGTATACAAGACAAATGTTAACCCAACACTCGTTATATTTCAAAACTTTAAAACAACAATATTAGGGCTCCTGTACCCAGGGATAATGGCACTTATAATTATCCCTGATACAAGACAACAACTAGGGCTTGGTATCAACAACTATGATGACCAATCTACCCTAAACAAAGTACAACTGACCTACTTGATGATGTAGTGCTTCCATATCCCTTTCAGTCCATGTACCCTAAATAAATTTGCAAGTCCTTTGTCACCTCTTATGTTGATCACATAACTTCTACGCCCTCAGAAAGCGTGCATCTACATCTACACAATCTTCCACTATCAATGATCACTACTTCGTTAATGTCATTGAACTTTAGCCGAATCAAATCTGCCCACTAGCTGCTACTATGCACCTTCAAGGACACCAACACATAGGTTTTTCACCATTGCCCACTTCTTGCCTCTCTACTGCTCCAAAGATGAAAAACTTAGGGCTTGGAAGCTACTCTCTTATCTTTGATCCAACCCATTGTTAATCATAGAACTAGGGCTCAAATGACAACCCTATTATCACCAAACTTTCACCCTTAATGTTAATGATCTAAAGCCCAAACTACTTGCCCACTAACATCCCTGTTGTCCTTCACAAGGGATTGTACTTAGGGCACATCAAGAAAATTTCTAAAAAATCTCCACACTGTTAGGTTCTCGTGATTTGGCCGATTGGTGAGCCAAATGACGATGTAACATCAAACCAAGCTTTGGAGCCCAAGGACCTAGCCTTCCTAGACTCAGAGAGGGCTCTTTCTATATGTGTAAAAGATGTCGGTGTGTTTGCTTATGGTGTTCTGATATTAGGCTAGTTATGAAGTAAGTTTTTGATTTTTGGTTTTTTAAGTTGTGAGGGATGAAACTGATCAAAGATATAAAAATAGATAACAAGATGTAGATTAACTGGGCTATGGGGTCAAAAGGTCAAGAAAGCTATAAGATGACGATACGAGGCTGTTGAAGGGCCGATTTGATTTCAAGGTAGAAAGGATCTTTGGGCAAAATGGAGTAAATGGACATCAAGTTTGTGAACAAAGAAGAGTTTCAAGCATCATTGGTTTAATAGATAACATAAACATGGTAAAGAAAACCCTTAATCATGCAACATGTAACTATAAACTAATCAACACATCGAAACAAACATTCCAGCCATGCATAGAAGTATAAGACCCTCTAACTTTGGGAATTGGCTATCAGACTTTGGGGAAAAGACATAAGACAGACTAACAACTCAAAAAACTATGTCGGAACGCCTAAACACAATCTTCAAGTTATTGGGCACTTTGACAAACAAGCTTTCATAGTTCTAGGCAAAGGGCTAGATCGGGACTAGGCCTCCTTGGTTCAAACAAAATGATAATCTTAATCAGTCAAAGAGATAGTTTCATGGCTGGAACTATGGACAGTCATAGGTAAGCAGGGCACACCATACATCCTACTCAACATGCATAGAACTATTAGTGAAACTAGCAACAATATCCTCAAGTTATTAAAGAGCAATTAAGAATTCTTTAATACAACTAAGGAAGAAGAAAACATAAAAGCTATGAAGATTCAGGAATTTTGAGGTGCCTCCATGGGCATATCTCAGACTTAATCTCTACTAATCTATAGCAAGCAAGAAACATGTATCATGGATGAAAACTAGAAGACAACAACAAAGCAAGAAACACTATACCATTCTACCATGTCATGGAATCCATCAACAATCTTTCATCATCCATCCAAGAACATTCAAGAGGCAATCCAAAAGCATAGCACAATTATTTTCTCCAAAGTTCATATGACCAATATATTGCTTCTCTTCTCAAATTCAGCCTTGTTTACAATGAGAGCTTGTGGAATAAATAGGCTCAAGTGAGGAAAACCTCATGGTTCAACTTCCATCCTCATTGGCCTAATCAAAATATCTAAACTTGTCCTTGAGGCTTTGCAAAGCCCAAGGCACAAAAATATCTCATAAAATATTTAAAAATTGCTAAAAAAGGGAATTTAATTGACTTTGGATCATTTTCCAAGTGTAAAAATAGCTAAACGCACATTTGGAAAAAGCAGATTTTTGAGGTTCAAAAATTACAAAAATACTTCAAATTTATATCAGAAAAAGGTCCCCTGTCTTGCTGGAAACATTTGGCAGCCTTCCTGATGTCGAAACGAAGCTCATGATAGCTCGTTGGAAAGCTCTAAGTGTCTAGTTTCCGATGCAATTGAAATCACCTCAATCTGATGCCTAGAGGTCCTCCAAATCTGTACCTGTGTGTAAAAAGCCAGAAAATTGCAGACTGCTGATATGCCGGGCAGAATGTGCAAAAAGTGAGCATTTTTCGCCGTTTTGAGGGGGCGAATGATCTCCAAATGCTCTGAAAATCGTTGAGGACATGATCATGAAATTATGGCATCAACTGGTATCATCATCCTCCCTTGAAAAATCCTCAAAATGAAATGGCGAATTTATGAGTTTTCGACCAAAAACTCAAAAAATGCCAAAAAACAAAAAGTTGTCAAAATGGGCCCAAAATTGGTGCGCATGACCCTCAAGGGTCCCTAGCAACATGCTCCGAAGCTGAGGCCAAAATTTCAAGTGCTGATGTGCCTTTCTCCTCTTTCCGTGTCGGGCGCTTCCCCTTTGCTTCCTTCAATTTCTCTTGGGTGGCCTTTAGCTTGCGCCGGGCAAACTGATTCAACTTTTGAAAGTGATGTGTCCTCTTCCTTTGCAGCTCCAGATCTCTGTTTGCTCTTTCAAGTTTCATCTCCAAGTGTTTATTGGCTCTTTCTAGCCATGCCTCCTTGTTTTCTTCAATTTCTTGCTCAAGTAGGGTAGTGAGGGGAAAGGCTTGGAGATGGGCCTGTTCTTCTTCCCTTTGCTTTTCCAGGGCTCTTTTAAGCCCTATGGTTCTAGGTCTCTTCTTCCTAGGCTGGTTTCCCTCTTCTTCCTCATCAAACTCACTGATGAGCTCCTCTATCCTCATTTGCGCCTTAGCTGCTTCATTCTTGTATTTGATTGCCCGTGCTTCATGAACATCTAAATGGACATTCATTTGTTTATTTTGGGTCTCCAAGAAATAGTTGAAGTTCCTTGCCCGTTGAAGATCATTCTCCAATGCCTCAATTTTTCCCTCTCTATGGATTAGGAGGTTTTCAAGAATGCAGGCTTCATTATCGTTGTCATCACTTTGGATTGGAATGACAGCCAATGCACCTCCATGTTTTTTACTTTCTCCAACCTTGCTTTTCCCTTTGAAAGCCAATCTTGCACTCTTCCTTCTTGGCATGTTAGTGGGAGACCTCTTGGGCGATTTTCTTTTACTAGGGACAACTTTTGTCACTTTTGGAGTGGCAACCTTAGGCCCTTTCTTCCTTGCTGTGCTAGGCTTTGTTATTTTGGGAGGAGGAGACACAACTGCTTTACCCTTGACATCTTCTTGAAACTGCTGCTCTCCTTGAGGCTACTGTGTGTCTTCTTCTTGCTGTTCAATTTGCTGCCCCTGTTCGCCAACATCAATTTGCTGTTCTACTTCAATGCCTTGTTCAATTTGTGTTTCAACCTGCTGCCCTTTTTCACCAAAATCAAGCTGCTGCTGTGCTTGGATTTCCTGTTCATTTTGTGGCTCAAGCTTTTGCTCAAATTCCTGCCCAAGCTGTTGTTCCTCCTCTTGTACCTGTTGTTCATCATCTTCTGTTCGCTGCTGACCTTCACCACTGTCCTGTTGCTGTTCCTCATCTTCAGTTTGCTGCTCTTCATCCCTTTCCTCTTGCTCATGACCTTTCTCTTCTTGCTGTCTACTTCCCTCTCTTTCTTCCTGCTGTCCTGACTATTCTGTGGTAATTTTGAGCCTTCTAGGAGTAGGCCTGCTGGACAAAGGTATAGGACGATGAATAGGCTGAAAGGGAGATGTATGGACCGGAGGAACAGTAGAGAAATCCGGGTGGCTGATAAAAACATCCCATGGAACCTCTTTCTTCTCTAGCTGGTGTAGGATGATAATTTTGATCAGAGAATGATGGAAAATGGAAGGTATTTGCAGAGATGGAGTCTTCTTCTGGACTGTGGATGCCATCTTCTCGATGCTCTTGTATAAAAAGTAAGGGAGATTTAGCTGTCTGGTTCTAGTGAAATGCATTAATAGTCGGACATGGTAGGCATAAACTCGAGCAAACCTTCCTTCACAAGTAAAATACTTCATTATGACTTTCATTAGAGGAGCATAGCTGTCAAGAAGATAAGAAAAAGGAAAAATAGCAGTGCAAGTATCTCTGTGCTCAGGCTTGATGAAAGGCTTGTAATCTTCTAAGTCAAAATGGGTCTGTTTGAACCATTTCTCGCCATGATATGGAATCTTGGTGGCTTTGGACACTGATCTTGGAGAAAACTTGAAATCAAGGTCCGCTACCTGGAAATGCTTGTTCTGGAACCTCAGGGCGCATAGGTGTGTTAATGGCGAAAAACTTTTGACCTCCTGTATCTTCTGGCAGAAATCTAGACAACCTACTTCATGGAAGTTGAAGAGGATGGATGGATGAGCATTAACCTCCTCTGTAGAGATTGGCTCATATCTTTTATGCGAACCACTTCTGCTGTCCTGCCTAGGAGGCATTTTGACCTAGATGTGCTTTTGAAGAACCAAACAGCCTCACTGTCTATAAACTGCCTTCTTGGAGCCAAACTGTGTCAATTCACTGTTTTGATAGAGAAACAATGTATTTGGATGACTGCACACTGTCCCCTCACAATATAAAAAACCCCTGTTCCCTTAAAAAGTGGCCTTCCACCTTTAAAGTATCTCAGCCAGCAGGCTTTTCAATAAGAAATAATACAGTGGAATGGAGGACAGACTGTTAGGAGGAATGCTGTTTACAGTGTCAAAATTGCCTTGCTCTGTGATGTTTGGAGGTTAACAACACATCTTTGTACCTTGGATCAATGGTGGACTTTTCCAATCATTACAAACCTGCTCTTCCTAGTGTGCCAATCACTCAACAAACTTATGTCCTATGCAATCAACCCTTAGTGTAAGCATCCAGTCAATGCTACAGTTTATGTGACAAGGTGACAAAGTTCTGAGAAATGCTTCAAACAGTTCAACAAAGCCTGTAACAGTTTTTCTTTTCAAAATAATCAAGGTCTCTTATCAAGGTAACACCTTTGTCTTTGTAGAAAAACCTTTGCTCTATATGAACATCCACTTATCAAATAAGCTCGAAGAACAAAAGACAGTCAAGCAAAATACACAGTGAAAACTGTCTCTTTCTGTGAGAAGTAGAGGTCACTTTGCCTTTTGAAGTCTGGAGGTCAACAACCTATTTTTGTGTCTTTGACTGGGTTATACTTCAATTTCAAAATCATGCCCTTGTCCTAGTATGCAACTCAATCAAAGCTTTCACCAAAACACAGTCAACCAGATTATATAAATACACAGTCACAATCTACTGCCTATAGGACAAGGTGGCAGAGCTTTGGCATGCTTCTGAGGGTTTAAACAGAGGTAAGAGTGCTAATCAAACAAGTCTCTTTTCAACAAAAATACTTCACTTTTACTGGCACGATTTTGACAAAAACACCTTCAGATCATAATAGCAGATTTCTCACTGGTTCTTCTCTATGGGATGCAAGTTTACACACTGTTATGCTTTGTTGACACAGAGGAAAGCTGGACAAGGTAAAAACATTTATGTAATGTTTTACTGTTTATTTAACAATAAGTGCATTGCTTTCATCTGACAACCTTCAACCTGATATTTCCCAAACTGTTCCACCTTCCCACTGTGCTTTTCTTTTGGGGGTATGCACTTGGGTCTTATACCAACAAACACAATAATTTTAATATGCAGACCTCAGGCTCATGGTGACATGGGAATCTCGAGCGTTTAATCGCAAAACACACCTCTTTTAGCAAACTCAAAACAGTGGTTTAGACTTGTGATTTTCTAACCCTTTCTCATCGCTGTGCAGTTTGAAAAACCAAGGAAGACACGTGAAAATACCTTGAGAACTTGATGATGGCTTTGGAGGCGAGGTTGAGCACACTTCAGAGGTGATTTGAGGGTGTTTTGGAGGCCATAATTACGCGCGACGCGTTTAGAAGGAGGAGCGTCGCGCACAAACAGGTTGTCGGGTGGCTCTGTCGGGTCGGCCGGGTGCCGTGTACAGGCGCGTCGCGCACACGTCTACCGCTTGTGCAAATCTGCCTCTGAGCACGTCACGCAATATTCCAGGCGCGCCACACAGTGAAACTGTGGCAAATTTCTTCAAAATCACTCCAATCTTCTTTGTTTGATGCTGAGAATATCAAAGGAAAACCTTGCTTGTGATTTGGAGTTTGAAAATATGAATGAGCCACGGTTATGGACCCTTTAGAAAGCAACACTTCAACGGCCTTTTTACATTGGATTTGGAGAGGGTTTCGTTCAAAGCTTTGAAGAAAACCTTTTCTTTTCTAAATCAAATTTTGAAGTCTCACTTTTTGAAATAACAACGGATATATTTCATTTGGACATGTGCATAAAGGCAACAAACCATCTATTTGTAAGTGAGACCTTTCTTAACCTTTATGAAAATTTGAAACTTGATTGTTTCTAAGTTAGAGAATAAAAGGGTCCTTATTTTCTGATATTTGTGACTTCAAACTCCTCTCTCACTTATAACATTTGAGTTTTTTATCTGTTGTAATTTGTGTCAGGTGAGCTCTCTTTGACCGTGGATAAAAACCTCTGTTGACCACTGTAAATGCAGGCCTTGTTTTAAAAAGGGCCAATTTGCAGACCTTGTTTTACAAAGGGCCAATCAACCCAAACAATACCAAATTATTTCCAAATCCCCAAACTGATCCAGCTTTTGGTTATTGAGGATATTGAGTATATGCTCCCACAATCTTTCTCCAATGATATTGAAACTATTAGTTTACAGGTTTTACCTTGTGACTCAAAGGTAATGAAAATCTTGCAGTCATTTTGGGGATCTACTGCTTTACGTTCATTGAAAATGCAACAGTATAGTACTGTGCCCTGTTTTTACAGGAAACCTGCTTCCCTTTGTGATAGTGGCATGAAGACTTTGTTTTCAATGAGTTTCAGATCTTGAAAAAATGCCACAGTCTTTCTTTGTATGTTAGAAACCACTGTGTCAAGCTGTGATGCCATTCTTGGGAAGAGAAAAACTCAAGTTTTTTCCTTGTCAACTTGTGATGAGCGACCTGAAGGACATTTTTTGAGGAGTAGGGGGATCAACATCTTTTTAGAACACAATCATCATTAGTTCTTTGCTTATGTAATGACACAACTTTGTCAACCATTCTTCAATTGGGTTTTGTTGGAGCAGCAGGCTGTATATAACTAGAATTGTTTTCACTAATGACATGTCTCCCCAAAGGTTTAAAACTTCATGTCATGACCTTTTATACCTCTGTGTTGAGAAGATAAGTATGTGAGATGTGAAAAAGCAGCTATGATTACTTACAGACACCAAGGTTCCTTTTGGCCACTTTCTTCTAATGGAGCTCTGAAATCACCAAACTTGCTGCATCTGAAGGATACACTTGTCTTTGTGGTGGAGTGTAGATTGCACCAACTGGACTTACACTGGCGCTCTGACTGATACCAAGATGTCTTAGGTCTAGGACTGTATATTACTTTCTTGCCTCTTCTTTATGCTCATCCAGAAACCATGGACTGTATTTCACATTTTATCAGGAACAAAAGAACACACAGGGGTCTTTTCACCGAAGTATTTTCCTGTTCAAGACTGATTGAAGCTATGCATCTTAACACCCCTGCATAGATATTTGTTATGATAGCTTTGATTGGGGAGTCCCTTTATATGCTCTCTGATGATGACTGAAAACCTCAAATGATTCTCTTTACAAAACCACACACTCTGTCTTCTCTTGTCTTACACATTTCAGATCTTAGCCCTGTTATAATCATCATTTACACTCAGAAACCTAGAGTCACTATTTTATTGTCTAGTAAAAAGCAAGCCTGTGCTTTTGCAATCCTTAAAGTCAATATTGGCCAGCGCCCTCTGCTTGTAGATGAAGGAGGCGCCTTAACCCTCTGCTTATAGATGAAGGAGGTTTTTTGGCCATGACAAATAACAAGTTTGTTTGACAATGTTGTCTTTCTTTTACTGTGCTTATTAGGCTGAATGAAGCTGTAAGAATTTGATGAGTAACTCCTTACCCTGCAGATGTATCTCAGGCTCATGTTTACATTGAGAAGCAGTTGTTCTTCTAAATTTAGATTCAAGAACCTTCTCCTGAGATGATGACATGTTCCCTGTCCTTGTAAAATCTATAAAACACTGTAAAACACCTAATAATCAGCTTGAGACTGTGGTCTATGCAGTGCTGAGACTTAGGGGTGTGTAAGTGGTGCGACTTAGGGCTGTTATCAATTTCATTTGCAGAGTGGGAGGTCTGTCATGATTGGTCTGTAACAGATGGAGGTTTTTGGCCTTTTGATGGTTGCCAAGGGTAAAATGCCTTAAAGCGCCACTGCCTAACTTAAGGGAGGCTTTTGGAACAGACTTGGATTATCTTTTTAGAGCTGATGAGCAGACTAGTAGGGATAAGGTTAGATAGGATAGTGATAATGAGTTTTATCTTTGACATGGGCGGACTGAAAAGTAGGAGGGCGAAAAAAGTTTTATGAGGGTTTTCTAGATGACAAATTGACATATGGAGATCAGCTTCTAGAAAACTCAACTATGGATCTAGTCATCACTAACAAGTGAAAAATATTGATGACTAACACACACTATACACAAACTTCTATAGAAATTTGTCCAACCTGGACCAACCAATCGCTAGCATAACATCAACTTGAGAAGACATACATAAACGCCACCACACCTTGTACACAAAAAATTGACATTTTAGCCATTTGAGTACGTCTTCCTGTAATAGCCACATCAACCCTCGATACTGTGACCTAAGCTCCTTTGAAACCTGCACAATTCCCTTCCTTTCTGCCCTTATCTCCTGTGTTGTTCGACAAGACAAATTTTCCATTAAACATAGGTTGTTCCAAGGTAAACGACCTTAGTTTAGTTCCCAACTAGGGCTCAACCCTCTTGTAATAACCAAAGATATATGCGGTCCTGTCACAAAGAATTAGCACCACAAACCATGCACAAAAATCTTTCCAAAAATCCTCTTCCAAACTTGACCTCTTATAAAACGTAGAAGATATGATCCAGTTCATCCTTCCTTCACTTGGAATAGGTTCATATAGGCTTGCGGCTACCTCGCATGTGCTTCACCAAAGATGAATTGCTCTTGGATGTGTTTGTGATCAAATGAACCTCCTTCTTTATTATTTATACATCTCCTAGGTGCAATGAATAACCCTCTAAAGGGCACCTTTCAATCCTATCCGACTTGAAAATTTCATCATTAACCCATCTCATATAATTAAAAAAATGTTTTTATTCATTTGATCAATGCCTCTGTGGTTGCCTTAGTTTCCCCTTGCTCCATTAAGGGTGGTTACCTCAGTTTCCCCTTGCTCCATTAAGGGTGGTTGCCTCAATTTCCCCTTGCTCCATTAAGGGTAATCCACTTGTAACAATGGTCAAACTCTTCCTGGTTTCACACCCACAACTTTGGGTGCAAAACCCACTGCTTGGGTACTTTTCCCACAAAGCCCATGTGTGTCAAACATCTCCCAAACACTTTACCCTAGGGTGTGGAAGTACCTTTGAAGCTACATATATCAACAATTATTGTCTCCTTTCCCATTATATAATGCTTCCACTTCTTCACAATTTGCACTAGGGCATAGAGCTCCTTGTCATAGTTAGGGTATTTAAGCACTATCCCATGAAATACTTCAGAATGGTAGCATATAGGCTTTCCTCCTTGCCTCTAGACTGCACCCATAAGATACCCACTCACATTTGTCTCCATTTCAAATGGTTGTTGCATGTTTGGTAATTCCAGAACTGGTGCTTGACTGAGCTTCTTCTTGAGCTCCTCAAAGGTCCTCTATTGACCCTTTCCCCACAAGAAACTTTTGCCACTTGTTTTTATGGCGTGGAGTGGCATTGCTATAGCCTAAAATGAGGCTTTGAATTTACTCAAGTACTGTGCCACCCCAATGAAACTCACCTCAAAAACATTTATAGGCACCTTTCACATACCCCCAAATACACCAAAGACTGCTATCCAAACTCACACTTCTTGAGATTTGCTAGCAATTTGTGCTTCTTTCATGTCTCCATCACCTGCATCAAATGTGAGGTGATGTAATATTCCTAAATGGAATTAACAATAAATAACAAAAGAATGTAACTTGAAACAACACATAAAATTGCAATTACCCACACATATAACTAGTCACAGAATTAGCAACACCAAATTTAATTATTTTATTAAATGTCTAGGCACAAGAGTACAATGTAGATGAGGAGAAATGAACCTGGGCTTGCAACAACAAGCTAAGGAAAAACCCAGGTGGTAGAATGATTGTTCCAACTCCCAAGGAAGATGCCCACAAAATTATGCGCTAACCCAAAAATTCTTTGGGACTGTTACAAAATAGAAATTGTGTTTTCAGCCACCCCAATGCTCGGAATCCTCTAAAAATGCAGCTGGTGTCTCCACTAAATTTTCCCCACGGGACCTAGAAAGGAATTGGTCCCAAACCCCACCACTGGAAAACCCACAAAAAGTGTGGATTTCCAGTCTAATTAGCTAAGCGCACTGCCTGGAAGTGACTTGCTACTACTCCACCAATCTCCTAGGAAATGCTCACAAAATTACCTACTCCTAATGCCCCACGTGTGCCTCTTTCAGAAAACTGCACAGGCCCTAGAATGCCAATATTTTTCCTAGAAATCTCCCTCACTTCCTGGCCTCCAAATCACCCAAAATATCCTGCAAATGATTCTCCAGACAACCATGGAAGTGGAAGTAGTCTCTTGTCCCTGCTCTAGAATGACTCCAAAGGTATCAAATGACTCCCCTAGGGTGGCACTCTAGGTCCACGGAAGTGAGATCTGAGATCTTCGCCCGAAAATATCCTTGTGCTAAGCAACACTTGTTCACTTCGCTGAGCCACTCAAGCAAACAGTTGAGTTCAGATGCAAAATTGTCAAAAAACTCCAAACAATGGCCCTCACCTCCTATTTAAGCTTGTTGCATCATTTCCCCCTTGGTGGGGCCCAACCTCCACTAGTTTGAATTTTTCCTCCATTCTCTCTCTCTCTCCCAAGTGTGTACTCCTCCAAGGGGTGTGTATGCCTTGTGGGTGGCCCTCATACCCAGTGAAATTTTAATTTTTATCCATCTCCTAATTCTAACTGCCAAAACTGCATGCTAATGAC
Organism: Pinus albicaulis; assembly: GCA_034641835.2. Classification (NCBI taxonomy): domain Eukaryota; kingdom Viridiplantae; phylum Streptophyta; class Pinopsida; order Pinales; family Pinaceae; genus Pinus; species Pinus albicaulis. The sequence continues at coordinate 1,187,283,891 of CM076570.1, read as the reverse complement.
AAAATTATGTCAAAATTGGTAAGCCTCCTCAATATGTAGAAAATTAGGGATATTATAGCCCTTCCACCAAAATTTGCTTGTCCTCAAGCAATTTCAGCATTGGATGTTGCAATACCTGCTCACGCTCCCATGTAGCGTCCTCCTCCGGAAGGTCCTTCCACTTGACCAAAAACTCTTTGATGGTTCTTTTCCTAAGATTCCTTTCCCTCGTCTCCACAATGGCCTCTGTCACTAGCTCTAGATGCCCCTCATCATCCAATGGTGGGAGCTCTATGGTGACCGCAAGATGTTTTCCAAGTGCCTTCTTCAGGCATGAAACGTGGAAAATGTTATGCACTTTGCTTCCTGGCGGAAGCTGCAACTCATATGCCACTTATCCAACTCGTCTTTTCACTCTGTATGGCCCATAGAATTGGGGCTTAAGAATTTCTTCCCCCTTCTTCTTTAGTGACGATTGTCGAGATGATTGAAGATGCAAGTATACCATGTCCCCCACCTTGAACTGTCTCTCAACCCTACACTTATCAACATACATTTTCTGTTGATTCTGTGCCACCTACAAGTTGTCCTAGTCCTTTGCCCCTGGGGAAATGCTATCTCCAAAAATAATGTCAGAAAATGAAAGTAAATCATAACCAAGAGGGCTTGAATGGGTGACATACTAATCGACATGTGCTAGGTGGTGTTGTAGTAGAACTCTCCGAGGTGTAGCCACTTCACCCATGCTCTCTTCTACCTGGTCACATAATTACGTAGGTACCCCTCCAACCACTTATTCACTATCTACATCTGCTCGTTCGTCTAAGGGTGATAGCTAGTACTGGGAGTAAGCTTTGTGGCCACCAACATAAACAACTCTTGCTAGAATGCCCCCATGAACCTTTTGTCACTATCACTGACTATGGCCTTTGGGAGACCATGCAACTTGAATACCTCCCTAAAAAACAATTATGCAACCAGATAGGTTGAAGATCTCAATGGAATGGTGAAGAAATGGGAAATTTAACATGTCCACCACTACATAAATGTAGTTCCGCCCCTGTGCAATAGGAAGGCCCGTGATGAAATTCATGGACACGCTCTCCCATTTCCTCTTTGGAATGGGGAGCAGCTGAAGTAGTCCTGCAGGGTGTGACAACTCCCACTTGTTTCTCTGAAGGCCACACACCCTTGTATGTGCCTCAACACATCTCCCTTGAGACCCGTCCAAGAGAAACACCCCCTAATGGCCCTGTAAGTATTGAAGAATCCAAGGTGTCTTGCTAAGGGTGGATCATGAGCATCTTGGATAATCCTTTCTCTGAGCTGAGACCCTGGCACCAAGTAGATACTATCCTTATAGTATATCACGTCGTCCATCACACGATACCAATTTTTCCCAAATGCGTCATCTGGTATCTCGCAAGCCTGCCTATCCTTGGAATACTCAACCAAAAGTTGAGCCTTCCAATCTTGAGGTGCAGGCCTCCTAGATAATGCATCTGCCAGTATGTTTTGTCTGCCCTTGACATATCATATCTCGAAGTTATATGCTTAGATCTTGCTGACCCACTTCTGTTGTCTCTCCTGCAGCTCCCTCTGCTCTAGGAAAAAATGAAGATTGTTATGGTCAGTCTTTAGTTTGAATATGTTGCCCACTAGGTACTGCCGAAACTTAACTAGCAAATGCATTATCGCTAACATCTCCTTGTCGTAGATAGAGTATAACTGCTCATAGTCCTAGAGCTTCCTACTCTCATAATCTATGGGATGGCTCCCCAACATCAACACTACTCCAATCCCCTCCCCTAATGTGTCACACTCCAATACAAAAAGTTGAGTAAAATCCGTTAATGCCAAAACCGGGCAAGTACTCATGACCACCTTGAGACACTCAAATGTCTCTTGTGCTGAATTTGACCAGCTGAATACCCCCTTCTTTGTGAGGTCTATAAGGGGTGCAACAAACTGTGAAAATCCCCTCACAAAGCACCTGTAATATGTGCATATCTCTAGAATCCCCTCAGCTCTGTCACATTATTGGGTGTGGGCCAATCAAGGATGGCGCAAATATTTTCCTGGTGTACTCGGACTCCATCCTCCCCTATCACGTGCCCCAAGTAAAACATCTCAATCAGTGTGAATCAAGTGCTTGTTGAGGAGAGGAGTCCTACCTTCAGTTTTTGTGAGCAGCTGCCAGCATCATCAGTTCAGCACTAGGAATATGCAGTTCTTCCCAGGTAGCGCAATCAGTCAAGGAATCATGTGGTCTAGCAGTGGAGTAGCTCCGGGAAAGGAGAAAGGCTAAGATATTCCAATCTGGAGTCTTGTGAGGGGATCAACGCTTCGATTGCAGAGTCCTTGGGCAGTTGGTAGCCATTCTCTCCATCAATTTAGTTATGAGGCCACCGTACCTAGCAAAAGTGCGTACCCAGCCCAAGAGGGTGATTTTTCAGGGTCAGCCTACCTTTCCGGAAATCCTTCGCGGGTTATTCTGAGTTTTTGGAGGAGAGTCCAGTGTCCGAATCTCGGATTTTTATGAGCAGAAGAACAACCCCTTTTCACAGTCCCTTTCCATCCAGCAACAACATTTCCAGCAGGGCGGCGCAGAGGAATAGCCACGTAGGGCAGCAGAGGAGTAGAATTTCTGAGCAGGGCAAGAGAGACCATTTCAGCTTGCCTAGAGCAGGCCAAGGTGCTATCCTTCTGAGCACTATTTGTACTAGTCCCTCATTTCAGAAATATTAATAAAATGGCTCAGCAATTCTGGTTTATTTGCAATGTTTTTCATGCATGCTTCTATTTGCTGTAGTTTTAGTCTTGTGTTGCTTTGTATTATTGTCTATTCCCAATTTGGGATATTATAGTGGTATCGAAGCTCATAGACTTGGCTCAGCCTATGGAGCAACTGGTCTATGACACCGGAAGATAGAGAATACGTTACATACCGGAAGCAGTGGTATAGGAGCAAAGACTGGAGGCTTGAAATAACACCTGATCAAGAAGACAACGTTCTGGTGGAGGAAGGCAAGGGGAAGGCACCAATGGCAGAAGAGCGTGATGAGGGGAGGAGTCTGGTAAACTCCTCCTAAAATTAGTACAGGGGCTCTCCAAGAAAATAGAAAAGATGGGGAAAAATATTGCCGAAGAGAACAGACGGCGAGAAATTCCGATGGAATTTCACAATGGAGAAGGGTTTGGTACTTCTCACCACATACTGGAGCATAACGCTGCGTAGAAGGTAGTGCCACGCACTCCACCACGTTCCACTATGCCCACATTCTTGACTTCAGGAGCGAGAACGGGAGGACCCCAGGAGTCGAAGGTGGCTCCCTACGGGGAGTATTTTGCAGAATATCAATCATATGGGCCAGAGTTCGGAGAATCCCTCACCTTCAATGAGTTCTGCCAACTAAAAAATAATAGCAGACCACGCAGCTGGAATAGAGGAGGAGGGTGCACGCAGGGTGGTGACTTGCAACGTACCGTGCGCAAATTTTTCTTGCCTACCTATGATGGATCATTTAAGTGTTCGGCAAAGGCTTGGGTGGGGAAGCTAGACATTTACTTTCAATTGAACCAAATGGCAGAGATAGAGGCCATCAAGGTGGCAGCGCTGCACCTTGAGGGGAAGCCCATGATTGGTGGTTCCATGGGATGTCTACGCTGGGTCATGCAGGGGTGATAACGTATGCGGAGTTCACTCGGAGGTTGGTTGAGAGATTTGATCAGAAGGACCCGAAAGAAAATTTTGTTGAGCTGACCAAGCTCAAACAGATGGGGAACCCAGAAACTTACATTTTTCGAGTTCTTGAAGCTCTGAGTGATGGTTCTAGATATGTCCGTGGCCATGAGAGTGTATATGTTTATTGACGAACTGGTGGAACATTTGCGTGGGCTAGTCAAATCCACTAGGCCTACTACGCTGTAGTGTGAAAATTCTACTGAAGTATCATGGTTTATTTCTCCTACTTGATTTAAATTACTACAAGTTATTTTCAGAAATTAGATTTAGAAAATACCGAAATAAACAAAACTACAGTCTACATATGCAGATCATTTACTAAATAATACGCTCATCCAACAAAGTGACACATGGATTTTTGGACATAATTCCCCGGAAAACCGGTGCAACAGATATGAGGGTTTATTTATTATGTAGATTCTAAGTACAGTAAATCCAGGTTCTAGATCTGGAAATCCTGACAGAGAATAAAATAAATCAAATTTGCAGCTAACCTGTAGATCTAGGACCAAATATCTGACTGATCCACAACCTCAAACGAGATTTACAAGACTCAGCCCGGATCTGGCCCTAGAAACCCCAGCGCTGCCCTTGAAGCCCCAGCGTCAGCTGTGCTAGCCGCAGAATGCCATTGGGCTACCCAAAGAGGGACTGCATAACCCCTGAGAGGGTGACGCAGGCCTTGTGCTGCCCCTGGAGACCCTCTACGTAATTTTTGAAGTTCTCTGGAGCCTTTGTGCTGTCTTGCGTAGCAGCTTCGCAGCACCTCCATAACTGCTGCTTTGCTTCTCTGCGTTGTCCTTTTTGCTGCTCCTATGTCTCTTACTGACTCCTGGCTCTGGAATCAGATCATTCCCTTTGGAAATACTACCCCTCGCTGCAGAAAATTCCTCTGGAAATTCTTAGCAAACGCTGCCCTAGAATTCCAGAACAATTTCTCAGCTCTACACTATGTGTTTCTCCAACTGACCCTCAAGCCTTTCTCTTATAATTTTTTTTTGAACCCTTCAACGGTCTAGATTAAAACATTCATCAACAGTTGAGATTAAAATACTGCTTGATCCATGTCTTTTAAAACATTTCAGCACATGTGTTAATTAATTCACATTAATTATTTAATTTTCCTAAGTTTAGACTTAGAAATCCATTAAAATAATTAGTTATTTGAATAACTTGAGCACCAACTGAAATTTCTCAAAACACTTTATGGGTTTTGGAGTTCAACTGTGTCCTAGCCCCTCTAGAAAATTTCAGGGCTAGAGCACACCCGATGCTACACTAACTATACAAAATCTAAAAATGTAGGATGTAGTAGGGAGGACTAGAGACTTGCAGGATGCCATGTCAAGGACGAGAGCTCCTTTTCCGCACAAAACATCATTCCAGCAAAGGGGGAAAGACATGAGAGCTCCACCCACAAGAGGGAACCAAGGCCGAGGGCCTTTGGATGATGATACATGGAGAGACTTGAGATGGAGGAAGCTTTGCTTCACTTGCCAGGAGCCATGGGCACTGAGTCATTGTTGTGCTGCGAGGAAGGCACATTACATTGAGGTCTTATTTGAAAGTGAGGGAGAAGAAGAGGCATATGAGGAGTTGGAGGGAGATGCTAGCACCGGTGCATCAGGAGGAGATCATCCACCACCACCTCCCCTAGCAGCAGAAGGAGCAGCATTTGCACCTACTAGAGGAGTCCTTGCATCCTTGCGGGGAGTTTCTAAGTACTTAACGCTGAGAGTTCGAGGCACAGTCCAAGGGAAACGTGTCTCAGTACTGGTAAATAGTGGGGCCACACACAACTTCATCGATGCCCAACTAGTGCATAGGAGGGGAATACATACAGAGAGCTTTGATGGTTTCTCTGTGTTGGTTCCAGGTGCTAGGATCATGTAGTGCATGCGATATGTTCCAGCATTAGCAGTGACCATGGGAACATACACAGTGACGAATCATTTTTTTTTGGTCGATATCCTAGGTACCAATGTGGTATGGGGTGTACAATGGCTTATCACGCTTGGGAAGGTCACAACAGATTCAGAGACTTTGGAGATGGAGTGGACGGATAAAAAGAGTGGAAGCATGTGATGATCAGAGGCATGCACACATATCCTCCCCAGACAGTCCCTACACATTGGATGGAAACAGATTTCCAGAAGGGAGACATAGAGTGGGCATTGGAGTTGCATATTTCAAAGGCAAGAGTCTCTAGTCAATCGGTGCATCCCAATGTGCAGTCTAACTTGGACCATTACTCCACGATTTTCAGAGACATCCCACTGGGGCAGCCAACAAACCGGTGATTTGAGCATACCATTGAGCTGGAGCAGGGGATCCAGGTAGTGGTCACCACACCCTACAGGCACCCCAAAGCCTATAGGGATGAGATTGAGAGAGCCATACATGAGCTCTTGGAATTGGGACACATCAGGCCCAACACTAGTCCCTTTGCTTCTTCAGTGGTCATGGTTAAGAAGAAGGACAACACATTGGAGATGTGCATAGATTACAAGGCACTGAACAAGAAAACCATGAAGAACCACTACCCCATCCCCGAGATCGATGAGCTGATGGATGAGTTGAGGGGAGCGAATTTCTTCTCCAAGATCGATCTGAGGTCGAGGTACGATAAGATCAAGGTGAGGGACCAGGCTGTCCCCAAGACTACATTCCAATGCCACTACGACCACTTCGAGTTTTTGGTGATGCCCTTTGGGCTGACCAATGCGCTGACCACTTTCCAGTCTTGTATGAACCACATCTTTCGTGGTCAGTTGAGGAAGTATGTGCTGGTATTTTTCGATGACATTCTCATCTACAGCCACACATGGGAGGAACATTTGCAAGACATTGAGGCTGTATTGCATATCTTGGAGGAGCAACATTTCTATGCCAAGCTATCCAAGTGAAAATTTGGGCTTACAGAGATGCTCTACTTGGGGAATATCATCGGAGTAGACAGATTAAGGGTACATGAGGAGAAGATCCAGGCCATCTGGGATTGGTCGGAACTGAAGAACGTGACAGAGCTCCGGGGGTTTGTAGGCATCCACACCTACTACTGGAAGTTTGTCAAGGGATTTTCACAGCTTTCTTCACCCCTCACAAATCTCACCAAGAAGGGGGCTTTCAGTTGGACAGATTTTGCGCAGAGGGCCTTTGACAGGCTCAATGAGGTGATGAGTAGTTTCCCGGTGTTGCCATTGCCCGATTTCACGCAACCCTTTGTGTTGGATTGTGATGCTTTAGGAAAAGGGATGGGAGTAGTATTGATGCATGGGGTCACCCGATAGCTTTCGAGAGTCGGAATCTACTGCCACATGAGAGACTCTACCCCATATACAACAAAGAGATGTTGGCCATCATGCATGCGTTGGCCAAGTTCAAGAAGTACCTGGTGGGGAACAGGTTCTGGGTGAGGACTAACCACAACAGTCTTTGGTTCTTCCTTGAGCAGAAGCAGTTGCAGGAGAAACAACAAAAATGGGTCAGCAAGATCCGTGCCTATGATTTTGACATCGAGTACGTCAAGGGGAAGAACAATGTGGTGGCAGATGCTTTGTCACGGAGACCGGAAGCGCTCTCCTTGATGAGTCTTGACACAGATTGGAGGGCTTAGTTGTTGGTGGAATACTCGAAGGACTGTTTCTCTTGTGAGGTATTAAATGGGCAGGTGATAGATGGCAAGTACCGAGTGATGAATGAAGTCATCTATTACCAGGACTGGATTTTATTGAGAGGTAACTCCCAGCTCCGAGAGAAGATCTTGCGCGCAACCCATGTTAATTAATTCACTTTAATTATTTAATTTTCCTAAGTTTAGACTTAGGAAATCCATTAAAATAATTAGTTATTTGAATAACTTGAGTAGCAACTGAAATTTCTCAAAACACTTTATGGGTTTTGGAGTTAAAGTGTGTCCTAGCCCCTCCACAAAATTTCAAGGCTAGAGCACACCCGATGTTACACTAACTCTACAAAATCTCAACATGTAGGACGTAGTAGGGAGGATTAGGGACTTGCAGGATGCCATGTCGAGGACGAGAGCTCCTTTTCCACACAAACCATCATTCTAGCAGAGGGGGAAAGATGTGAGAGCTCCACCCCCAAGAGGGAACTAGGGCCGAGGGCCTTTGGATGATGATACCCGGAGAGACTTGAGATGGAGGAAGCTTTGCTTCACTTGCCAGGAGCCATGGGCACTGAGTCATCGTTGTGCTGCGGGGAAGGCACATTACATTGAGGTCCTCTCCGAAAGTGAGGGAGAAGAAGAGGCATATGAGGAGTTGGAGGGAGATGCTAGCACCGGTGCATCAAGAGGAGATCATCCACCACGACCTCCCCCATCAGTAGGAGGAGCAGCATTTGCACCTACGGGAGGAGTCCTTGCATCCTTGCGGGGAGTTTCCAAGTACTTAACGCTGAGAGTTTGAGGTATAGTCCAAGGGAAATGTGTCTCAGTACTGGTGGATAGCGGGGCCACACACAACTTCATCGATGCCCAACTAGTGCATAGGAGGGGAATACAGACAGAGAGCTTTGATGGTTTCTCCATGTTGGTTCCAGGTGCTAGGACCATGCAGTGCATGCGATATGTTCCGGCATTAGCAGTGACCATGGGAACATACACAGTGATGAATCATTTTTTTTTTGGTCGATATCCCAGGTACCAATGTGGTATTAGGTGTACAGTGGCTTCTCACGCTTAGGAAGGTCACAACAAATTCAGAGACTCGGGAGATGGAGTGGACGGATAAGAAGAGTGGGAAGCATGTGATGATCAGAGGCATGCACACATATCCTCCCCAAACAGTCCCTACACATCGGATGGAAGAAAATTTCCGGAAGGGAGACATAGAGTGGGCATTGGAGTTGCGTATTTCAGAGGCAGGAGTCTTTGGTCAGCCGATGCATCCCGATGTGCAGTCTAGCCTGGATTGTTACTCCATAATTTTCGGGGACATACCACTGGGGCAGCCACTAGACCGGTGATTTGAGCATACCATTGAGCTGGAGCAGGGGGTCCAGGTAGTGGTCACCACACCCTACAGGCACCCCAAAGCCTATAGGGATGAGATTGAGAGAGCCATACACGAGCTCTTGGAATTGGGACACATCAGGCCCAACACTAGGCCCTTTGTTTCTTCAGTGGTCCTGGTGAAGAAGACATTGGAGATGTGCATAGGTTACAAGGCACTTAACAAGAAAACCATGAAGAACCGCTACCCCATCCCCAGGATCGATGAGCTTATGGATGAGTTGAGGGGAGTGAAGTTCTTCTCCAAGATCGATCTGAGGTCGGGGTACCATCAGATCAAGGTGAGGGACCAGGCTGTTCCCAAGACTGCATTCTGATGCCACTATAACCACTTTGAGTTTTTGGTGATGCCCTTTGGGCTGACCAATGCGCCGACCACTTTCCAGTCTTGTATGAACCACACCATCCGTGGTCAGTTGAGGAATTTCGTGCTGGTATTTTTCAATGACATTCTCATCTACAGCCGCACATGGGAGGAACATTTGCAGGACATTGAGGCTGTACTGCATATCTTGGAGGAGAAACATTTCTATTCCAAGCTATCCAAGTGCAAATTTAGGCTTATAGAGATGCTCTACTTGGGGAATATAATTGGAGTGGACAGATTAAGGGTCCATGAGGAGAAGATCCAGGCCATCCGGGATTGGTCGGAACTGAAGAACGTGACAGAGCTCCGGGGGTTTGTAGGCATCCGTACCTACTACTGGAAGTTTGTCAAGGGATTTTCACAGCTTGCAACACCCCTCACAGATCTCACCAAGAAGGGGGATTTTAGTTGGAAAGATGTTGCGTAGAGTGCCTTTGACAGGCTCAAGGAGGTGATGAGTAGATGCCCGGTGTTGGCATTGCCCGATTTCACACAGCCCTTTGTGCTGAAGTGTGATGCTTTAGGAGAAGGGGTGGGAGCAGTATTGATGCATGGAGTCACCCGATAGCTTTCGAGAGTCGGAAGCTGCTGCCACATGAGAGACTCTACCCCATATATGATAAAGATATGTTGGCCATCATGCATGCGTTGGCCAAGTTCAGGAAGTACTTGGTGGGGAACAGGTTCCGGGTGAGGACTAACCACAACAGTCTTTGTTTCTTCCTTGAGCAGAAGTAGTTGCAGGAGAAACAACAAAAATGGGTTAGCAAGATCCGGGCCTATGATTTTGACATCGATTACGTCAAGGGGAAGAACAATGTGGTGGCAGATGCTTTGTCACGGAGACCAGGAACGCTCTCCTTGATGAGTCTTGACGCAGATTGGAGGGCTTAGTTGTTGGTGGAATACTCGAAGGACCGTTTCGCTTGTGACGTATTAGATGGGCAGGTGACAGATGGAAAGTACTGAGTGATGAATGAAGTCATCTATTACCAGGACCGGATTTTCTTGAGAGGTAACTCCCAGCTCCGAGAGAAGATCTTGCGCGCAACCCATGACTCACCACTTTCAGGCCATCAAGGGTTCACTAAAACATATAGGGCCATCAGGGAGAGGTTCTCATGGAAGGGCCTCAAGGAGGACGTACTCCGACATGTCAGGGAGTGCGAAGTTTGTCAGAGGAACAACGGGGAGTTGAACAACCCTACAGGTTGGCTGCAACTGCTTCCCATTCTGGAGGGGGAATGGGAGATCATCTCCATGGATTTCATCACGGATTGCCCATGGTGCATGGCAAGGATTGCATCTTTGTAGTTGTTGATAGACTGTCAAAGTATGCGCATTTCTTCACCATCTTCGCACGGTACACTACTTCACAGGTGGTCAAGTTGTTTTTCTGGGATATTTTCAGACTCCGTGGTCTTCCAAAGACCATAGTCAGTGACAGGGACAACTAGTTCATGGGCAGATTTTGGTAGGAGCTATTCCGTTTGGTGGGTACCGAGTTGATACCCAGTACCAGTTATCACCCACGGACGGATGGACATACAAAGATAATGTACAAGTGGATGGAGGGCTACTTGAGAAACTATGTCATGGGGAAGCAAAAGGCTTGGCTACGTTGGCTTCATTTGGGGGAGTACTACTACAACACGACATTCCACATATCGATTGGTATGTATCTATTTATGTTTTATATGGTTATATTGCTTTAACTTTTGTTGATGTGATGTTTGGAGCTAGCAAGGCCCCCAGGGCCAAGGACTGGATCCAAGAAAGCCAAGACATACTTTGGGCTCTCACAGACAACTTGGCTATAGCATAGAACCAACATAAATTATATGCAGAGAGAGGCCGCGTAGAGAGGCAGTTTGAGGTGGATGATTTGGTTTACCTCTTTCTTCAGCGGTACAAGCAGTCCATGCTGAAGCATAAAGGAGCTGAGAAGTTGAAGCTCCGCTTCTATGGACCATACAGGGTGATCAAACGTGTCGGGGAGGTAGTGTATGAGTTGGAGTTTCCAGCCGGGAGCAGGATTCACAACATTTTTCACGTTTCATGTCTGAAAAAGGCTCTTGGGCAGTAGGTTACTGCAAATATGGAGCTCCCACCTACAGACGATGAGGGGCATTTAGTGCTACAACTGGAGGCCATTCTAGACACTCGGGAGAGACAGCTAAGGAGTAGGACTGTCAAGGAATATTTGATCAGATGGAGGAACCTTCCAGATGAGGATGCCACTTGGGAGGGGGAAAAGATCCTGCAGCATCCATCCTTTTAGTTGGTTGAGGACAAGCAACGTTTTTGTGGCAAGGACTGTAATATTCCCAATTAGCAGACAACTAATTGGAATATTAATTTTGTTAAAATTTTCTTTTCTAATGTTCAGCAAGAAATAAAGGGATGAAGGGACCCATAACCCAACCTTAGAATAAAATTACTTTCCTAAAGTCACTAAGGAAGATAAATAAAAGAAAGATGGGGCTCATGAGGCCAAGTGGATAGCGTCCTAGTGACAGCGCAGGAGAGGTAGCAACTTAGCCAACGCAGAGGCAGCGTGGGGACAGGCAGCATAGTGGAAGCATGGGGACAAGTAGCGCAGAGCAACGTAGTGACAGTGTGGCAGAGGGACAACGTAGCACCAGTGGGCCCAAGGGAACGTTGGAGGCTTAATAGCATAAAAATGGAATGAGGGCAGTCATTTCATTCATTCATACATCTTCAGAATTTCTGTCTATCTAGACCAAAGCACACTTGAGCTGTTTTGCCAAGTCTGCAAGTGGTGTTTAGCACACAGGTGTCTCCGAGCAAAGATCCCAACCCCATCCTCAGGGGACTTCAAGTGCCCACTTAGGAGAGGAGTCGTACCTTCAGTTTTTGTGAGCAACATCATCAGTTCAGCACTAGGAATATGCAGTTCTTCCGAGGCAATGCAGTTAGTCAAAGAATCATGTGGTCTAGCAGTGGAGCAGCTCCGGGATAGGAGAAAGGTTGAGATATTCCAGTCTGAATTCTTGTGAGGGATCAACCCTTCGATAGCAGATTCCTTGGGCATTTGGTAGTGATTCTTTCCAGCATTTCAGTTCTGAGGCCAGCGTACCAAGCATAAGTGCGTACCTAACCCAAGAGCATGATTTTCCGGGCTCAGTCTTTCTGGAAATCCTTTGCAGGTTATTCTGGGTTTTTGGAGGAGAGTCTGGTGTCTAAATCTCGAATTTTTCTAAACAGTAAAACAACCCCTTTTCACAGTCCCTTTCCAGCCAGTAGCAACATTTCTAGCAAGGCAACGTAGAGCAAGGCAAGAGAGACCATTTCAGCCTGCCTAGAGTAGGCCAAGGTGCTATCCTTCTGAGCACTATTTGTACTTGTCCCTCATTTCAGAAATATTAATAAAATGGCTCAATATTTCTGGTTTATTTGCAGTTTTTTTCATGCATGCTTCTATTTGTTGTAGTTTTAGTCTTGTGTTGCTTTGTATTACTGTCTATTCCCAATTTGGGATATTACAATATGCTTGTGGAACACGTGGTTCATGCAAGAAATAAATGTGGTAGGGACGTTGGTGACTCTGAACGGCATCACTAGAAACTCAAAACTGTCCATAATGGCATCTAAATGGTGTGTTCGGAATATCTTGCTCACACACCCTGCTATGATGGTACCCCGAGCACAATTCTATCTTAGAGAAGTAATTGGCTCCTCTAAGCTCATCCATCAGCTCGTCTATCTGGGGTATGGGGTACCTGTTCTTCATCATCGTCTTGTTCCAGGCCCAGTAGTTGACGCACATATGAAGAGACCCATCCTTTTTCTTCGCAAATACCATTGATGAAGCAAAAAGGCTAGTACTAGGCCTGATAAGCCCCAACACCAAAAAATCCTTGATGGCCTTCTCAATCTCATCCCGATACGCCTTGGGGTTCCTATACAGGGTAGTGATAATAGCATGAACCTCCTCCTCCAACTCAATGGTGTGCTTGAACCCTCGATTTGGTGGCCTGCCTAGAGGTATCTTCCCAAAAACTGCCTGATGCCTCTCTAGCAGTGGCAATATGTCTGGATGTATTGGTCGTGCCTGTGTCCCTATCTTTGAAATCCTAAGCTCCACTGCCCACTCTATATTTCCATGCCACAAGTCTGCCTCCATTCGGTGAGTGGGCACTGTCTGGGGCGGGTAAAAGTGCATACCCCTTAGCACTACCAACTTCCCATATGGGCCTGTGAACTCCATCTCCAACTTCTCCTAATCAATGGTGACCCGTCCCAACAAGTAAAACGATTGGACACCCAACACCATGTTGGTGTCCGAAAAATAAACTATAAAGAAATGGTCAGTGATGTAGTAGTTCCCTATAGTCGGAGTCAGGATGGCAACATACTTCGTGCACTGCATCGTCTGGTCTCTAGACACCAGCACCGAGAACCCCACAAATGTCTCCGTACATATGATCCTCCGCTTCACCATCTAGGCATCGATAAAGTTGTGGGTAGCCCCACTGCCCACTAAGACCGACACATGCCACCCTTGTAATGTGCTTCTGATCTAGAGTGTCAGGTACTTCAGAATTCCCTAAAGTGAAGCTAAGACGCCCCGAGAAGGGACAAATGGCCGTCCTCCCAAAGGTGGTCGTGGTGGTGGTGGGCACTCCCTATAGTTTGTGGTCCTCGATCTCCCTAGTCTATCTCTTTCTCCGCCTCCTCCTTCAGCTCGCTATTTGAGTACACAACGATGTAATGGGCTTTTCGCTTGTTGCACATGTGCCCAAGGCTCCTGGAACGTTAAGCATAGCTTCCTCCTCCAAAGGTCTCTCCTGGTCTCATCGTCCAACTGGTCACGCCCAACCTCCCTCTCAGGTTAACGAGTGTCTATGTTCTCTTGTGGAACCAACGGTCTGGTGGGTATAGGGACCCTGGTCTTGGGCATTGTGTCGATGATGTCTCGAGTCTTGGAAATAACGTCCATCGATGAGGTGATCTTGTAGGCCCTCACCCACCCATGCAAGGGATCAGATAACCCCTATACAAACAAAATAATCAACCAGGCTTCTGAAATGTCTTTTACCATCATGACCGACCTCTGGAAATCCGAGATGTAGGCCTTTGTTCTGCCTTTCTACCTCAAGTGGGCCAACTCCCTGAAATGCAACTCAGGGTCCTTGTCAAATCTCGCAATCAGCCGCTTGGTAAACTCGGTGAAGGAGGTGATATGAATGTGCCCTAGCATGATTAGGCCATGGTGCCACCCCTCCTGGGAATTCCCCATCAAGTGCAAAGTAGCAAACTGAATAACGTTCGTTTCCTGCATGGGATTCAGGTGGAGGTAAGTGTCTAACTTTTGCACCCATGTTTTGGCCGAATTTTTGGCTCACTCGTCATAGTTGGGAAGTGTGACCTTCCCAGCGAGCTTCTGAACCTCCTAACTAGACTTCCCCCCTCTATAATGCATCCCAACTCTAGTGGATGTACTCCCCAAAGTACATCAATCTCCAGATCCTCGAGTCAAGCCCCTCATACTCATCAATACCTGAGGCAACCGAATTCACCAGATCTGCAACTGGGTCAGGCTCCCTCTCTCGCTCAGGCCCATCCACAAAATGGGGCATTGTAGGATGATCTGCTTGGCCACACAAAGGGGTGTGAGGTGGCTGATATGTATGCTCAAGAGTATTACTTCCTCCCCCTGCTCTGGAACCACCATAACCTTGAGGCTCTGCCTCTTGCCTATCATTCACATGTAGACCCATCTCCTGCTGCATCATGTCCATCATAAGTTGACCCTGCCTCAACATCTACTGATTTGACCTTAGCAGCTCCTCTAAAACTTGATTATGGCCCCCATGTCTAGGTTTTTTCGGACCCTTATTGTTCTCCATGTGCTCCCTAAAATTGTCCAACTTAGTATTTGAAAAAGGGTCTTTCCCTCTTGATGCTCACAAAATTTTGCGTTAACCCAGAAATTCTCTGTCATTGTTGCAATATAGAAATGGAGTTTTCTACCACCCCAATGCTCGGAATCCTCTAAAAAATGCAGTTGGTTCCTCCACTAAATTTTCCCCATAGGAACCAAAAAGGAATTGGTCCCAAACCCCACCATTGAAAAACCCCCAAAAAGTGTAAATTTCCAATCTAACTGGTTGAACGCACTACCTAGAAATGAGTTGATACTACTTCACCAATCTCCCAGAAAAAGCTCCCAAAATAACCTGCAAATTTCTCACAAATTCTCTGTTAATTCTCTAGTCACCAAGCCCACAAATTATGTTGCTTCTATTGCCCCAGGTGTGCGTCTACCAGAAAACTGCACAAGCCCTAAAATGCTAATATTTGTCCCAAAAATGTCCCTTACTCCCTGGCCTCCAAATCACCCCAAATCTCTTGCAAATGATGCTCCAAGGCAGCCCTGAAATTCCCAACTAATGAACTGCTACACAGATGATCCCCTCAAGTGGCACGAATTTTCCTCCAGCGTCCCTTTGCTACGCAAAAGTGGAAATAGTCTCTTGTCCTTGCTTTAGAATGATTGCAAAGGTATCAAATGACTCCCCTAGGGTGGCACTATAGGTCCACGGAAGTGAGAACTGAAATATCTCCCCAAAACTTTCCTTGTGCTAGCTGAGCAACTCAAGAAAATAGTTGAGTTCAAATGTAAAATTGTCAAAAAGCTCCAAACAATGGCCCTCACCCCCTATTTAAGCTTGTTGCCTCATTTCCCCCTTGGTGGAGTCCAAACTCCACCAGTTCGAATTTTCCCTCCATTCGCTTTCTCTCCCAAGTGCATACTCCTCCAAGGGGTGCATATGCCTTGTGGGTGGCCCACACACCCATCAAAATTTTAATTTTTCACCATATCCTAATTTGAACTACCAAAATTGCATGCTACGCCAAAATTGTGTCAAAATTGGTGAGCCACCTCAGTACTTTGAAAATTGGGAATATTACATGTGCTCCTCCCAGGTATCATTGTATACCAATATATCATCCAGACAGACAATAACAAATGGATCTATAAAGGGCTCAATAAATTAATCTAATAAACGTAGTTGGTGCATTGCATAGGCCAAATGGCATGAATAACCCACTCATACAAACCTTGTATAGCTTTGAAGGTGGCCGTCCAGGAATCTTCTTCTCGGAATCAAACCTGGTGATATCCAAACATTAATTCCAACTTGGTGTAGTATTTTTCTTGTTGTAATTGATCCAGTAGATCATCTATCCTGGGTAGGGGGTACCTATTTTTTAGCGTGATCTTGTTCAACGCCATGTAATCTATACACATCCGCCATGTCCCATCCTTCATTGGCACAATGATAATGGGTGACCCTCATGGTGATGTATTCGGTCGAATGACACCCTATTCCAGTAGCTGCTACAAATGTTTCTTTACCTAACTTGCTTCTATAACATATTGTTTGTACAACCCAATGTTTGGCAATCAGGATTCCATTAATAGTTGGATATCATGCTCCACTTCCCTCTTAATTGGTAACCCTTTAGGATCCTAGAACACATCCCTATATGCCTATAGGAACTCTTCTATTTTCCATTTATGTTTCTTAGTACACCCCTCCAGGGATGTATTGCCTCTTATTGGCTCTTCTACAGATTTATTTTCTCTTAAAAACAATAAAACATACTTCTTGCTAGAACTGATTAATTTCTTGGCTTGGTTGACACCTACCAACGAATTTTTGGCTTGCTTTTGTGTGCATTGATGGTGAATGATTTTCCTTCCTTGACGAGTCGATATTGGTTGGCTCCTCACATGAATATTGAATCTCACATGTACATTTAGGGACTCCCAAAAAACTCCACATAGAGCAATGGGAACCTCTAGTTCTACTTCATCAACAAAATCAACATTGATGGAAGATCTAATTTTACTTTGTTTTGTTACCTTCAACTATGCATCCTTATTTACTCATCCCAATGGATATGGGGGCTTGGATGATCGTGAAATTCCAACCCCAACTTCTTAACTAGCTCTGCTGAAATGAGATTTGCTTGCGATCCTGAGCCAAACAGAGCATCAACCTTGTTCTTCTTCACCTGTACCTTTATATGGAAGAGTTTGATCATTTCTTTCTCTTCCTATTGCTCAAGGCTACTC
The DNA here is from genome assembly GCA_034641835.2 of Pinus albicaulis. Taxonomy (NCBI): domain Eukaryota; kingdom Viridiplantae; phylum Streptophyta; class Pinopsida; order Pinales; family Pinaceae; genus Pinus; species Pinus albicaulis. Next base: position 1,187,266,655 of record CM076570.1, on the reverse strand, counting down.
AAATTCACCTCCTTTCACATTGATGTGAAAATGATCTTCTCATCCATGTTTGAGTTGCTTTCAACTTGGTTGCTCAAATCAGTGGCCATGAGATTCTTTTTCTAATTGTCTTTCTTTTTGTTCTTTGGGTTAAGCTCTGGATGCAACTTCCAACACTTCTCCTCTCTATGGCCATTAATGTTGCATTGGTTGCAGTGATTGCTAGGAAATTTTCACTTATGTGTTGTGGCTACTATTCATTTATCTTTTCCCCCTTTCTACTTCTTCTTCTCCTCAGAAGCATTCCGTTGCTCTTTTGATTTGATCCACTTGATTGCCCTTTTTTCAGGCCTACGTTTTCCATGTATTGTGCGTACACACAAGCCTCGCCCACCAATTTGGGCTTGAACAACATCACTTGCTCCTGCAGATGGTGGTGTAGACCCCACAAATACTTGAGTATATCTGGGTTCTTTGGGGTGATGCCCAACATTATGGCCATCTTTCAAAACTTTGTGGTGTACTCCTGCATGCTTTTCCCTTGCTTTTGCCTGAATTAGTGCCATTGAATCCCCTCCTCTTCTTCATACCCAATAGGGTAAAACTATGAATTTATGAGGGTTTTGAATTCCTCCCACTTAGTCACTGGAGGCTCTCCCTCCAACCTCAAGGTCTCCATGTAGCTTTCCCACCAAGTTTGGGTATGGCCCTCTAATTTCAACGACAAAAATGAAATATTGTGTTCTTCAATTTTATGGACACAGTAATACACTTCTAGTTGTTGCAACCAGTGATTTAGATTTAGAGCATCGATCTCACCCTAGTGAAACTTGATATTGACCTTTGCTTCCATTTTGAACAAGGGCTATGATTGATTCACGACACTTAAACTGGGTTGATCTTTTTCGAGTACTTTCTCTGACTGGTTCTTCTTTTCTTCATGATCTCTTGATCTCCCCTCTGATTTGTCCTCTGCATTCGAACTCCCATCTTCTCCAAATTGTTAATTTTACACGTGTTTTATGTTTTGATAATTACTTAAAACAATTTCATTCACCCTAGCAATAGTTAAGAAATTATATATAGAACAGTAAACAATAATGCACAATGGAAGAAAGCCAAGCACAAGGAGCCTCAGAGATTTTTGGTCTAAGAGCGGGGCAGAAGCCAAAAAAGGGGAAAACCCATAATCAATTCTTCTTCATCCTAGTCAATCAATGTTCAACATGAGATACATAGTCCAATAGTACATCCATAAACTAGTCAAAGTCAAACATTTGACTTTCCAAGTCAACCAGGAGAAAACCAATCAATTTAGAGAGAGAGAGAGAGAATCAAATCTAGTCAATGATTAGGGTCTGCAATAGAGGGCCAAATTTTGGCCTGTGGAAGATGGTCAAACCTTATTCAACGAACCCTACAATTTTTAGTCAAGTATTAGTGAAAACCTTTGGTTAACATATGTTAACGAGCCAAAATTAGGGTAGAACTTTGATCAACGTGGAGTCAAAGATACCAAAGAATATTTGGTGTCTTTCAAGAGTCAAAATATCGATAAAAAAATCAACAGAAAGTCTCATTCAAAATCACAAGTTGGACTTGCGGTCAACCTCTATTAATGTTCTAGAAAGAGATGAAAAATTTCGGTCTTACAAGATAGTCTAAAATCTTGGTCAAATAGATCCAATCATCCAAGTCAACGTAGGTCAAATGAGAGAGAAAGGTGTTGTTCGATGTAGAATAGAAAATGACTCATGGTTCCTTCGCACATGTGAAATGTCTCTGATCAATGTGAAGTGTTGAGGTGATGCTCCAAATGAGGTCAACGAAGGGTCTAGGATGACCCTTTTCCACTGTGGGGACGACTTGATGGTCCTAGGGTTGAATTAGTCAAACCCACAAATATCAATTTTCTCCATAATTTTCTTGATGAAAATTTGACTGTAGTTGCCAATTTTCAACACTCCCTCTCAGCGAGGGAGGAATTTTCGGCTACACCATAAGTATCATCTCAAATGTACATGTCTCAACACAAAAGAAGCTCGTCTCATCTCATCTCATATTAGCGAAACAGTGATGACTCGATCCATAGATGAAGAAGAATGATCCTCATGACAAAAGGGGAGATCGATTTACTACAATCAAGTCCATGGAAGTCATAAATGGCCTTGGTAAAGATCAATCACACCCTATGTCCGTTGATTGATCCTCAGTGATCAAGTGGTAGAACACTTGCATCCAACACTTAGGGAGATCAATTTAGCTTAGATCAATTTACCTTAACCAAGTCCATGGCAACCGTGCCTCACTTTAGCAAAGATCACACACACCTAAATCTCCTCACCCACTGCCCAGATGGGTGGGAATCTCGGCAAGCTTAACCATCTCAATATGTCCCTTGGTTGTTAGTTTTTGTAGCATCAAATGTGTTCTAGTCTCGAAACTTTGTGGAGATACTAAAACACATGAGATCTCCATAATCCAGAAATCGTTTCTGGAAATTCCACCTAGAAGTATCTCAATTATATTATTAGTCGATTTTTAAATATTTCCTAAGTCTAAACTTAGGGAATATGGTTAATTAATCAGTATTAATTGAGATAATGTGAGAATCATCTAAAAACTCACACAGATCGACAGGGAATTAATTAGGGCCATCGATTATGTTTTAATCTTGGTCGTTGGATCCCCAACAAAATATTATAAGAAGAAGTTGATGGATATATGGAGAATACACTTGAGACACTTGGACAATTCGATTTTCCAGAAAGCTGTAGTCAGTAGCCGGAAGAGTTCGAGCTTCAGAAGGGAAGTAGATATAGTGAGGGGCAGGGATAGTGATCTAGAGGAAGTTTTCCAGATCTGGAGAGGCAGTAGCAAGAGGCTGAGTTATTCCTAGTGAGGCAGCGCAGAGGACTGCATAGTTGTTTCAAAAGAGAAATTCGATTTAGCTGGAGGAAAATTGTTTCAGTTTCGAAAGGCCTACAAAGTCTCCTAGAAGGCTGGAGAATCATTTTTCTTAGTAGAGATGGGAATAACAACTTGATTAGAGGCAATTCTGGGTTAGACATCATAGGTTATGTGCAGGCACTGCACAAAGGGTCAAGGAGGACGAGTTTTTGAAGTGAAGTTGTGTCGGGGTTGCTTGTGGAGGAAGGAAAAATCCCTGAAATAATTTTGACCAGATTTTCTTGTTGCTTGGATTTCCAATTGGGCATCCATAGATTGTACTCAGAATTTCACTATTGCATAGTAATAAAGCCCTCATCTGCTACATATGTTTTCCCAAGTTGGGTTTTTTGCGGGGACTTTTGTCCAAAAATAATTTTGTTGATTTTTATGTGTGTGTTAGTATTTTCTCAGTTTCCAGCGCTATTTTCTTCCGCGGTTTACTTGTGAAGGTTGCAGTGTGAATTATTTGGTATTTTTCCGTAGCATATAAATTGTCAAATTAATTAACAACTAGAGAAATAATTTTCAGTTGTTGCAATAAGATTTCAGTCTTGAAATTTTCACATTGGTCTATAATGACTCAAAGGTGACTTGCGGGTAGGATGCATACTGGGGCATGTACTGACGGAGTTCCCTCACACACAGGAGCCTCACTACTCATCCCTCCCCACCAAATCCATGTCTAGTCAAAAGAATGGGGATGAGAATATGCTCAGTGTTCTTAATCAACAGTGTTTCCTCTTAGGGAGGGATACAAAGTGCTGCACTCCAAGCTACTCTTTGAAGAATAAGAACTTCACTTTCATCAAAGGCTTGGTGAGAATGTCTGCAACCTACTCAACTATCGAGAAGTATTGGAGCCTCACTGCTCCTCTTTGTACCATATGTCTGAAATAGTGGTACTTGATCTCGATGTGCTTTGACCTGTCATGGAATACTGGATTTTCTGAAAGTTGGATCCCGCTTTGATTGTGACAGTATATCATGGTCATTTCTAGCACATGATCAAATAAATCTGCAAAGAGATTCCACAACCATACTGCCTCACAACTAGACATACTAGTTGCAATATACTCTTCTTTAGTTGTACTGAGAGTGAAATATTTATGCTTCCTGCTCATCCAGGAAATCATGGCAGATCCAAATCTAAAGCAACACCATGATGTTCTCTTCCTGTCAATGACACTCCTAGCCCAATATGCATTTGTATATCCATGTAGTCTCAAATCATTACCGAAGGCATATCTTAATCCATAATTGATCATCTCATATAGATATCTCAACACATGTTTTGTGACCACCCAGTGAGCATGCATGCATTGGTTCCACCATGAACTAGATCAAGGTGTTAATAGAAAAACATGTATCTAGTCTTATGTTGACCAAAAACATCAGATCCCCAATCAACTGTCTGTACATGGAAGGATCTTCTAGATCTAGTGCCACAACTTCACCATATAACTTCTTGAAGTTTGCCTCCATCGGTGTGGCCATGGATTTGAAATCCACCATCCCAATTCTCTCCAAGAGTTTGACGACATATTTTCCTTGGCTAAGGAAAATCTATTCAGGTATCTACCACACATCTAAGCCCAGGAAATAATGCATCAACCAAAGTTCTTTATCTCAAATTTAGAGGCAAGCTCCCTCTTACACTGGATGATCAGAGGCTTTGCTCCTGTCATGAACAAATCATCAACATATAAAAACCAAAATAAAAGGTATACCTTGGAAAACCTTGAAGTATAGGTTAGGATCAACATTGCTTCTATTGAATCCCAGCTTCATCAAACATCCATCAATCCGAGCATACCAAGCCCTGAGGGCTTGCTTGAATCCATAGAGGGATTTCTTCAATATTCTACCATGGGTTTCCCTATCATGCTCATGCTCTTCAAAGCCATGTGGTTTCTCTAAGTACACTTCTTCCTTAAGTATGCCATGATGAAAGGTTGTCTTCACATCCATCTGATGAAGACTCCAATGCTGATTAGCAGCAAGAGAAATAATATACTGAATGGTAGTGCATTGGGCAATAGGTGAAAATATCTCATCATAATATTCTCCCTCTTTTTGGGAGAATCCTCTAGCCATGAACGTCAATTTGAACATCTCAATGCTACCATTAGTTGCAAGTTTGATTTTGTGTATCCACTTGCAATTCATTATAGGCTTCCCCTCAATTCTCGAAACAACCTCCCATACATCATTTTTTATGATAGACTGATATTCTTCGGCCATGTCATCTATCCAAATCTATTCCTTCATGGCTTCTTCATAGTTGAAAGGTTCTAATTGTATGATGTCACTCATCATTGCAGCATATCCCTAATATTTATGAGGCTGCTTGCTCTCTCTGAAGGTGCATATAGTGACCGAGTGTCTCTCTGCAACTTGTAAAGTATCACAAAGCCACAAGGGTCACTTCCTAGAAGGAGGATCACAAGGAGGAGGAGGTAAAGGTTCCAAAGGTGCCATAGGATCATTTGGAAGGTTAGGCTCTGGCATGGATGACTTTGCACCTACATTCTTAGAATCATCTCTTCCCTTAGTGTTGGCAGGGACAGGAGAGGCCCTTGATTTAGCAAGGAAAACATCTTCATCAAAGATTGCATCCTGGTTGAACTCAATGTTCCTATGACCTGACACATATATTCTGTAAGCTTTATAATTTTCACAATAACCAACAAACATACCTTTATTTCCTGAAGCCTCTAGCGTTGATCTCTTCTTCTTTGGTACATGAAAGTAGATAGGGCAGCCAAGTATTCTCAAGTGTCCAACTTTCATTTTCACACCTGCAAAAAAATCTTCAGGAATATTGTCCATCAAATCTTGATGAGGGCTTCTATTTGATGGTGAAGAATTTGTGCTCAGAAACTGCCTCTTTCTACCAACATGTGCAACTACAAACTCGGCCTCCCGAAACCCTTGTGGACAAGAAAAATCTCGGCCTCTTGTATAAAAATCTAACCGGAAATTTTTCTACCTTTGTATCTTAGAAACTGGAAGAAGTTGATGAAGAAATTATCTTTGCAAATATTCTACTCAGTCATTGTTGATTCCTTGCTTCTTGGTGTCCTCCATGCTATCACTGCACCCTTTCTACGACTACAAATTTGTGTCTTGAATATATGTTCTCCAAATTCCCATTTATTTCCTCTTATAATCTCTCATTGAGCAAGAAACGACCATGATCTAATCTCAATTGATATATAAGTTCATCTTGACCCCATCACATGACTTTTCTAGAAAATCAATTAATCAATCCATTTCCCTAAGTTAGACTTAGGGAAATTAGTAAATTGGCTAATTAATTCCAATCAAGGCAATTTTCCTTAGAAACTTTTCTGGGTATTGGAGAAAATTAATCCACTACATTCCTTGGCCTCATGGACACCATATGAGACTAGAACACTTGGCTCAACTACATAAACTAACATTTCTGGAGAAAAACCCAACTGGAAGGTGGGGTCGCACTGCTCTCTTCCTTTGAAGGAAAATATGGCTACAAGTACAAAGAAGTATGGCCTGTGGCTTGTGGGCTACTACAATGCACAAATCCTCTCTATGTGCTCTATTTCCTATCCCTCTTGGATATTTTTTCTCAACTATGGAACAAATGCATTCAAAAAAGTGGAAGCCCTTTTCCTCCTAGTGGCTCGGTTTTAACACAACCCGATAGCCAACTAGTGGTTAGGTTTTACTGCATAAACTCTTAACTGGAGTTACAATATAAACTCTTCTAGAGTCTTCTTCTGTAATATCCCCAATTTTAATTTTTCATTTAACAGGGTTAACGAAGTTCATTGGGGGAGTGCTAAGCATAACACAATTTTGTAATCTTGGCATTGGAGACATTTTTGGTACATGGGACTTAGGAGAAATCGAAAATCTCAACCTTAGAGGAATGTGGGGGCCACCCCTCAAGGAAAAATTGATTTTGTGGGAAGGAGATCAAAATATTTGGATGAGGGAACCGCAAGGAAATGTGAAGCAACAATTATAAATAGAGGATTGAAGGCAGCATAGAGTACCTTTTGATAATTTGTCATTTTACACATTGTTGCTCAAGTTGTTAAACTTAGTCAAAGGTGTTGTTTAGCACTAGAGGTTTCCAAGGGGAAATCTCACCCTCTTCTTCGGTGGACCACGAGTGCCACCTTAGGGAGGAAAATTCTACTCATCTTTGGTAGCTGGGAGGATTGGTTCAGCTGGGGCGCAGGAAAGGAGCCACACAGTTCTTGTTGAAGAATGGTGCCAGAGATAGGGGCTACACTATTGTTGAAGCATTCCTTAACCAAATTCCAGGCAAAAAATAAGGATTTACAAGAGTGGGAGGTATTTCCACAGAAGTACGAATTTCTGGAGCAGGGGCCTGCGTCATCTTTCCCAGGAACTGCGCAGTATTTCATGGGGGCCAAGTGTGGGGTGGCTTGTGAAAGCGATTGAGGAGCTGGGAGTTGTTTGGAATTGGATTGGGGGAGATTGTGGGGGATTTTCCAACATTTTGGTGGAGCAGCAAGCCCAAAATCTACTATAAGTTACAATTTCTACTCGTGGAGGGCCAAGCATTTTGGGGTCAATTTTGGAGCGTCAAACTAGAGCAAACCCTTTCTGGGTTTTTGAAAAAGATCTCAGAAATAATTTGGCAGAATTTTGCGGGAGGATCGAGGGGTCAAACAGGGGGACCCAACTCAACCAGCAGTTGGAGGAGCTAGGGAGAAATTGGGTCGAAATTCTGAGATCAACATTTGGCCAATTCCTTCGTGGGTTTTTGTGGGTTATTGCAAGAGAGCCCGGGGTTAATTTCCCAAAATTTTCTGAGCATTGGAGGAGGCCCTAAAAACCATTCTTTGCAACTAGCAGTGTATTTTTTCACTGGGTTAGCGCAGAGATTGTTGGGGACAACCACATTGCATGTTAGAGTAGGCGATTTCATCACCTAGGCATTGTTAGATTGCCTTGGGAAATCCTAGGTGCATGCTTTGTGATATTACCTTTGTACCCAACATTTATATTAATAAAATGGCTCAACTCAACGCAGTTTATGGATATTTTTGGGTGTTTAATGTGTTGTAAATTTTGTGTGGTTTTTTTACTATGCTTGCTTTATTTATCATTGTAAATTTCCGTTAGGAATATTACATCTTCAAATCATGTGTCTAACCCCTTTTTCATGAATAATGGGGGCTAACGTTCATCTTCTCAAATTATGGTGGTGATAACTGGAACGTCAACGTTTGAGTGGAATAAAATTTGCATATAGACTCTGATTGACACAATTCTTGCACCGTTGGAAAGGTCCTTGTGTGTAGAATAGGAAAAAAAGGTGCAACACTATAGTTGCAAAGTTTTTCCCCTAAAAAAACATTGTTTGATGCCTCAAAATGGCCCATAAAGGTTTCAGACCCCAATTTTCCAAATTGGTTCCCGTTGATCAAAAGGGTCTTGTGAGGATTCCTCCACTTTTTCCACTTTGAAAGCATCGAGATGGATGACAAACAATATAATGATCCAATCTAGATCAATTTTACTTCTTTTCTGTGCCTTCAAAAGTTTTACTGGTCTACCTCACAAAAATGAATGTAGGGCCACTTAGATAACTCAAATCAAGCTCAAAAAATTGCTGAATGATCTGCTCGACATCTCTCACCTTTCCACATTTCTACTTTTTCCATTTTCATCCTCAAATGTTGACTGTAAGAAATTTGGTCTCCTAGGCCTAGTTTTGTTGTTAACCTCATCTAGTCTTTTGACATGAATGAATAGGTACCGTACACTTCTTTGATGGAGGGAGATTGAATATCTTATATGACATGGCATTCCATATAATTAAAATCCTTTACTATGCATTTTGTTGGAAATTACATGCTTATCAAAATGGCTTCACGCTAGTTTTGGCAGTTTCCACAATATTAGTCCTATGATATGAAAAATTGACTCCATGAATAGCTAATGCCTTCAAGGCTCAAAATTTCATAAACAATATTGGAGGCATGATATGCAGTAAATCACGATATGTTTTTACAAAGGAAAGTCTTAGATATGCCTCAAAATATGATCACTTTTGGCATGCCATTTCATGTGTAAAAGGGGCTCCATATTATTGTATCCCCTCTATGGGATGCATGAGTACTTCAAACTTATTTTAAATGTGTAGATCAAGAACAACATATGTTCATTTCTAGTTCCATAGAAACCAAAGATACAAACAAGAGAGGATTTTGAAATAAATAACTACTACTATTCATTGATGAATTTATTTAGATAAATACCTATCTAATCCTAAACTAATCATGTAAATGATTGCTAATTGAGGAAATGATTGCTAATTGAGGTCATATTTCTAGTGCATATAATCAAGGATCATGTTAGGGCTACAAAATATTCACCTACTTTTGATAACAAATCAAAACAAGGAAATTGTGGTCACCTTCATGACACATGATGTCGCTTCACTCATTATGTGTCTGTTGAGCAGGGGGGAAGTTCAATTTTCATGAGTTAAACAACATTCGTCCAATTTGGTGTTTCTTCATATCTTCCTTTATAAGAGTTGATTCCATGCAATTATAAATAGTATCATACTGTTGGAGAATGTAACTAGTGTTGGTCTTCATAATTGTATTTAAGTCATGATGTAATGTATTTGTTAAAAGAAAGAAAAAGAAAATTTATTATTGTAGAAATTGACTTATTAAAGCATGGGTTTCATGCTTGGGTCAATTGTTTACATGAAGTCCCTTCACTCATTATGTGTCTTTTGAGCAGGGGGGAAGTTCAATTTTCATGAGTTAAACAACATTCATCCAATTTGGTGTTTCTTCATATCTTCCTTTATAAGAGTTGATTCCACGCAATTGTAAATAGTATCATACTGTTGGAGAATGTAACTAGTGTTGGTCTTCATAATTGTATTTAAGTCATGATGTAATGTATTTGTCAAAAGAAAGAAAAATAAAATTTATTATTGTAGAAATTGACTTATTAAAGCATGGGTTTCATGCTTGGGTCAATTGTTTATATGTCAAAGCCTCCATTGCAGGGTTCTATGGTTTATGTCAAGTATCCTTGTCCATGCTATAGTGTAATAGACTCTTCTTAGGCTTTATTTGTCAAGAAAGAAATTTATTTTACTATAAAATAGGTCAATTAGGCCTCCTCTACCAAGTTGGCCTAAAGAAGGGCAAGTTGGCATCATCAAGGGAATTCGACCTCACACAAATACTATATAAAGGAAAAAATTCGACTCATTTAGAGGACACTCACTCAACAAGTTCGATCTACAGCTACTAGAGGCATAAAAAGATAACGAAGTTGCTGGAGAAGGATTGAAGAAGTTGGAAGACCAAAGTTAAGTTCTTAGGCAATCTATCTCTCACATGTGCGAAGTTTTTGGATTGTAGCTGAGCCAAAATTTTGAAGTTACTGGGGTAGAAGTTTTGGACTGTAGCTAGGCTGAAATTCTGAAGTTGTTGGGGCTTGAAATTATGGATTTTTGTTGGGTTGTAGCTGGTGGACATGAAAAGTCTATTGAATTTTGCTTAATCATATTGGAAGGATGACTTGGTGGAGGAGGAAAGTATTTTGGGTCTAAGGTATTTATCTTAGTTTGATTTACTAGTGGAAGAGTTTGATTGGGTTTTCCCTTATAGAGGGGTTTTAGCCCTGGATGAGTGCCTACATCTGGAGTCATTGATCTTGATGTTTTGTTTTTTATGATTACTTGATAAAACAAAGATAAAAGAGCATACGAAAGTTTATAAGAACACAAATATATCACAAGGAATTATCAACATAAGAAAATATTTCTAACTTTCCAATTCTCTAACATGGTATCAGAACTAAGGTGAAGAAGAAGAAAAAGGCAGATTGAAGATCTATTGAAAGGAGAGATATAAGAAAAGAATTTCAACAAGGAGTAGAAGATAACAATATGAAAAACTCAATGAAGTCAGAAAAAAAGCTAGAAGGAGCTTCCAACTACAGGGCATGGAAGAATAGAATGAATCTTATTCTCTCAAGATGTAAAAAGTTGGAATTTGTTCAAGGAAAAGTCAAGGAACCAGCAGATGAAGCAGGAAAATAAAAATACAAGGAAACCAATATCTTGGCCATGAACTTAATTGTAGATGGAGTGAAGGACAATCTCATCCCTTAAATATCTAATATAGAGTCTACTAAAGCAATGAATGAGTCTCTCTTCAAATTATTCTGTAATATTCCTTTTTTTGGTGTCACCTATGACAGGGATAGGATGGACTTCCAGAGTTAGTAGCAGACAGGTCACGGGTACAGGTTGTTGTCATCAATGGGCCCAGGGGCTTTTTGGAGGAGTTCTGAAGAATTTCTATGAGGACCGGTGGCATTCGCTTCATATATTCCATCATCTACACCGTTTGCCTTTCGTTCAGGTGCATTCCGACAACTTTCAGAAAAATGAGTTATTTTTGGGCTTAACTCAATTAATTATGCTCAATGTGGCATTCCAGGAGGAATACGTGATAGAAAACCTTAGTGTAATAGCTCATTGGTGTGAAATTTTCAAGAGGAAAATATTTCTGCAATACTTGGTTTATTTCTCCTACTTATGAGATAAGTTATTTATAGATGCTTCAGTAAATTCCAAAATAAACACACTTGCAAATCTTTACTATTATTAAGAGCATAAGAACAAAAAGATAATTTACACAAGTAGCACAATAGAAACAACCACATGAACACAGTTATTTTTGGACAATTGTCCCCAGAAAAACCAAATGTGGGAAAACCGGTGCAGTAGATGAGGGTTTTATATTTATCTTTAGAAATGGAAAGTACATTTACAAGAGCCTGATGAGCAGAGAAAAAATTGCAAACACCTGGCTGAATTTTCTGGACCTTCCAGACAAATTTCAGACCCTCGGGTGACCTCCTTCACCCTTTGCGTCATCCAGTGTGAGAGCTCTGCGCAGTCTCTCCATGGACTGCGTGATTCTGCGTGGAGGGGGTCTTGCTGCCAATCATCTCACCCTTCCCTTCATCCTCTTGACTTCTACTTCCCGATTACTAACTCCTCCCTCCTCTTGCTTCTACAACCCTACCTCTACAATCTCACCCACTCAAATCGAATTCTCTTACTTCAGAAACGATTTCCTTCAGGTACTGAGAGTGTCCGCAGCTTGATTTCCAAATGGCCCTCAAGTCTCTTATTATAGTCTTCTCCCTGATGAATCAACGGCTAGGATTATATCGTTAATCAATGGCTCAGATTAAAAGATGGCTTGATCTTCGTTTTCTAGAAGATTCACACTCTGCTGTATTAATACCCTTTAATTATTTAATTTCCCTAAGTTTAAACTTAGGGTCTACATTAAAATAATTAATTATTTTAATAAAGTCATATCCGAGTGGAATTTCCACAAACAATTGCTGGGTTCTCTGGATAACTGATGTCTAAGCCTCTTTACCAAAAATGAGGCTTATAACACTTTCTGATGCTATAGAAATCAACACTCCCTCTTAGCGAGGAAAGAGTTTAAGCAAGATACGGTTGTACTGCTCTAACTCTACATCATCTACTGCGTTGATGATGTCCTGGCTGTTGCCCCTCATCTTTGCGTTGCTGCTCCCTGTACTACTGCCCTGCCACTGCAGCATCCGTACTGCAGCTTCCTCTTCTTCTGAAGACCACCCTTTCCTCTAATGGAAGGGGTTCTCGACCATCCCCATCTTCTCTCCGAAGTAAGTGAACTTGATCTTACTTAGATCCTTTGTGAGGATATCTACCACTTGTTCTCCTGTAGGAGTGTATCGCAGCTGTACGGCTCCCCTCTGGACATAGTTCCTGATAAAGTGACACTGAATGTCAATGTGTTTCGACTGGTCATGACACGGGATTTTTAGAGAGTTTAATGCAGCTCTGATTATCGCACATAATCCCGGTCGGTTCTATCCGCTTCTTGAGTAGATTGAGGAGAAATTTGCGGAGCCATATGCCTCGCACGAAGTTCTGCTTGCTGCCATGTACCCTGCTTCAACTGAGCTCAGTGCTACGAATTTTTGTTTCCTGCTGCACCAGGAGGTCATTCCTAATCCGAGACTGAAACAATACCCACTGGTACTTTTCTGATCTACTGTGCTTCCAGCCTAGTCTGCATCTATGAACCCACTCAACTGGATCTCATTACCCTTGGTGTACTTCAGCCCATACTCAACTGTCCCTCTCAAGTATCTGAGAACATGTTTGGCTGCTGCCCAGTGAGCCCTCCTTGGTTCCACCATGAACTAACTGAGGGTATTCATTGCATAATAGATGTTTGGTCTCGTATGGACCAGATACATCAATGTTCCGATGAGCTGTCTGTACAATGTAGGATAAGCCTCATCATCCTCCGATGTGTCTATCTTCTTCCAATTAGTAATCATTGGCATGGCCATGGGTCTACAGTCTTCCATCTGAAATCTCTTCAGAATTTCTGTCGTGTATCTTCCTTGTCCTAGGAAGATTTCCCCTTTCTGTTGCCAGACTTCTAATCAAATAAATTAGTGCATCTACCCCAGGTCCTTCATGTCGAATTCTGTTGACAGAATCTCCTTGAAGTCCTTGATGAGCTTGAATGATCCAGTAAAAAACAGTTCATCCACGTATAGAACAAGAATAAGCGGTTCATCTCCTACTCTCAAGTAGTATAGGTTTGGATCTGTGTCACTCTTGACGAACCCCATCTTCTGCAAGTAGCTATCAATACGTCCATACCATGCCCTGGGGGCATGTTTTAAGCCATACAAGGCTTATTAATTCTACAAACATGAGTCTTCTGCTCATGTGTCTCGAAGCCCTCTAGCTGCTCTATGTACACTTCCTCCTCTATCACCCTGTTCAAGAACGTTGTCTTGACATCCATCTTGTGAATCTCCCATCCCATCTGCGCAGCCAGAGAGATGACGGATCTGATAGAAGTGTATCGCGCTACTGGAGCGAAGGTTTCTTCATAGTCAATGCCTTCCTTCTATGCATACCCCTTCGCTACAAACCTTGCCTTGAACTTCTCTATGCTGCCATCTGTAGCATATTTGATCTTGTAGATCCATCTGGATCCTACAACTGATCTGTCCTGTGGTTTAGGGACTAATTCCCATACATCATTTGTCATGATGGAGCTATACTCCTCCACCATGGAATCAACCCATACTTGATGCTCAACTGCTTCCCAAAAGGTAGATGGTTCACCAACCTGAGCTACCAGTGTAGAGACCCTTTGACCATCAGTTTAACATGTATTTATTCTATACATATATTTCAGCATAAATGTAAATAAATGGGACCAGCAATGAATTTAAACTTACATAAGCAACTATTTTATACATAGAAAAATACCTGGAATGAAACTATTGATTTCTTGGGCTTTGGTTCTCCTTGTGAATGCAGTGGACAGGTTACCGAAACAATCGATTCCTCCCAGCCAATCTAGGAAATAATCCTAGACCCAAAAGATGCCTCTTCTGCGCCTGTGCCCAGAATCCCAAGAACAATGAGTCTCCCCTTCAGAACAGTTCATCTCCCTCAAAATTGCCTCTTAACAATAATGCAGAATTTTGCAAAGTAAAAGCCTCCTCCTCTCCTTCACATTCCACTCCTTATATAACTTTCCTCCACCTCCTCACATCTATTTAGATATTTTTGGCATTTATGTGGATATTATAGGCATTTATGGAGATATTTTACTCATTTATGGAGATATTATAGGCATTTATGTAGATATTTCTAGACATTTATGGAGATATTGACTTTGGTTAATTATTTTAAGATAAATTGCATTATTTTTGTTTATAACTTGATTAAATTAACTTTATGATTAATTAAATTATATTATTATTTTATTGGTCCACTCACATATAATTTATACTAAATTATATTTTGATTTTCTTGAATAATGCTCCCCTATGCATATGCATATAGAGCGGTATACATGTTAGGTATCTTGTTGATATTTTATTATATCTTGGCGAGATAAATTGCATTGTGATATTCAATTCATTACTCTAACTTAGGTAGTCTCTATACTAGTAGGTATGTATACTAGTGCGGTGTATGCGATATATGCATGTGTAGCTATCATATGCATATGTCGTATACATGCTAATATTGTTTTGCTTATACTTGGAATGGGTCATTACATACTTCCTCCCTTCGAAAAACTTCGTCCTGAAGTTAGGGTTTTATATAATCATATTAATAATTTCATTTTAGAGATTAGGGCGATTGTATAAGGCTTGTAATTTAAGATTGACTTTCTGTTTGAATAAGTATATATAAGTAATTTAATTGTTACTTCACATCTTGACCGAGTCTCCAAGATATTCTAGAATCATCCTATCATTCCTAATCTCTTCCGCTCCCATCCTATCCATCCTCTACAGGCATATGCCATGGCATTATTTTTACTAATCCATTCATAGACCTTAAGGGTAGCAGTGTCGATTACGTCGACCTGATTTATTTGTAGGCATCCAGCAGTCATCATCACACGTCTAGGGGAGTGTGACTCGCACAGTCCTCCCATGACTCTAGTTTTTGGAGGATAAACGGTGGGCAACACCTCCACCCTTCCTAGTAGGACCAGGGTCAACACCCTATCATGGAATCTCATGGAGGCTCAACTGTTCTTGGAATTCTGTCATCACGTAGATTGTTTCAGTAACGATGTGTTCTGCAAATTAATCACTTTGTACACACTCTGCAATGTAAACACTCGTACACACATTACACATATGCATCTATGTATTTAATACAATTTATCGCTAGATACAGCTCCTGTATTGTTCATACATGTTCCATCTATGATACATTGTATTTAGTCATTCTCAATCTATATACTAATATGTTTTGCTTTCATATTTAAAATGTAATTACTCTTCTATTTCTTTTCCTTCAATCATATTAAGATGCAAAATGAAATGAATTGATAGATAGTCTCATCTATAACGTAATCTATGATTTCATATTCTTGCAATGTTAATTTAAATGACATATTGCATATTGATATCCATGCACTAGTGAAGTTAAACAAACAACATATATCTTGTATCACTAGAGTGAAGGAACATTGTATCTTTATGGGTATCCATGTACCAGCAAAGTAAAACTCATCTTTATGTGATATTTCAAAATGAAGTTTCAAGTATCAAAATAGAGCAGTCATATACATATAAAGTTTCCAGTTTCTCAAAATTTAGCATAAGTTGGGGTAATTTTGGCATAAGGTCTCAGCATATTCCCAAGTCGCTGATCCAGGACTATAGTTGTCCCACTGGAATTTAACTTGGTCTATCAGACGATTCCTGAGCTGTCAAACCCTACGTTCCAAAATACGTAATGGTTCGACCGTAATGGTTCCCTCGTCCAATACCTGCAGTTCCTTCCATTGAAGATCATGAGATTGGTCAGCAACATAGTGTCGTAAGGTATTTACATGAAATACATTATGAATTTTGTGCAAGTGGGGTGGCAGTGCAAGACGATAGGCGACAGGTCCAACTTTTTCCAAGACTTCAAACGACCCTATGAATTGGGGTGATAATTTTGTCCCCTTCCCAAACCGAATGGTGCTCTTATTTGGCCTAATGCAGATGAAAACCCGATCTCCTACTACATAGTTTCTATTTGTCCTATGAGCATCAACATAAATTTTCTGTCTATCCTGTGCCTCTTTCAATCATTGCCTAATCAGCTTTACCTGTTCCTCCATCTCTTGCATCAATTCTGGCCCTACTATCACCCGGTCTTCTAACCTATCCCAACTCAACGACGTCCTGCAGGGTCTCCCATATAATGCTTCAAATGGAGGCATCCTGATTGAACTATGATAGCTATTGTTGTATGCAAATTCTACTAAGGGTAAGTACTTTTCCCAGCATGATTGTTGGTCCATAACATACATCCTTAGCATATCTTCTAGTACTTGATTTACCCTTTCTGTTTTCCCGTCAGTCTCAGGATGATACGCTGTACTCAAATTTAACTGAGTCCCTAAGGCTGATTGCATACAAGTCCAGAATATTGATGTGAATCGAAAATCTCTATCTGATATGATTTTCTTAGGTACTCCATGAAATCTAATAATTTCATTTATGAATACCCGAGCTACATTAGCAACTTCGTAAGTATCTCTTACAGGGATAAAATGGGCGCTTTTTGTTAATTTATCAACCACAACCAAAATGGAATTATGCTTTTGTTGTGTAAGGGGCATCCCAATGATGAAATCCATAGAAATTATTTCCCACTTAGTCATAGGGATGTCATGAGGTTGTAGGAGACCTGCTGGGTGACAATGATCAACTTTTACCTGCTGACATTCAAGACACTTAGTGAAAAATTGGACAATGTCATTTTTCATGCCTGACCAGAAGAAGAGTCTCTTAGTGTCAGCATACATCTTCTTTACACCAGGATGTGCACAATACACTGCTCTGTGGGCTTCCTTCAGGATGGTGTTTCAGAGATCTCCACTATCTGGAATATACATCCTTCCATGAAATCGTAAAATTCAGTCTTCTTCTAGATCATATCCTTCGAACTTAGGTTCCTTTGAATGGTTGCTATCAAGCCCCGAACTTACTTTTAAGTACCAACTATCTCTTACGAGATGTTCAACTACTTGATCTCTTAAGTCCACCTTGATAGGTATGAGAGAAAATATTCAAGGTCTTTTACTTAAGGCATCTGCTACTACATTCTCCTTCCCTTTTATATATGAAATCATAAAATCATATTCACTTAAGAATTCACTCCATCGTCTTTGTCTAGAATTTAAGTCTCTCTGGGTGAACAAATACTGTAAACTTTGGTGGTCACTTTTAAGCACAGTTTCTTCCAACCAAGTAGTGTCTCCGTATCTTTAAAGCTAAAACCATTGCGGCTAACTCTAAATCATGCATAGCATAAAGTTCTTCATAGAGCTTTAATTCTCTTGAAGCGTATGCTATTACACCTCCTTCCTGCATTAATACTGCACCTAACCCCTATTTAGATGCATCAGTACACACAGTAAAATCTTTATCCATATCAGGTACTCACAAAATGGGTGCACTAGTCAATAATCTTTTAAGTTCAGAAAATGCTTTATCACATTCCTCAGTGTATTCATACCTAACACCTTTGCGCTAGAGGGTGATGATTGGCTTTGAAATTTTGGAGAATCCCTCCACAAACCTTCGATAGTAACCTGCTAAACCCATAAAACTACGCACTTCATGTGCATTCTTAGGTATCGGCCACTCCCTGATTGTGTTTACCTTTTCAGGATCTACAGAGATCCCTTCACCATATATGATATGACCTAAGTAATGGATTTCCTTTTGAAAGAAAGTGCATTTGGATAATTTTCCATATAGCTTGTGTTCTCTGAGGCAAGATAATATTATCCGAAGATGCTCTTCGTGCTCCTCCTCATTCTTAGAGTAAATGAGAATGTCGTCCAATAATACTTGCACAAATTGATCAAGATATTTGCGGAGAACGCTATTCATAAGGTTCATGAATACCGTAGGTGCATTGGTCAACCCAAATGGTACCACAATGAATTTATAATGCCCGAAATGAGTTCGGAATGCAGTCTTAGAAACATCACTTTCGTTAATCCTTAGCTGATGATAACCTGATCACAAATCGATCTTTGAAAACACTGCAACTCCTTTCATTTGATCAAAAAGGTCGTTAATGCGAGGCATTGGATACCTATTCTTTACCGTGGCTCGATTTAAATCTCGATAGTCCACACACAGTCATAATGAACCATCTTTCTTCTTGACAAAGATTACAGGAGTGCCCCAAGGTGAAACACTGGGTCGAATGTGTCCTCTATCTAACAGTTATTTCAGCTGTATTTGTAATTCTTGAAGTTCAGGAGCAGTCATTTTGTAAGGTGTTTTAGATATTGGTTCTGTACCAGGTTTCAATTCTATTGTGAGATCTAGCTTTCTTTCAGGAGGCAGTCCTGGTAATTCCTTTGGAAAAATATCCGAAAATTCTGACAGAATCGGATACTGTTCTAAGGATGGTCCTTTCTCCTTGCTTACTTCTTGAACTACATACACCTGGCAACCTTTTCTTAAACACCGTTTCATTTGCATAGCTGAGAAGAAGCATAAGGATACTTTCGTCTTAATACCTTGGATTTGTATTGTCTCTCCCTCATCATTTGTGCAAAGTATTGTTTTCCCGAAACAATATACCCATGCATGGTGCGACTCTAACCAATCCATCTCTATCACCAGGTCATAAGTTCCTAGGGCTATGACATATGCTTTTAGTTTGGTCGAACAGACTTCTAGATCAACTTTGCAATCCTCAACACTTAATTCTACTGGTTGAAGTTCTCCCAAAGCTATTTCTACCTGGCTGAAATCGTTTTGCTTGCAAGCTGCCAACCCACATTTATTTAATGTATATGATGAAATAAAACTATCAGTAGCGCCAGTGTAAAATAAGATTTTTATTTTTATCCCATTGATTGTACCAGAAGATTCCACTATAGTGGATTGATGTGCTGCTTGGTTGTTGTTGACGACGGCATGGATTCTATGATTGCCTTGGGTATCTGATGATGGTCCTTTTCCTACTCTCTGTGAGTTCTCCGGAAAATCACACTGAAAATGATGTCCTCCACACCCCCAACAATCCAACTGGTTTGGCTTCCTTGAGTCTGACTGTGAATTTCTAGACCATGATCTCTGTCCCCTGGTGCTACTTCCTCTCCCATTCCTTCCCCGATTACCAGTCCCTCAAGATTTCCAAGGACTGATGTTTGAGGATTCGAAAGCTATAGTATTAATGATCATGGGAGCTCCTACTCCTACTCCCCTTGGAGTAAACCTATTACCATAAGGAGGTGGCCTCAAACTATTTCCTCAGAAGAAATTTCAGGGAGTCTTTCCTGTAAATCCCTACTGTGATGGTTCAGCTGGCCTGAAATCCCTTTTAATCCCTATATGTTCTTTCGCATATCGTGCACATTCAACCGCCTCTGCTACCGCTGATGGCTTCCACATTCTTACCATGGCCCTGATTCGAGGGTTTAATCCATATATGAAACACTCGGCTTGGCGTTCATCTGTGTCTAGATAAAGAACATATTTTACAAGTTCCATAAACTTTGTCTCGTATTCTTCCACGATCTTATTACCCTGGATTAGAGTATGGAAGTTTCCTGCTTGTTGCTTTTAAAGTAAAGGTGGTAAGTATTTTGCACGGAATCGGTCTACAAACAACTCCCAAGGAACGATGTCTGATGTGATATGTAGCTGTTTTTCTAGATTTCCCCACCAAATCAAAGCATTCCCCCTGAGTTGGAATATAGCGATCTTTGTTTTAGATGTAGAAGAATATTCTTTTAGTGCGAGGCATCTTATCATCCCTTCTAACCATGCTTCGCCATGTTCTTCAGCTTTTCCTCCTGAGAATTATGAGAGTTTAATATTTTGTAGTTCCCGGGAAATATCTTCTCTCTGAGGCTTATAATCATAATCTTTAGGCTTTTCTGAATGTCTTTCCTCTAAATGAGGTCGTTCCTCTTTGCTATTGGTCGGCTGCGACCTTTTTAATGTTTCCAAAATGGCTTCTAATGAGCGCATTACAGTAGTTAGATCAGTTGCTGGCGCAACTGGCGCTGATGATGATCTAGGTGGTGGCGATGGTGATAGTGTTGGCGACGACGATGGTGGAGGTGTTAGAGATGGCGATGCATCTCACTGGCGTTGCTGCCTTTGGTACGTTCTTATCATCGTGACTCTTCCTGGAATACATAATAAATTTATGAGAATCGGGTAAATTTTTTAGACTAACTAAATATGGTTTTCATCAATGTTTTGAAAATCGCGATCGAGATTAAATCGGTGAGGGGAAAAAATCAGAAAAAATCGTAAAAATTGGGAAAAAATCGGTAAAAATCGGGAAAAAATCAGCACATACAAAAATATTCATTTTTTTTCAATTTTTTTAATATCTAAAGCACCCACAACATAAAATAAATGAATTGACACATAAATATGAAAAAAAACTAATATATAAGATGTGTAATATCATGTATAGTGCTACATCACACATAATAGTGAATCATGTCCTGAATACTAAGTCCTGAGTCTCAACTCAACCTCAAAATATCAACAAAAATAATAATAATGTATCTCATATGATGAGTCATAATGTTATATACAAAGGAATGCACAATAACCTATACTACTGATTTCCTCTGCCCCTCTTGCGAGAAAATGTAATGACTTTCCCTCTAGACGAAGAAGCTGGCAGGGCTGGCAGTGGACTCTGTTGTGCTCTAGAACCTGAAGCACCAGAACCTAAAGCACCAAGAGCTAAAGGAGGCAGACCACGTCCTCTACCGGTAGCAGGGGTAGGTGGTGTCACCTCCTCCTCCTGCTGTTGCTCCTCCTCCCCCTCCACTATCTCCTACTCTATCCAATCAGGGGTTGACTCCATGATAGGCCTCTCTGTTGGGTGTGGAGCCTGATTATCTTGTTTATTTTGTATCACAATGTTGGACCCCTGTACCTTAATGGGGCGGCAACACTGCCCGTAATTAAACGCTGCCTGGGGGGTCCAGGGGGGGTGGCTGCAACTTTATGGAGCCCCCCTCTAGCGAAGGGTTTCAGGGGCAGCACCCTTGAAGCTAAAAACAGATGTAAAATTGCCTTGTAAAAGTATAGTAATTTCTAGTCAATCTGGGCCGTTCATTAGGCGGATTGTGTCCTCTCAAGATGACTTCTCCTCCTCTGTCTGCAAAAATGACAAAAAAAAATCGATTTTTGAACTTATTGGGTTGTTGTTTTATGGGCCCACGATTTTTACCAAAAAAATCGCAATTTTTTGGTGATTTTTTCAAATCCAAAAAATCGCCCAAAAAATTGCCGATTAAATCGACTTTCCGAAAAAATCGAGACTTTTTTAAAAAATTGAGACTTTTTTAATCGCGATTTTCAAAACACTGGTTTTCGTCAAATTGAGCTAGCATACGGGTATAGTTCTTTTTCTATTTAACCTGCAGGCAGGTCTTACTGGTACCGAGATCAAGGAGGGTGGCCACGCGACCTCCTTGTCCTATGCAGGATATTCTATGCTTACTAATTCTAGAGTGAAATGCAAGGGTTTTCATAGATCATAGTGTCGTTTCGTAGAATTTGTCTAGAATGTTTAGTCCTAGATGCAGTTATAGAAGGGATTATTGACTTTCTACTACTTATGACTATAACTAATACTTGGAATTTAATAAGTTTAAATTATCATTTCGTTGAATTGTTATTATGCTGTCATAGAATGACATCTCTGAGTAACAAATGTTCAAGTGTCATAATAAGATTTAGTGCACATCTTTTGTTTTTGTTCATAAATAACTTTAAGTATTTATATAATTATACTTACTCTACTTTAATTTTTTTCACAACCTATAACACTATACCTTTATATATATATATATATATATATATATATATATATATATATATATATATATATATTATCAATTCATTTATTTATTATTATTTATTTATTTTTATTTTTATTTATTTATTTTATTTTTATTTTATGTTTTTAAATTAATTTTTAAATTATAATAACTTTACCCAAAATAAATAAAAGGCATGTACATCCATCCATCTATATATACTAAAATGTAACTAATAAAATAAATAACCAATCCTTTAATATATATAAATCGGTTCACCGGGATTCACCGCGACGGGTGTAATATATATTATATATATAAAAAATCGGTTCACTGCCACCAACTCGCCGTCATAACGCAGTTGGTGCAACAGCAGCTTCCAAGCACGAATTTTCTGGGGCCACGAGAATTAGGGGTAGTTCTTGCAGTCTCTTTAGATACATTTTCCCACTTCATATCTTTATTGTGCCCTCTTTCCAGCCCATTAAATTAAGATAATTATATCTGATTTTAATAACTTATCCTATTTTGGGTTCTCCAATTTTAACTGTTTTACCACTCTGGATTGTGCCAAACTTGTGTAATATCTTTTTTTAAATAATCTACTTGTTGAAATTGGTCCCACTCTGGTTAAGATAAATCAAAATGAATTTGAATGAGTTTCTTTTTTTTTCTTTTTCTTTTTTATAATATTTACATATTGTTTCCTATTTAATATATAAGTAGAAAGTAGTTTATGTAATTTACTTGAAGAGATAGTTCTGTACACAACAACCATTGTTATTAATTTTATTTTTCATTGTTGCTGCTAATTCCATTAATACTATTTACAGTTTACAAGAAAACTATGGTGCATGACATCCTCCAGGATTGAACATGGCCATTGGATAAGATGGTAACATGGTATAAGACATTCCCCCGGTTTGAGCATCGCCATTGACTAAGATATAGTTTGTAGACATAAGATTAGTTTGCAGATAATGATAATTAATGGTGGTCAAACTTAAAAATAAATAAGACGAGAGTAACCTGGGGTAGAAATGCCTAACAAATGAGTAATACAAGTTGAAACAAAGATGATGACAATGACAGGCCTGTGTGGATATCTTATAAACCTGTGGGTATGAAACAGCTACAGATTCTTAGATAAATGCTAGTTTTGGCAAGCTATGACACATCCTGATGTAAGTGCTCTCATTTCCATCAGCAAAGCTTGAGCCTATTCATTATGATACACCCTTCCAAGGGACCCCAGAACAGAATACATAAGATCTTCCATTCTAGAGGTTAGTAGCCTAGTATACACGGATTAGAACCATAATATAATTCTCATCTTTACTTCAATCAGTTACGTGTTTAAGACCATTTTTTTTTTTTAAAGTCTGCTTGCAAATCTGTAACACCTTCTGACTTGTCAAAACGATCCTTGTTGTAGGCATCCCTAACGATAAGCATTGATGTTTTTCTGTTATTGAGTGTTGTTTCTCTTAGACAGAAAGAGAACATAGGGGAAATTTTCTGATGGCTGAGATAGTAAACGTGAGCCTTTAAGGTTCCAAAGTGTTTGAACAGAGCTCCGATACCATGTGTAGAGACCCTTTGACCATCAGTTTAACATGAATTTATTCTATACATATATTTCAGCATAAATGTAAATAAATGGGACCAACAGTGAATTTAAACTTACATAAGCAACTATTTTATACATAGAAAAATACCTGGAATGAAACTGATGATTTCTTGGGCTGTGGTTCTCCTTGTGAATGCAGGGGACAGGTTACCGAAATAATCGATTCCTCCCAGCCAATCTAGGAAACAATCCTAGACCCAGAAGATGCCTCTTCTGCTCCTGTGCCCAGAATCCCAAGAACAATGAGTCTCCCCTTCAGAACAGTTCATCTCCCTCAATATTTCCTCTTGACAATAATGCAGAATTTTGCAAAGTAAAAGCCTCCTCCTCTCCTTCACATTCCACTCTTTATATAACTTTCCTCCACCTCCTCACATCTATTTATATATTTTTGGCATTTATGTGGATATTATAGGCATTTATGGAGATATTTTACTCATTTATGGAGATATTATATTCATTTATTTAGATACGATAGGCATTTATTTAGACATTTCTAGGCATTTATGAAGATATTGACTTTGATTAATTATTTTAAGATTAATCGTATTATTTTCATTTTTAACTTAATTAAATTAACTTTATAATTAATTAAATTATATTATTATTTTATTGGTCCACTGACATATAATTTATACTAAATTATATTTTGATTTTTTTGAATAATTCTCTCCCATGCATATGCATATAGAGCGGTATACGTGTTAGGTATCTTGTTGATATTTTATTATATCTTAGCGAGATAAATTGCATTGTGATATTCAATTCATTACTCTGACTTAGGTAGTCTCTATACTAGTAGGTATGTATACTAGTGCAGTGTATACGATATATGCATGTGTAGCTATCATATGCGTATGTCGTATACATGCTAATATTATTTTGCTTATACTTGGAACGGGTCGTTACAACCAGTGCTTGATATCTGTCTGGTTGTTTCCTTATCCTCTTTCCTTTGCTCCAACAAATCCTTCCGCATCCTTAAGAATTTGTTGAAGTTCTCTGCTCAGTCTCCCATCAGTTGTGGGCAGTCTCACCTGTTCTTCCTCTTGTTCTTCTTCGAAGGAGCTCTCTTTAGAATTATTGTGCCTTGGAGAGGCACCTGACCTCTCCTCTGTAGGTCGTTGAGGCTGTACCAGTGGATCTTCCTCAATCTGCGTATCTGTGGCCATTTCTCGAGATTTCTTGAAGGCTCTCTCTTCCAGGAATTTCACATCCCTTCTTACCACGACTTTCCTGCTTTCTGGAATATAGATGCGATATGCCTTTGCATTCTCGCTGTAGCCCATCAAAAAATCCTTTTCTACAGTTTGATCCAACTTCTTTCTCTTTTCATCTAGAATGTGGCAGTACACCATGCTGTTGAATATCCTAATGTGGCTCACTTCTGGCTTGTTTCCTGTGAACACACTCTCGGGTGTTACTTTCCCCAAAGCTCTATTGGGAACTCTGTTCTAAATATATACTAATGTATTGCAGGCCTCTGCCCATAAGAATTTGGGCATATCTTGGTCGTACAACATTGCCCTTGTAGCTTCTATTATGGTCTGATTCTTTCGTTCTGCAACTCCATTTTTCTCTGGAATGTATGGAGTTGTCCATTATCTCTTGATGCCTTCCTTTGCATATAATTTTGTGAAGTCTTTATTGATATATTCTCCACCATTATCTGACCGCAATTTCCTGATCTTCTTTCATGTAGAGTTCTCCACCAATGCTTTGAAATCTTTAAACCGATCAAAGATTTCATCTTTGGTTTTCAAAAAATAGATCCAAGTTTTCCTCGAATGATCATCAATGAAGGTGGCAAAGTACTTTGCCCCACTTAGAGCAGTTGTGGACATTGGGCCACAAATGTCAGAGTGTATTAACTCTAATACACCTTTGGCTCTGCTGCTGCCTCTTGGAAATTCTGCCTTAGCATACTTCCCTAGTAGGCATCCCCTGCAAACTTCATCTTTCTTTGTGTTGAGTTCAGGAGCCCCTATGACAGTATTTTTGAGAATCCCTAAGGCTTCATGATGTAGATGCCCCATCCTTCTGTGCCATAATTCATTCAGATCTCTGTCATCTGTATTGCCAATCAGGGCCACCGGAGATTCAAGCTATAGCTTATACAATTTGTGACTCCTTACTCCGATTTGTGCCTTTTTGCTCCAGTTAGGGTGTTTGAAATACACCTTATCTCGAATAAATTATACGTAATAGCCCTTGTTTTGAAGTTGAGACGCTGAGAGTAAATTCATCCCCAACCCTGGTACATGCAAAACATTTGTGGCTCGAATCTTGTTGCCATCCTCGGTCTGAAATGTTATGGTACCTTTCCCAATGGGGGTACATTTTGCTTTGTTTCCAATGGTTATCTGAAAATCATATGTTCTTCTTGGTAGCTCGAAAAAAATTCTCGAACCCCCGTCATATGAGCAGATGCTCCACTATCAATATACCAAACACTTGGAGGAGTTGTGCTCGACACATAAGCAATATCCTCCTCTAGTTTGGATGCCAACACTTTCATGTCGTGTTCTCTCTGCATTTCTGCATGCTCTGGAGGACTGCGTGAGTCCCTCTGACTACGTGAACCCTTCTGGATGATGGAATTTTGGTCCATGGAAGATCCTCCCTTTCTTTTTTTAGCCCTTTCCTCTGATACCATGTGAAAGTTTCAAGAGGAAAATATTTCTGCAATACTTGGTTTATTTCTCCTACTTATGAGATAAGTTATTTACAGATTCTTTAGTAAATTCCAAAATAAACACATTTGCAGATCTTCACTATTATGAAGAGCATAATAATAGAAAGATAATTTACACAAGTAGCACAATAGAAACAACCACATGAACACAGTTATTTTTGGACAATTGTCCCCGGAAAAACCCAATGTGGGAAAACCGGTGCAGCAGATGAGGGTTTTATATTTATTTTCAAAAAATGGAAAGTACATTTACAAGAGTCTGATGAGCAGAGAAAAAATTTCAAACACCTGGTTGAATGTTCTAGACCTTCCAGACAAATTTAAGACCCTCGGGGTAACCTCCTCACACTCTGCGTCATCCAGTGTCAGAGCTCTACGCAGTCTCTCCCTGGACTGCATGATTTTCCATGGAGGGGATCTTGCTGCCAATAAGCTCACCCTTCCCTTCATCCTCCTGACTTCTACTTCCTGATAACTGACTCCTCCCTCCTCCTTCTGCTTCTGCAACCCTGCCTCTACAATCTCACCCACTAAAATCGAATTCTCTTACTTCAAAAACGATTTCCTTCGGGTACTGAGAGTGTCCCGGGCTTGATTTCCAAATGGCCCTCAAGTCTCTTCTTATAGTCTTCTCGCTGATGAATCAACGGCTAAGATTATATCATTAAACAATGGCTCAGATTAAAATATGACTTGATCTTCATTTTCTAGAAGATTCACACTTTGCTCTATTAATACCCTTTAGTTATTTAATTTCCCTATGTTTAAACTTAGGGTCTACATTAAAATAATTAATTATTTTAATAAAGTCATATCCATGTGGAATTTGCACAAACGATTTCTGGGTTCTCTGGATAACTAATGTCCAAGCCTCTTTACCAAAAATGAGGCTTAGAACACTTTTTGATGCTATATAAAATCAACAGTTGGAACCAGTACGAGAATACCTACATGATGGGGTGGTTGGACATGAATTTTAGTGACCTAAGGAGACATGGTAGCTGATTTAATCTTTTCAGCATTAAAAAGGAATATTTTAATTGGAAAATAAGAGGGAAAAGTGCTCCATGATTACAATAATAATAAAATAAGGTTCTAGAAGGATCCATGAGATCTATAAAAGAAAAGGAGGAGGCCATTGAGGGATATGTTGGATTGGATCATTTTCTTGTGTGAGAGGTTTGAGAACTTGGTTCTCTACTTCATTGGTAGCCCCAGGACAGAAACCCTCAAGTATGTTGTTGAGTGTTGGACGAAAACCCAGCTCTCTTTGAGGAGACTTCGCTCAGGACTTTCATAGAGCTCCAGGGATATTGGAGTGAGGATCATTCAGATCCTCAATTGGTGCTTCATTGATTTCCAGTTGATTCAGTGGCAGCTGTTGCCACAGGAAGAGTGAAAAAGTTCAATTTTGGGAGGGCCGATTTCAACATCAGAGCAGATTATTTTTGGAGATCAGATCATTCATCTTAGATACTTTGACTATATTATCATGTACACTCTTTCCACTATTTAATATAATCTGAGATCGTTTATTCTCGACATGTTATTGCATATGCTTGATTTGTCTTATTTTACATGGCAATCTTCTGTTAAATGAATATGGATTTTATGGAAAAATCTTAAGTTAAGTTATTTTCTACAAAATTGGTAAAATATCCCATTTGGGGATATTATAGTGGTATTAGAGCATGTTCTTGGCCGAGGTTTATCAAGCTCAATGTTGCCACATTCGCAAATGTCCTACAAATTTCTAATAAATTGTTGTGAGCACAATAAGAATTAGAAAAATTGGCCATCATATTAAAGTGGGCATAGATTATTAAGTGGGGCTGTCAAATTTTGAAGGGAGTCGAATCTTTTATGAGGCCATACGAAATCCAATATCACATCACCGTGAGAATTTTGCTTAGTCGCATTGCAAATTTATGACAGATCAAAAATTTTCATAATGGACTTGACGTATTCGTTTGCCAAAGCCAAGCCCGGGAGAAGGATCAATTTCCGAAAGGAGACGAGGACACAAAAAGGGCCGAATCCAACGGTGCTCATATTTCACTAATACAGAGGAACATGCAGCCACATTATTTGCTCCAGGTGACGTTTATCATTAAGCGGTGAACGAATTGACTGGGATCGTGGCCATCGATTGTGAAAATCGAATGGGGTCCAGACTTGACCATCCGAGTCATGTGACATCTACGCAAATTGTGTGAGTGAGCAACATCATAACCCATCAAGCAGTCGTTCAAAAGGGAGCTGTTGATTTGCATCATGCACCAATCGTCGGAGCAGAGCTTTCCTGTTAGAGAGACGAAGGTTCAACATTGAGTGTATGTTTTTGCAAAGGGTTGTGCAAGATTCTGAGTCGACACCTACATTGCTTGTGGTGGTGGACAAGTGAGTGAGAAGTGACCATCACGTGGGACCAACACACACATAAAATCCAATCAGATTCTCCAGGGGCGACTGTATGCACAGAGGAACGAATGCAATGTGTATTCAATTTTTCAGAATTTGGAGTCACATTCTGAAGCCGCCATTACGATTCTGGACTGCAAACATCATGATCGCATGATCTCTGGATCCGAGTTCCGTATCGTACTTACAAACTACTGGGCGTCACATTATTTGTTGTGTGCTGCAATTTCGGGCGGAATTCCCAAGATATATATATCCATAAAATATCTGGAACAAATCATGATCGGATAAATTTTGGTGTGACGTGAATTGTTAGCACAGTCGGGTTGAAGTGTGTAGGTGGCTTGGGAGCATTCTTGGGGTGTAGCTGATCACAACAAAGGTTTGCGTGACTATGTAGTCAACCTTCTTCAGAACTTAATTAGAAATCTAATATACACATATGCTAGATGTGTGTAGTGACAACTCGATATTTCAATATTATTGTGTTGAAATTAATTATTTAAGACTATTGTTGCTGGAGCATAAAATGATTATGCGTTGAAGCTGTAAGGGATGCAATTTTTTTTTTTTGGCCAAGCTCCCACCTTAATAGGATGACGGGGTCGAATTTCTTATACTCAGAATTGGAGCAAAATTGCTACAACAAGGGACAGATCCCACATATTCCAGTGCTGCGTTGTGAGGGAAGTTATATTGAGACATCTATTCATATCACTCTGATATTATTGAACCACCATTACTGATTATTTCCATATATGCTGCTGAACAATGGGGTTTCTAAAACACCGCTTAAACCAACACAACAACACCCCAATGAACTATGATACACACCCGTAAACTAAACAGAACATTAGACCTCTTTCAAGAGGGATCTATGCCATTCTTCAGAGAGGACAGTCAAAGGATGTGCAGAAGGGGCAGGAGATAGGCCATAAATTATTTTCACTTGGAACATATTTGAAGCACATGAAGATCACATGGATAGTTCTTTCCAACCTTGATGAACTTAATGAACTCTTTTCCAAAGTAAGTCGATTAGAAGGGAAGAAACTGATTTGGGCCCTAAAACCTGCTATGATTGCTCTTATACAACCCAAATTCTTGGAAAAACCTTGTGAGGGGTTTAGACTTCCAGTTGCATCTTGCCTTAGTAACATTATGAGGTTGAACACACCTATAGCTCCTTCAGTGATGATGTTATGAGGGATGTTTTCAAGTTAGTAGTGGGGACTTTCCAGGATTTGGACAACAGTGCAAGCTCCACCTTTCAGAAGAAGCTTGAGATTTTAGGAGGTATGGCCACATTCAAAACGTACGACATGATGTTTGACCTTGAGTGTGATGGCTTGATTCTGCAGATGTTCCAATGCTTCTTCAGCATTAAGAGACATCACCCTGACACAGTCATAGCACACATACAGTCCATCCTGTCGTCATGTATGAGAGACCGTGATGCTATTTGCAGGGAGTTGCAAGCTAGACTGTTGGCCATTTGGAGGAGAGAGCAATTGGTCTCACATGATGCTTATGAGATAGCCAAAGGGATGGTTGAGTAGAACGCTGGGCTATTCAGGAGATAGTTAACCAGGGATTAGTTGCTCCAGTTTGGAGGATCAAGTAGCAAGAACGAGTTGAGGAGGAAGGGACTTTTCTTCATCTGCAAAGAACCTTGGGGATCTGACCATTGTGCATGGGAGATGCAGATGAAGTGGCAGAGTTAGAGCATGAGGACATTCCTTCTGTATGTTAGGATGAGGACTCTTCTTTAGATGAGTCCATGGGATCATATGAGGATGCTTCTGGGGAGCATGATCAGTTAAAGGACTCGATGGGAGATATTCAAGATGATGAGTCACTTGTGATGATTCAGCCAGAGCAGAATATGGTGGAGCATGGTTCAGCTGAGGAGGAGTCTATGCACATCATGCATGATAGTCCTTTGGGGGAGAGCCAGATGGAGGCTCATAGTGTGTCAGTGGTGGATATGTGACTAACCTTGGGGTCAACCATTGAGGAGGAGCAGACGAATGTGCGGGCATCTAGTACGATGATGATAGTTGTAGATACTTATCCTCAAGAGATGTTGGAGGTTGATGGGGTAGTTCTGCGGGAGGCTAGTAGACAATAAGAGCATGAAATTCCTGATCATGAGAGGGAGAAGCTGTTGGAGATGGTGGAGCATCCATCTTTGGGCTGACCCACTAATGAGGTGCAGATAGATGCACATGCAGTCAGCAGAGCTACAATAATTTCAGGGAGCAACACTCTCTAGGAGTACATCGATGGGGCTTGCAGCATATCTTGCGCACGTTTGCCGATTATAGAGGGAGGGGCCTTCTTCTGCAAGCAGATCTCGTCGGCAGACGAGACAAGCCAACATGAGTTGAGTACAGACTGGCGACCTCACACCAGACTTGTTCTGCATGTAGGTGTCACTACATTTGATTCTTCTTCCGGGATAGATCGACAGGAGATCATGAGTTGGTATCCTATTGATGGTATGATCTTCTTAGTTAGGGGCATAGCGGAGCACGGACCCATAAACATGGAATATACTACAGTTTCCAGTTGGCAGTGGAACACATGTCGATAGCTCTTCAGTATTCCATCCCGACTTTGGGAAATCAGGGTTAGCATTGGATTGAGTTAGGGGTTGGATTAGAGAGAGTTGATGAGTTGGTATGCAGTTGGTGGGGTAGTTTATACAGTCAGAGCTACAACAGAGCAAGAGCCATGGAACATTGATGCTTGTTGGAGGTCTTCGCTTCATGGGGCGTCAGCTACAGCTAGAGACAGTGTGCAGTCTGAGCCATGGGACTTGGGTGATAATTGGCCATGATGGCGTTGGGATACGAGAGGATCAATTGATGTTAGGTGCAGGGAGAGATCAGTTTGGGATCCCGACATTGAGGAGTTTGTTTCAGGCGACTTGACATAGAAGCGTAGCAACACCCAGGGGTTTGTACGGGATCTGGGCATTGGGTCTCAGTTGCATCGGGCCAACAGGGTGGCTCACATATTTAGATTGCTTGAGGGCAAGAAATATTGGGGCGGAAGGTCTATAATATTCTATTTTTTGGTGTTACCTATGACAGGGTTAGGATCGACTTCCAGAGTTAGGATCAGATAGGTCACAGCTACAAGTTGTTGTCATCAGCAGGCCCCAAGGATTTTTGGAGGCGTTTCGAGGAGTTTCTATGAGGATCAGTGGCATTTGATTTATATATTCCATCATCTGCACTGTATGCCTTTCGTTCTGGTGCATTCAGAGAACTTTCGAAAAATTGAGTTATTTTTGGGCTTAACTCAATTAATTATGCTCAAGGTGGCATTCCGAAAAGAATACGTGATTGAACACCTTAGTGTAATAGCTCGTTGGAACTAGGACGAGAATACCTACATGATGGGGTGATTGGACATGAGTTTTAGTGACCTGAGGAGACATGGTAGCCGATTTACTCTTTCCGGCATTAAAAAGGAATATTTTAATTGGAAAATAAGAGGGGAAAGTGCTCCATGATTAAAATAATAATAAAATAAGGTTATAGAAGGATCCACGAGATCTATAAAAGAAAAGGAGGAGGCCATTGAGGGATATCTTGGATTTGATCATTTTATTGTGTGAGAGATTTGAGAACTTGGTTCTCTACTTCATTGGTAGCCCCAGGACGGAAACCCTCGGGTATGGTGTTAAGTGTTGGAAGAAAACCCAACTCTCTTTGAGGAGACTTCGCTCAGGAGTTTCATAGAGCTTCAGGGATATTGCAGTGAGGATCATTCAGATCTTCAATTGGTGCTTCATTGATTTCCAGTTGATTCAGTGGTAGCTGTTGCCGGAGGGTGAGTGCAGAAGTTAAGTTTTGGAGATCAGATCATCCATCTCAGATACTTCAGCTATATTATCATGTAAACTCTTTCCACTATTTAATATAATAAAATCTGAGATCATTTATTCTCAACATGTTATTGCATATGCTTGATTTGTCTTATTTTACATGGCAGTTTTCTATTAAATGAATGTGGATTTTATGGAAAAATGTTAAGTTAAGTTATTTTCTTCAAAATTGGTAAAATATCCCATTTGGGGATATTACATATTCACCATCAAGAACATTGGTCAAATAACAAGCCTCGAGAATGAACTAAGGGCAATAAGGATGTCAAGAGACGATACTTTATCATCATACTTTGTAAGGATATCTAGAATAAGAGAGGAACTCAAAGCAATAGATGAAGTTGTACCAGAAAATGAGCTCGTAATTGCTTCTCTTCTAGGACTACCAAAATCTTGGAGTGCTTTTGCATCAGGAATTTGCAGTTGGAAGGATACTCCAACATTCGAACAAATGTGGAATGCATGCAGTCAAGAAGAAGCCCGAATATCATTAGTAAACAAGGAGGATGTAGAAGAAAAACACCTCTAATGCCTATTTTGCTCATCACAAGAAGAAGGAAACCTTCAAGAAGTTCAAAGGACCAAAGAAGAAAGTTGACCTATCCAAGGTTGAATGCTACAACTGTCATAAGATGGGTCACTACAAAAGTCATTGTCCTGAAGATCCAAGGAATAAGAAGAGAGAAAGAGAACATGTGAATGTTGTTGATGAAGCTCCACCTAAGAGAAACAAGACTAAAGATTCTGAAATGAAAGATATATTTGCGAAAGACTATTAGGGAATACTATCCCTCACATATCCTTCTATCTTAATTTTTGCATTATTTTCCTCTATGTTTTGATTTCTAAAGTTTGTAGGTTTAACATATCTTGGAACTTTTTTGAATTATTTTGATAAGTTGTAGGTATCCCTCAAAAGGATTGGATTAAGAGGGAGCCTTCACCCTTTTACTAAAATATGGGTATATTATTCTTTGTTTCCTCTGTTATGTTTGGTTTCCCTCTCATATCAAGATTTGTTTGTATTATTTGTTAATAAAATTTTATATTTCCTTGGTAGGAAATATTACATAATACACAAAGGTTATGGAGGAGACTTGAAGCTTGGAAGAAGTTCTGTTGCAAATGAAGCCTTTCAAGAATTGATTTCCTACAAGGTATGTTAAAGAACAATTCAAGGTTATGTCTTAAACTACAAGTTTTGTTACAAGGTTCTCTTCATGGAAAAGGTGTGTTCATTCTCTTTTGAAATTTCGCTTTACATAATTGACATCGTTATGTCTAGGGTTTTGAATCACAAACTTCCTTATTAGGTTGATTAATCATTAGATTAAATCTACCTTTGTTATTTTGTCATTTGATCATTCTTGTGAAACCCTAACCCTTAGGGTTCATTTTAAAACCCTAGGCTCTTATTGCTAAGGTATGTCAATGTTGATTATTGAAACCCTAATCTACTTAGGGGTTGTTCATAAAGTATAGAAATCTTTTTCTTCTTAAGTTTAGGGTTTTGAAAATGATATGATAAAAACCCTATATTTTTAGGGTTTGGTGATTTAGGGTTCATGAACAAAAATTTTATAGTAAGATCCTAGGAATGAAACCCTAGGTGTATATTTGTCTGTATGATTGAAACCCTAGTATGAATTAAATTGGTGTATATCTAAATTTGATGTATTAATGTTTGTGTCTTGGGTTTACCTAGTAGATATTCATATGAAATGCATCCTAGATATGTATATGCCAGTATGCTAACTTAATTGTTGATGCTCATAGTTTGTAAAATCTAGGGTTTGTGACAAAAACCTAGTAGAAATTGATATTCTACGATATGATGATATTGTTTTCAATATGATTTAGCTTTGATGATAAAATCTAGAGTTTGCAACACATCCTAGTAGAAGTCTGACATGCAAAAGCATATTTTTTAAACCTTAGTTGTATAGTGGGATTGTTATTTGATTGAATTGTTGATATCTAAGGCTTTGTGTCTCGAAGATGGAGTCTAGGGTTTATGACAAAACCCTAGAAAGAAGTTGAACTCTAGAATATAAAAGATATGACCCTTGTTGATTATGAACCTAACTAGGTTTAGGTATTTGATGTCTAAAAGCATGAATGAGTTGATGTTTCCATTGTAATGACATAGTTAACTTCATGCTTCTGTATATTTGTTTTTGGTTGTACTTGCTATTAAATTTTTGTAGGTACATAATGTTGAAGATGTTCGTAAGTGAAGATGACTTGATAATATTGGTATGCATGATGAAGGAATCTATACGAATGATGATGATCAAGATGACATTGATGTTATAAGAAAGAAATAAAGCCTTGAGAGAATGAAGTTGTTGATCTCCCTAAGTTGATAGGGAGCCTGGATAGAAGAAAGGGCATATCTCCCCAGTTGAGAGGGAGGGAATATTATGATAGTGAATACCTTGAAGTAAGAATGAAACCAAATGAATGAAATTACTACAGATGAATGTTCGTGATTTATGAAGTTGCAAACAAAAGACTTGAGAAGTACTGAGGTTGTGTTTGTTGTTGTTGAAGAAGTGAAAGAAGAAAGCTTTTGGCAACATGTATTTGGATAACTTGATGATGATATAAGTAGCATCTCAATGATTAAGGACTCGAAGATTTGTGTTTATTGAATATGACTTTAAAGGTTTATTACTGATTGGGGTTGTGATTATGTAGGATCTCTCCATAAAAGGTTGAACGTTTGAAGCATGCTTGGATTGGTCGATATATCTGATTAAGTTGATTAGGAGACATGAAGCATCTTATGGTAAGATGCTTTGAAGGACATCTGACCGACTTATGTGTTGATATCTAGATCCCGAAGTAGGGAGGGTGGCGTTGGTCATGGAGCTTTGACCTTGGATACACACCTAGATCCCTGGGTTGGTGGTTATTCTTAAAATCCTGATGGTACCTAGAGTGACTAGAGCATATTATTTTGAGATGTTCCATGTACCTTTATATATATGTAATTATGAATACCTCCCTAGTTAAGAGGGAGTGTTGAAGAATGTAACTAGTGTTAGTCTTCATAATTGTAATGAGCTGTAACTAGTGTTAGTATTTGTTAAAGGAAATAAAATAAATTTTATTATTATATAATTTGACTTATTAAAGCATGCGCTTCATGGTTGGGTCAATTGTTTATAGGTCAAAGCCTCCATTGTAGGCTTCTAGGGCTTATGTCAAGTATCCTTGTCCATGTAATAATGTAATAGACCCTTCTAGAACTTCATTTGTCAAGAAATAAATTTATTTTAATGTAAAATAGGTCAATTAGGCCTCCTTCACCAAGTCGGCCTCATCAAGGGAATTCGACCTCACATAAACACTATATAAAAGTAGCAATTCGACTCATTTGGAGGACAATCACTCAAAAAGTTCGATTTGCAGTTCCTGGAGACATAAAAAGATAGCGAAGTTGTTGGAGAAGATTTGAAGAAGCTAGAAGACCAAAGTCAAGTTCTTGGGCAATCTATCTCTCTCACACGTGCGAATTTTTTGGATTGTAGTTGGGTTGAAATTTTGAAGTTGTTGGGGTCAAAGTTTTGGATTGTAGTTGGGCCGAAATTCTGAAGTTGCTAGGGACAAAGTTCTGGATTGTAGCTTGGCTAAAATCCTAAAGTTGTTAGGGGTTGAAATTCTGGATTGTTGCTAGTTTGTAGCTGGTGGACAAGAAGAGACTAATGAATTTTGTTGAATCATATTGGAAGACTGACTTAGTGGAGGAGGAAGATCTTGGTCTATCTCAATTTGATTTACTAGTGGAAGAGTTTGACTGGGTTTTCCCCTATAGAGGGGTTTTACGATGAGCTAGTTCATGTGTGAGCCCAGGAGGGTGCACTGGGTTGCTGCAAAACACATTTTGTGGTACTTGCAAGGGACAGTGGATTATGGTCTTGATTATAGGTAGGGGGATGGAGTGAGATTGGCAGGTTACACAAATTCTGATTGGGCAGGTTACACTGATTCTGATTGGGCAGGTTATGATTCTGATAGGAAGATCACTTCAGGGTGTTGTTTTGGGTTGGGTTCAACAGTGGTGTCGTGGCTCAGCTGAAAGCAGCAGTCAGTAGCATTGAGTTCAGCGGAAGCAGAGTACATGGCAGCCAGTTTAGCTAGTTGTGAGGCCATATGGCTTCGCAAGATGTTGTTTGGCTTATTTGGTCAGCCGTTGAGACCTTCAGTGATTTACTATGATAATCAGAGTTGCATTAAACTCATGGAGAATCCAGTATTTCATGACAGGTCAAAGCATATCGGGATCAAATATCATTTCATCAGAGACTATGTTCAGAAGGGAGCTGTGAAGCTTGAGTATATTCCCACTGATGAGCAGGTTGCAGATATTCTTACCAAAGCCTTACCACGGGGCAAGCATGTCTACTTCAGAAACAAGATGGGTGTGGTGAGGAACACCTTCCTCGGTAAGAGGGAGTGTTGAAATTTGGTTACCGGAGGACAGGTGGTTCCCTAAGGCTTTGATCTTTGGCCTAGGGAAAAGTGTCCAAAAGAATTTAATTTTTCTCCTAAAGTGACTTTATAATGTTATAAAGTCAAATCTAATTTAAAAGTGACTTTAAGTGATAAAGTTACTAAGTCTAATTTTAAAGTGACTTTAATAAAGTCAATGTGAAATTAGAAAGTGAAAAGTGACTTTGGAAATAAATGACTAAGAGGGTCTTTATTAAAGTGGGGTGAATTAAAAATAAAAAGTGAGATTTAAATGAGTATTTAATATCAGCCCTAGATCTAAAGCATTATCAGCCATTGGATTTAGGGATTCCCCAAAAGTCACTTAGGGTTAAGTTAAAGGAGGAAAATGAGAGAAAAGATCATTCAATTCTTTCATGAGCAGATTGAGAGAAGAGAAGAGAAAGCTAGGGAGAAATTTCCGAGCAGTGAGAAGAAGGAGGACAACAACTAGAGACTTCAGCAAATCCGTACAGCAGCAAAGAGGCACAGTTCCCAAGGCAGAAATCCGTACAACAAGAGTGTGGCACATTTTTCGAGGAGGGAGGCACAGTTTTCTAGGAATCCGTACAACTTCAGCACAGTATTTTGGGCACAAAAATCGAGAGGTATTGTTGTTTGGTGGCATGGATTTCGAGGAAATCCATACAACAGCCATACAATAGCTTCAGCACATTTTTCGAGGCAGAAGGAGGCACAAAAATCGAGGAGGCAGTGATGTACATTCTGTACAAAAATACGGCCATAGAGCTGGGCACAAAAATCGAGAAAGGCAATCAGCATTTAATGTTGTTTTAAATGCTGTAAAAATTTCTGTTTTGTTAGTTTACTGTTCGACACGTTTTCCAAGGTAGTGTATAAGCACGGAAATCGAGATAAGTACATTTGTTAAGTTGCTGGAATTTTGCTGTAATTTCTCTCCCACTGTAAAAGCTATTTATCATAAATAAGAAGAGCTTTCGAACTGGTTTTCACCAAGGGTTGTAGGGGGTTTTTCCAGGGTCATATTGACCAAAAATCAGCGTGTCAAATTTCTGTGTGTCGCTGATTTATTTTTTTGAGTTTTATTTCTGCATTTCAGCAATGTGAAATTTCCAGAATTTGTGTTTTCAGAAAATATTTATTTTTCTAGCTTGTTGAATGTATGGCTATGGGAATGGGCATTTAACTTTATGGGGGAAATAAGGAGAAATTGAAAAACAGGGTTGGGTCTTAAAATTTCTACATGGTATCAGAGGTAGTTTGCTGAAAAGTGCAGTTTGGGACAGCAAGAAGAAAAATTATAGCAAACTGATTTTTCACACAGAAAACAGTACCTTTACTACAACAGTGTCATTTTCAGTTTATTAGGACAGCAACATGTCTTTGGGCTTGAGGGTGGAGGATAGGTTGGATGGGAATAACAACTACAGTGTATGGAAGGAAAGAATGCAGAGCATATTTGAGGAGGCAGAAGTTTGAGGTATAATGGTGCATACCTAACAACACTCTATTAATGTGCCTGCTAACCCTGTTCAGCTAGCAGACTTTAATAAGAAAAATAACAAGGGCAAGAGACTGATTCTGGATGGTATTAAAGACCATGTCATTCCTCATGTTAGAGGAAAGATATTTTCTCATGAGATGTGGACAACCTTGACCAATCTCTACTAGAGTACCAATGAGAACAGGAAAATGGTCCTAAGGGAGAAGCTGAAGACCATTAAGATGGCTAAGACTGATAGTGCTATTGGATATCTCACAAAGATCACTAATGTGAGAGATGAGTTGGCAGCAGTTGGAGAGGTCATTCCACCCACTGAGTTGGTGTGGATTGCAGTGAATGGCCTTCCCAGTTCATGGCTGAACTTTGCTGATGAGGTTTGTGCACATGAGACCCTTCTTGCTTGGGAGAGGTTCTAGGATGATTGCATACAGACTGAAATCAGGAAGAGCCAGCTTGGGGCAGCCAAACCTGTTGAGCCAGATGAGGATGTAGCACTGTTAGTAGGAGGCAAGAAAGGCAAGGGAAAGAAGCAAGCTTCCACAAGTGTTGGTGGGGGCAAAGGCAAAGGTAAAGGTAAACAGGGAAACATGCAGAAGGACTATTCCAAGGTGAAGTGTTGGAATTGTTAGAGAATGGGACACTATGCAGTTATGTGTCCGGAGAAGAAGAAGAAGGGGAAGAAACAGAACATGGCAGCATCAGTGGAGATAGAGAACTTTACGGATAGCTTTGACCGGGAGTTTGGGTTCATTTCTTGTGAGTTCACTAGTGCAGGATCACTTGCCACGGAGGTTGAGAGGGAGTGTGCATTTCCCTCCACTAGCGGAGCATCTTCAGGTATCTGGTATGTTGACAGTGGGGCTTCACATCATATGACAGGAGTCCATGAGTACTTCTCAGAGCTTTCAGAGAGTGGCACTGATATAGAGGTAGTACTCGGAGATGAAAACATTTTTAGAGCAGTCAGTGTGGGGAAATTGACATTTGATAGGGAACCCAAACCTCCCTTGAAGGTGTCAGATGTTTTATATGTGCCAGGGATGAGGAAGAACCTCATATCCATCTCAGCATTGGAGGATAGAGGATATGAGATATTGTTCAGGAGAGGACAGGTGCTTATATATCCCAGGGGCGCTCCAGCTAATTCAGCTAGAGTGATTGGTGTATGCCATGCAAAGGTGTACAAGTTTGCATTTCAGCCCCTTTTGGCATTGAGCAGTAGTACCAGCAGCAGAGCTAGCAGTTCAGAGCTGTGCGAGATTTGGCACCACAGGATGGGGCACATGTATCATGGAGCCTTGAGGACATTGTGGGAGATCACTACAGGTGTGCCAGATTTTAGTGCTAATCACATTGATACATGCAAAGGATGTGCTATGGGAAAGTTTGCCAAATTCCCTTTCCCCAGCAGTGACAACAGATTGACTGGGATACTTGATTTGATTCATTCCGATGTGAGCAGTCGGATGTCTCATGTTTCCTTGAGTGGATATGAGTATTATGTTTTATTCATTGATGATCACTCCAGGAAGACCTGGATTTATTTCTTGAAGATCAAGAGTGAGGTCTTCAAGCGGTTTCAGGAGTTTAGAGCTCTTGTGGAGACTCAAACAGGTCGGAAGATCAAGTCCCTGAGGTTAGACAATGGAGGGGAGTACACCTTTGGTGATTTTGTTGATTATTGTGTGGAGGCAGGCATTAGGAGGGAGTTCACAGTTCCTTACAACCCCCATCAAAACAGGGTTGCGGAGAGGAAGAACAAATCCATTAGAGGGGCTGCCAAAGCCATGCTACATGATCAGGGGTTACCGTTGTTTTTGTGGGCAAACACTGTTGTATATTTGTAGAACAAGAGTTCGCATCGTGCCTTGGGGCATGTGACTCCGAAAGAGGCTTTTTCTAGGAAGAAGCCTGATATTGATCATTTTTGTATCTTTGGGTGTATTGCATACTCCTACATACCCAAGGAGAAGAGGACCAAGCTAGAACCCACTGCAGAGAATGGTATCTTTATGGGCTACAGTGAGACCTCGAAAGCCTTTTGGATTTATATTCCTGCACAAAGGAGAGTTGTTGTCAGGCGGGATGTGAAGTTCGAGGAGGACAAGGATTTCAGGAGGTCACGGGAGTTAGAGTATCTAGATCGGCTAGACCCTCAGGAGCAGTTGAATCAGGAATAGGGATCCAATGGGCAGGGATCAGGAGGATCAGGAGGTACATCGATTACGGTGTCAGGTCCATCAGTGAGCAGTGGCTCGCAGAGGCAGAGGGGTGGTGCTTCAGGCAGCATGCAGAGCAGTCCGCAGAGCAATTCACTAGGGAGTCCAGTGATGGACAATTCACATGGTACTTCAGCATTTACAGGTTCAGGTTTAGGCAGGAGGATAGCAGACAGACAATTAGGAGT
Organism: Pinus albicaulis; assembly: GCA_034641835.2. Taxonomy (NCBI): domain Eukaryota; kingdom Viridiplantae; phylum Streptophyta; class Pinopsida; order Pinales; family Pinaceae; genus Pinus; species Pinus albicaulis. Next base: position 1,187,225,251 of record CM076570.1, on the reverse strand, counting down.
TCAGGCTCCTGATGAGGAGGAGGAGTTCCATTCTCCAGTAGGAGAAGTGTGCTCAGGGAAGAGGAAGCCCAAGTGGCTTCAGGATACCTTGAGAAAGGCCACATCTGTTGCTGGGCTGAAAAGGCCGGTCAGAGAGAGCAGACCACCTGAGAGGTTTTATAGCTATATGGTAATGGTTTCCAACATCATAGACTCCGAGCCTTCTAGCTATGAGGAGGCAGCTAGCTAGCAGGTCTGGAGAGAGGCCATGTAGGAGGAGTATTCTTCTATCATGAAGAATGATGTTTGGGAGGTGCTGCCGAGGCCTGAGGGAAAATCCGTGGTTACTTCCAGATGGCTTTACAAGGTAAAGTATGCTACAGATGGCAGCATTGAGAAATTCAAGTCAAGGTCTGTGGCTAGAGGTTTCTCCTAGGTAGAGGAAGTAGATTATGAGGAGACTTTCGCTCCCGTGGCTCGATATACTTCGATTCGCTCCATCATATTGATAGCAACAGGGATGGGTTGGAAGATCTACTAGATGGATGTGAAGACCACATTTCTCAATGGCTTTATACAGGAGGAGGTGTACATTGAGCAGCCACAGGGCTTTGAGGTGCATGGGAAGGAGTCCCATGTGTGCAGACTGAAGAAGGCCCTTTATAGCCTGAAGAAAGCTCCTAGAGCTTGGTACTCTAGGATAGATACATACTTGCAGGAGATGGGTTTCACAAAGAGTGATGCAGATCCGAACCTATACTTTATTGTGATAGGTGAGGAGCCTCTCATTCTGGTGTTGTATGTGGATGACTTGGTCATTATGGGTGCAGAGAGACTCATAGAGGGTTGCAAGAGAGATCTTGCGTCGGATTTCGAGATGAAAGAAATTGGCTTGATGCATTACTTTTGGGTTTGGAGGTGTGGCAGGAGGAGGGGCATTTCTTCCTGGGACAGGGGAAGTATATTGTGGACATCCTTGGTAGATTCCACATGGAGGATTGTAGACCCATGTTGACACCGATGATCACCAACTAGAAGAAGCTTCATGCTTCAGATTCCGAGTTGGTGGATCCCACATTGTATAGAAAGTTGATTGGTTCCTTGATGTATTTGGTCAACACTAGACCAGATATATGTTTTGCAGTCAACACGATGAGCCAGTTCATGTGTGAGCCTAGGAGGGTGCACTGGGTTGCTGCAAAACACATATTGCGATACTTGCAGGGGACAGTGGATTATGGTCTTGATTATAGGCAGGGGGATGGAGTGAGATTGGCAGGTTACACTAATTTTGATTTGGCAGGTTACACTGATTCTAATTGGGCAGGTTGTGCTTCTGATAGGAAGAGCACTTCAGGGTGTTGTTTTGGGTTGGGTTCGGCAGTGGTGTCGTGGTTCAGTCGAAAGCAGAAGTCAGTAGCATTGAGTTCAGTGGAAGCAGAGTGCATGGCAACCAACTTAGCTAGTTGTGAGGCCATATGGCTTCGAAAGATGTTGTTTGGCTTATTTGGTTAGCCGTTGAGACCTTCAGTGATATACTTTGATAATCAGAGTTGCATTAAAGTCATAGAGAATCCAGTATTTCATGACAGGTCAAGGCATATCGACATCAAATATCACTTCATCAGAGACTATGTTCAGAAGGGAGTTGTGAAGCTTGAGTATATTTCCACTGATGAGCAGGTTGCAGATATATTTACCAAAGCCTTACCATGGGGCAAGCATGTCTACTTCAGAGACAAGATGGGTGTGGTGAGGAACACCTTCCTCGGTAAGAGGGAGTGTTGAAATTTGGTTATCGGAGGACAGGTGGTTCCCTAAGGCTTTGATCTTTGGCCTAGGGAAAAATGTCCAAAATTTAATTTAATTTTTCTCCTAAAGTGACTTTAAAAGTTATAAAGTCAAATCTAATTTAAAAGTGACTTTAAGTGATAAAGTTACTAAGTCTAATTTTAAAGTGACTTTAATAAAAAGTGAATGTGAAATTAGAAAGTGAAAAGTGACTTTGGAAATAAATGACTAAGAGGGTCTTTATTAAAGTGGGGTGAATTAAAAAATAGAGAGTGAGATTTAAATGAGCATTTAATCTCAGCCCTAGATCTAAAGCTATCTCATCCATTGGATTTAGGGATTCCCCAAAAGTCACTTAGGGTTAGGTTAAAGGAGGAAAAGGAGAGAAAAGATCATTCAATTCTTTCATGAGCAGATTGAGAGAAGAGAAGAGAAAGCTAGGGAGAAATTTCTGAGCAGTGAGAAGAAGGAGGGCAGCAGCTAGAGACTTCAGCAAATCCGTACAACAACAAAGAGGCACAGTTACCAAGGAAAAATCTATACAGCAGGAGTGGCACATTTTTCGAGGAGATAGGCACAGTTTTCTAGGAATTCGTACAAAGCTTTAGCACAGTTTTCTAGGCAGATTTTGGGCACAAAAACCGAGGAGAGGTACTATTGTTTGGTGGCACATATTTCAAGGAAATCCGTACAACAGCCATATATCAGCTTCAACACATTTTTCGAGGCAGAAAGAGGCACAAAAATCAAGGAGGCAGTGTTGTACATTCTGTACAGCAGTACGGCCGTACAGCTGGGCACAAAAATCGAGAAAGGCAGTCAGCATTTAATGTTGTTTTAAATGCTATAAAAAATTTTCTTTTGTTAGTTTACTGTTCGGCACATTTTCCAAGGCAGTGTATAAGCACGAAAATCGAAATAAGTACATTTGTTAAGTTGCTGGAATTTTGTTGTAATTTCTATCTCACTATAAAAGCTATTTATCATAAATAAGAAGAGCTTTCGAACTGATTTTCCCCAAGAGTTTCAGGGAGTTTTCCCAGGGTCATATTGACCAAAAATCAGCATGTCAAATTTTTACGTATGGCTGATTTATTTTTCTGAGTTTTATTTCTGCATTTCAGCACTATGAAATTTCCAGAATTTGTGTTTTCAGAAAATATTTATTTTTCCAGCTTGTTGAATGTATGGCTATGGGAATGGGCATTTAAATTTATGGGAGAAATAAGGAGAAACTGAAAACTGGGGTTGGGTCTTAAAATTTCTACATTGTTGTCAATGGAAACATCCTTTTGCAACATGGGAATATTTTCAGAACATTTAGATAATGTATTAAATTGATGCTCCTGATGTCTATGGAAATCAATGTTTGTTGTTATATGAGGACAAGGCTTGTTATTGACAACAAGATGATAAATTTTTTCTTACTAGGCTGATCAATAGGTACAGTTATCATCTCTTTATTTGATCCTTCATGGTTGTGATATTCAAGTGAATATCATCGCAAAGAATCAGCCAGTGATATCACCCTCTTTTCCTTCCCTCTTCATTCTTGCAAGTTTCATTTTTATGCATGAGTTGATTATGAGGAAGGAAATTCGTGCTGGTTTTATTTCACCCAAACCGTTTGTATTCCTCAGCAAATCCTTGATGGAAAAACCAATATCTTCTTATCAAAATTAGAGTCATGACAAATTGAATATGTTGGAACACCTAATCCTACATGGGTAGGTGTGGAATTTGAAAAGTCACAATGGAGTCCAAGTGACCTTGGAATATGAAACCAAGAGTCACACCATTGTACTATAAATGTACATCTTTGTATAATGGAAAATAAGAAAGCCTCACGCTTATCTTTCATTGTGTGTTGTTTCTCTTGTGTGTGCATTCTTGTGCCTAATACACCATGTGTGTGCTTCAACATGGTGTTTAACATGATATCCCAGAGCGGGTCGATTCTTTGACCTGCTCCCTTTTGAGTGAGCCATTTGTGTTTATGGCCTATGCATATCTGCAAAAATTGTTGGTTTTTTTGCAGCACTCAAGTGTTTGTAGCAGTCTTTTTGCCACATTCAGAAAGGTGTTTTGGAGAAGGAGCAACATTCAGAAAATTTGCCCCATTCAGCGTTGGTTTTGAAGAGAAGCAGCTGTGCCCATCTGAAGGTTTTCTAAATTCTGATCTTTTCTCTGCAATTTCTGCTCATTAAAATCTGCATCATTTTGAAAGAGTTGCTGAAAATTGTTTAAAGTTGATTTCTGAAGAGGTTTCTAGTTTTAATGAGAAAGAATTTCTGAGTTTTTCATTCGAAGATTCCTGCAAAATTTTGGATTTTTACTGCTATAAGTTCCAGAAAAACTTTGCTCTATATTTGAAAGAATAAAGTATTTTCTACTGCTATATGGCCCTCTACAATTTCTTGAAGAAAATGCTGGGTTTATGAAGTGAAAATTTCTGAGTTTCACTGTTGAAATCTCCTGAATATTCTGCAATTTCTGAAAAATTTCTGCAAGTACCTTCAAACTCTGAATTTTTAAAGTCTCTGTTGCTGAAAGGAAAATTCTCTACTTTCCATTCCTGCTCTACTCTGCTGTTTGAAAAAAAAAATTAAAAAAAAAAATTAAAAAAAAAAAAAATTAAAAAAATATTCTTTGCATCCTGGCCTTTCGGCCTTCCCTCTCTGCAACATCGGCCTCTCAACTACAGCCCTCACACAATACAACTCCTTATCACTCCACGCTCACTCGACCGCCCTCAATCTAACCACTCTCCCAACCGGCAGCACGGCCATCCTTATCTTTCACCTCCCTCTCGGCGCTGCAAACTATCCTCACAACCCTTATTACTCCAAAACCCTTACTATGCAGCTTCCCATTCACATTACGCGCTTCTTCCTACTCCTATTCCCTACACTACAGCACTCCCGCTCACTCTGCAAACAACTATCCCACCGCTCATACCCTCGGCCTACCCTGCGTTCACGTTACCCACACTTACCAACGCGGTCTCCCTCCTTACGCCTCCCATCTTCCCAACGCTCATCACACACACCATCGACTCTTTGCCTACCCCCTCACCTTATTACTCCACGCATACAAAGCTGCTCTACGCACCCTTATTACTCCACCCTCCCATTTAATTCACCTCACCACTAAACTAATTCCCCTCCCACTATACCATTCCTCTCCTCCCAATTTTAATAATCCCCATTTAAATAAAATCACTCCCCCCTTATTACACAACCTCCACCCTTTTAAATTAACTCCCACTCTCTCATTTTAGATTTCGACCTTTTATCATTTTAATACCACTCACCATACTCCCTTCACACCATTCGATTTTTAAATTAATTCGATTCCCACCTTCCCATTTTTATATTCTAATAATATTTCTCATTCCCTTTTTTAATCCCTTTCCCCATTTTAAATTAATACCTTCCATTTTAATAATTTTTAATCCATTTCCATTCATTTAATTCCCCATTCCCTTTTTAATTATTTCCCTTTCTCTCTTTTTTAAATTCCAAATAATTATTTTTTAATTAATTTTCAATTAATTAAAAAAAAAAAAAAAACAGCAGAGAGAGGAAGGACATTGAAGAAGAGAATAAGAACAGCAGTAAAAGAAGATTCGACATATGAAGAAGATGGACTGAATGACATAGAGAAATTTGCAGATTTACATTGTGATTTGTGGCATTGATTTGAAGGTTGAATTTTTTGAAGAATTTTATATGAGAAGACAAGTTTGAAACAACGATTTGAAGAAGAGAATTCAGGCTTCTTGCACATTGTTTTTGCTGCTATTTTTTGCAGAAAATATTGTATTGTATTGACATTGTATTGTGAGCATACATTGCTTCTTCATAGTTGCAATCAGTGCTTGAGTTGTTGGATTGTTGATTTCCCTCCATCATTTGAGGAGCACACCTTGTACTTTGAGATTTCCATAGTTGGAAATTCCTTGGAGTCATTTGTATTTGTTGAATCACATTGTAACCGGGTGCATTTTCGGTTGAAGCCGACACCCTTTCATTCATTTTTGAGCCTAAATTGTTGAAAATGGCCAAAATCAATGAGGCATTAGTGTTGTTGAATGACCTCATTCATTCAAATGTTGATGACATGATAAAAATGAGCAAGGATGCTCTTTGTAACATTCAGAGTTGTTTGCAAGATGCGCATGAAAAGATTGAGTTTTTGCAGTTGGAATCTCAGCTCCAACAAGAAGAACTTCAGCAAAAGAGTCACCATTCTGAACCTGTTTCTGTTCAGAAGATTGAGATTGACTCCCATCAGCAGCATGTTAGTAAAGTTTCAGTTGATTCACATTCAGTTCCTTGCACTAGAGCAGATTTTCATGCAGATGCAGCACCTCAGCCTGCACTTCTCAAGCCCATCATCAGACCTTGGGAAGAGCTTGTCCACAACAAGCACCGAACTGGTCTTGGATATGACAAGGATGTGACCTTTCATATTCCAGACTACACAAAGCCCATCATATTTCAGAGTGCCGGATTCATGTATGACAGTTCACCTGCAGCCATTCCAGATCCTATTCCGCTTCCACAACAGATTGAGAAATGCCAACACTGTGATCGAGTTGGCCATATGAAAGATCACTGTTTTGATCTTCATCCATGCAAGCACTGTGGTCGGCACACTCATTCTTCAGACAGATGCTTCAGACACAAGCCTCCTGCAAGAACCAAGATTTACCTTGGATGGATCGCTTCTTGGCAATGGGCATCAGCAGCCAAGATGTTTAAGACACATGTCAGAACTTGTTCTCAGATATTGAGCAAACTTGCAGTTGAGTTTTCGCCATCATCTCACCTTGTCCCTGACAGGGGGGAAAATGGTGGTCATGTACAAGCTTCAACGTCAGATCAAGCGAGCCTGAGCCACAATCTCTCATTCCATGTTCAGAGTTGTAGCCAGCAGTTCAAGTGAGCCTGAGCCACAATTCGTCATTCCAGATTCAGAGATGTAGCCAGAGACACGGATGCCCATGAGCATACCTTCGGTTGGTGGATAACCTAAAACCATCATCTTTGGTTGGTGGACAACCTAAAACCACCACAAGCGAGGAACACTTCCTCTAGCAGAAGCCTTCAGCTTAGCAGCCTTCAGCTTCTTGCCAGCATTGGTTGAGTTCCAGGAAATGCTTCAAAGCATTCCAGAGTTGTTGGTAACCCTAAAACCATCACAGGTAGTAGACCTCCCTTCTTTTAGGTCGAAGGTCTCCCTTTTTTATGAGGGACAATTCCTCTAGCAGAAGCCTTCAGCGTCTTGCCAGTTTTGGAAGAGTTCCGGGAACTGCAACAAGTTTTGCGTTCCAGTGTTTGTGGTCATCCTAAAACCACCTCTTTTTTCCAACATTTGAGAGAGTTGATTCAGCCCAAGTGCTGCCATGTATACTTTGCAGATTTGTATTACAACTCTTTTCTTGGACTCACACATACCCCTTCGGATTAAGGGGGGATGTTGGAACACCTAATCCTACATGGGTAGGTGTGGAATTCGAAAAGTCACAATGGAGTCCCAGTGACCTTGGAATTTGAAACCAAGAGTCACACCATTGAACTATAAATGTACATCTTTGTATAATGGAAAATAAGAAAGCCTCACGCTTATCTTTCATTGTGTGTTGTTTCTCTTGTGTGTGCATTCTTCTTCCTCATACACCATGTGTGTGCTTCAACATGGTGTTTAACAGAATACATGAGAGTACATGATGCAAGACTCACCTCATTATCATTCCTTTCATGGCACATAATATGACATTCAAAAGTTGGCCTATTCCTATTTTTTTACCGTAGAGTTGTTGTTGGGACTCACTAAAAGAATGTGTTGCAAACTTAGTTATTCTAAGGCCAATGGAAGAATTCTAACCAGAAGAAATAGAGGAAGATGGAAAGAAATATTTGATTAATATCTGGTGACTTTGGTTGCTTTCTTACGTATCACTTGCTTTGAACCAGTGATCTACTTTTTGTTTGGACCTCGGTCCCTCATTTCGCAGATCAATTCCCTGCACTCAAACTACATGACTGAATTTCATACGATCATCTAGTTTTGACTTTGTAGAAAATTGGATCAAAACAACACATAATGAGGTAACAAGGAATTCTGGAAAGAGCATTGTGTCAAGCTTCTTGTTACTGCCTTTTAGATTACATGAAACGTTAAATTGAAATTGTTTTTCATACATCTGAAACATTACAACTAATGATATGCCAAAATGTGCTTGTAGGAAATTAAATAATGTTGCAAATTCACTAGTTTACATATTTTTATTATAGAATGGAGGTTGAGTAATATTGAGAAATTCACAGCATTCAACATGAACATATCCTATTAAATTACACAACATTTTGCATAAATTGTCATGAAAAACAGGGGCATAGTGCCAATACTTTCACAGAAATATGAAACTCTATACATGGAAGGAAGAAAATTTGTACAAATCGCACGTAAAAAATTGTTGTTTTGATTATGTGTGAGATTGCTGAAATTTTCGTGTTCAAGAGTTAAATGCAAAACATAAATTTCACCTCTATCCTAGATGTTTTTTAGATCTTAACCCTATGAATTTCAGTCCTTATGGATGCTATGAAATATAAACAAAACAACAGTAGTAGCAGATAATATTCCAATACTTAACACCAACATCTAGGATTAAAGAGAATAGATACTAAAGTGTTCTAATAAGTTTTAGCCACCTAGGGCAATCTTATCATGCATAAACCAGATTTGAAAACACTTATTTACAGATGTAAATACAACAAGAAACAACTTTATCTTCTTCAATTATAATGTTAAATCATCTTTCATAATCACCCTTTGCTATTGGAAAATTGAGAAGTCATATAGTGCTGATAAGTATGAACCATGAAGAATATACATGGCTGAAAAATCAAATTTGCAATTTACACAAATATTAGACAGTTGAAAACTTCATAAATATTGTAAAGATGAATTTTATGTACATACCATTGCCGCAAAATCTAGCAAATCTTGGAGAGGGGTACCCATGGCTACTTGGGAGCAGGAGCGGTGAGCAATTTTGGGAGCGATTTTGGGAGCGAATTTTATATAATATATATTTTTATATATTTTGATGCATATGCGTCAACAAAAGCATGTAGAATGATGAATTAGTGATAAAAAACATAAATGCATGGATTAAACCATATAACATCATTCATCTAGTAGTTATAAACTTCATCAACCATAGGTCCGAAAATCACGAGTTCTCATGATCCGGACTTATGCAGGAACGCAATAAAATACAGAAATAAACATAAACGCAGAGATGTAGCAGGGATAACACTTCCTTTCATTAATATCAAATACTGAAAAATGCCTACAGATAGAAAAGAAAACAAATTAGCTCGGGCGATGGTAGCTTATCTCTAAGAAAAGATGTGGTGGCTACATGCCTTTGAACTATGTTACTTTGAGGCTCAAGAGCCTTTTTATTATTGAAAAATAATAGAAAACCCTAAACAACCAAATCCCTAACTCGAGGAGATGTAACACCAAGAGTTTATTGGCCCCATTGGGGTTAGTTGGGCAGCCAACTTCCCGGGGTCGAAACTTGGTCATATTATCTCTGTTTGGTACGTATGATACCTCGTTGGAAAGATATCTCCGAGGACTACAACTAACATTGCAATTTGCTTCAAATCACCGGATCAATCATGCCCAAAAAACGCCATTTAGGGCCTCAAAACGGTTCCGAAAGTTCAGGACCCGAAAAAATGCTAAAAATAGTGAATAAGAAAACCGATGAAACTGACTAGGTGGAATAGGCAGGTAGCCACCAATATCCACCAGGATCATCTCATTTATATAGCATGTAAGGGTGCACATAACCAAAATAACATCAAGTGTAATCCATTTTTGAACCGAAAATACATTAAAAAAAATAGGCTCTATATGGCCTCTAACATCCAAAAATATCATGCTACAACAAATACCTACATATCATCAAAACCATTTTCTAGCTTGGGATATTTGTCATTAATATCACCCTCTAAGCATTAACATAAGATTGAAAAAAACGAAGTATTTCAAGTCAAGTTTTTGTTTGAGTGATGGGTACATTTTTAGTAGGGTAAGGATATTTGAGTTTGACAACCAATGTCACTAACATCAAGGTACATAGAGGGCTTGGTGCTCTTTATTAAATACGAGTTCCATACCCTAGTACATGACAAAATCCGACGGAAACATTGCAATCCCCCCAATCCTAAAGTGCTGAAAATTTGATAACTCTGCTGGATTTTGAGTGATATCTAAAATTCTACTTTATCCATATGAAATCCAATGAGGTTGGAACCACTCTCAAACATTCCGAGTCATTTCATGGTAATGGTAAAAATTTAAGTAAAAGGATGGAAATGAAAGATAAAGGAGAATGTCACTTTTACTCCCGTGGGGAGCGAGTTTCGGAGTGCGCTTTAGGAGCGTATTCGAGGAAGGGGTGGCCGCTCCCCCGCAACCCTGGGGGTACACTACAAGGAAGAAACTAAACCAAGAGACAACAATGGGGTAATGACCCACTATCACCATAGCCAAAACCCCCTTCTCTTTATGGATTTTAACCGATGCTTGAAGGTCACCTAATAGGAATTGTAAGGTTGAGATACAAGGTGACTCAAAGAGGTCTTCTCCAAGAAAGACACAATTTTAGGTTTAGGGCTCCAAAAGGAGGCAATTCTTCTTGATAGAGATCTAGAGAAGGCAATCTAGGGCCAAGAGTTTGATTAATTGGTTAAGCGTTGGAGAGACCCAGGGCTAAGATGCAAGGAAAGGGTTTCTAATAAACATTTTCAATGGAACAAAGGTGCATGAAACCCTCATGCTGTTGATTTTGGGTAGCATCAGATGTGATCTAAGTCTCAAATTTTGTGGAGAGGCTTAGACACATGTATTCCAGATAACCCAGAAATAGTTTGGTGGAATTCCACTCGAATTGTATTCTATAGAATTAATTAATTATTTTTAAAGGGACCCTAAGTTTAAACTTAGGAAAATAAAATAATTAAAGTGTATTAATAGAATATGAATGAGAGAAGAAACACATCAAGTCAAAATTTAATCTTAGTCGTTGATTAGAGATCTAATATGGGCCGTTGAAGTCTCAACGTGAAATTATAAGGACTTGAAGGGACTTGAAGGGTCATTTGGAAATGACATCGTGGAGACACAGAGGATCTAGAGATCGAATTTTTCTGATGGAGCAAGTGCTCAAACAAAAATCAGATCTAAGTGATTCTTGATTGCAATGAGGGGCAGTAGTTACGGTTGGAAGGTTTCTTGAGCCGAAGAGTACATAGTGGCAGAGACAAAGAGAGCCATAGCATCAGCGCAGAGGCAGTGATGCAGTGCTTACATAGGCACTGCATAGAGCTAGAGGGAAAGACATTTTCCTGTTGAGGAGACAGCACAGAGCCAGTGTCAGATCCCGAAGAGATTTTCCGGAGGCCAGAAGGCTTTAGTTTCTAGCCAGAAGTGAGACCAATGCAAGGTAGAAGGGCATTTGTAGTTGTGATGCAGAGACTGAGTGGGTGACGCAGTCATTATGCAGAGGCAGTGCAGGGAAGTCCAGCCTTGGTGTAGATTAGTGCTAGTTTTCCCTAGAGGAGTGAGGTTTGTATCATGAGATCTCTTCTAGTAGTTTCTCTATATGATTTGACAGTCTCATCAATCATAGATTTGTACGCAGAATTCACTGCATAATAACATAAACCCTCAGATTTGCTACACTGGTTTTCCCACATTGGGTTTTTCCGGGGACATTAGTCCAAAAACAATTGTGTCGGATGGTTGTGTGATCTACGTGTGTTCAAATTTGTTTCCGCACTTGTATTTCTTCCGCAGTTTTGTGTAGAATGTATTGAATGGATTTCGATATTTTCTTGTAGAACACAGAAAATAATTTGTTAAGTAAATAACAAATAGACTTTACATCAGTTGTTGCAGTAGGATTCCTGAGTTTGAAGAAATTTTCACATGGTTTCAGAGCTTGTTTAAGCTGAGTGCAAGTGAGACAAAGAACAGATCCAACAGATTCAACATTGGAGAAGTTGGGATCAAAGAGCTGCGTAAGCAACAAATCGATCTCCCAGTTGATTGCACAGTCCAAACCAGGAGGGCTAGACCAATAGGAAAATCTCTCTAAGTGAGCCGACAGAGACGTAAGATTGTTCCAGATTGTTGTTTGTCCAAGAGAGAGGGAGAAGCACAGTAGATATACGCAGATCAGAAGTTGAAGGGACACAGTTGACAATGCAACAATGATTGCTGGTGCAGAGCATCAGGAAGCGTAGCAGAAGCACAAATTTGGGGATTTTCTGACCTCAGTGAGTTTCTTGCCCAAGAGGGTGAGAGGCGGAAGATCGACAAAGTTTGGGTGAGATGGCTGGCAATGAATTGCGTGACCAGGACTGGTTGGAGGGTGCCTCCAACTATGTGATCTGGAAGGCAAGGGTCTCCTTCCTTCTAGATGAGCATGACATCAAGCACTTTATCGACAATGCTCAAGCTGAACCGGTGGATACAACACCATTACAGGCCTTCAATAAGAATATGGCAGAGGCCAAGTGGTTGATCCTCGACAAAGTGAAGGATCATATTGTTTCATGCATCTCTGGCTAATTGCTTCAAAAAAATTAGCCATCAACTCCATAAACAATTTTCACAAATTGAACCACAAATGTCACGACAAAACAAGGAATGCTATGATATCACTGTAATGTCCCAAATGATAAATATGTTGGATATTGATTAAGAAATTCTACCATTAATTTAAATAAACAATGTGCACAATTTGAACCAAAAATTAACAATAAAAACTTAAAATATAAACTGCAACAAAAGAATGAACAAGATAAATGTGCAGAAAAATTCAACCCTATTTCATTATATGCAACAAATATGATATGGATGAAATAATGGCCACTCAAAAAAATATGCAACAATACTGCACTGGCCTCCAAAATAAAGCTAAACTGATCACTGCTCCTATGAATTATGGATGAATCCACTAAGGGGAGAAATGGGTTCTCACCCACTCTCACTAAAATGACCAGAGGGTTTCTGTGTTGGGGCTACTGCTGAAGCTGGGAACTCCCTATTCTCCAAACCTCTCCATAAGAAGAAAAAAATACTGAACTCAAGGATGTCTCCAAATGATTTCCTCCTCCTCGTTTATAAATATGATGGATAGATCTCCACACCTCTAAAAGCATCCTATTGTATTATTTTATTATTATTCTAGAAGCTCCTCCATTGAATTTATCTTAAGTGACTTTAAGTTTTATTTTATTTCACTCAAGTTACTTTTGGCCTTTTTCCCCCAATTAATTATTTTTCCTTAATGAGATGACTAATTAAAGCCATTTTTAATCAGGGAAAAGGGTAATCTTCCACCATACTCTCTCTGGCCACTAAAATTCAATTCTCAGCATCCCATCCTATATATTTTCTCATTCTGGTTCCAACAAGCTATTACACTGAGATATTCCATCAAATATTTCTCCTGGAATGCCACCTCAAAGTGAAATTAATTAAGTCAGGCACAATAATAACCTTATTTTCCAAAATTTGTCGAAATGAAACAGAACTAAAGGCAAGTTGTGCAAATGATATAATATGCCAAGAGAATTCCATTGGATCCCATAAAAACTCCTCAAAACTCCCACGGAACCCCTGATGACATAAACCTACTCTCATGAACTGTCATCCCGTGCCCTGGAAATCCACCCTAGCTGTACTATAGAGGAAAATAAAAATGGGGACATGGAAAATCCTCCTGCGCAAGATTGCTTTCCCTCAAGCAATCTGAATCTGTCCACTGTAGAGGCATCTAGAAACTGATACTACGATCCCAAATGACCACTATCCATTTTGAATTAAAATAAAATAAGGTACCTTTTGTGGCTAATATAGGAAATAAAAGAATAAAGTAAGTTGCTAGTGGAAGTTGGGACCCACAAGGATAGCGTATTGGGGAAGAAAGTAAATCGATCTCCCTTGGGTAAATCAAAATGCATGGAGGGATCCACAATTTTGCATGGCGAGCAACTATAAAAGGAAGGTTTAAGGAAGGCTTAGGCACCATTTGCATATTCTGATTTTCAAATTGCCTTAGATTTTTACCTAAGCCAAACACTATGCTATTTAGCATAGGAGCTTCATAAGGAGAGAAGCTCACCCCTTCTCCGGTGGTATTCGAGTGCCACTCAAGGAGGGTTTTTATTCAGTCTTTTTGATTTAGTGAGGCAGCCATAGTTCCCACGCATTTCTAGAGTAGGTGGGACGCAAAAGGAGCTGTGACTGCACAGTAGTGGGAGGTAGTTTTTGTGTGGGAGTTGTGTGGTGAAGGAAATCTTCCAGAGCAGCTACAGGAGGAGTTATTGAAGGATTTCAGGAGTGTCAGATTAGCTTCAGTCCATGTGATATCATTGATACGATGACCCCATCATCATCACTTCAGGAATTGCGTCACTCAGCTAGTGACTGCGCAGTCATTTGGAGGGCAGCATCTTATGAGAGCATTTTCTAGAGTATTTTGGGTTGAGGATTGACTAGAGGTGTATTTTTGGAGTTTTTTTGGTGTTTTGGAGTGCAGAGATCTTCAGTAGCATCTACAAGAGCAGATTTCGAAATTGGAGAAGGGCCAAGCAGAAAAAGGTCCAATTTTGAAGATTGGAATTTGGGGAAAATATTTCTGGATTTTTCTGGGTTTTGGGAAAGGATCACCTTTTCCAAATTCCTATAATTTTCTAAGAAATTTTCAATGGGAAAATCTAGTGCCGAATTTAGCTAGCAATGCAGAAATTGTGAGACAACACAGTCATTCAGTGGAGCAGTTATAGCAGCAGTTGTGTAATTTGACATTTGTTCACTTGAGGCCTGTATCTTGCCTTTTGCAAGCCCAGGTGCACATATTCCATCTCATTTTGTACTCCAACCATCTATATTAATAAAATTTGGTGTTTCTGGCATATTTCTTGTCTATGTTGCTGAAAAAAAAAATTTAGTTTATTACATTTTTTCTATATCACTGCAAAATTTCTATTTGGAATATTACAGTGTTATTAGAGCATGTTCTTGGCGAGTGTGGATAACAGGAGCAAGTAATGCCACGAAGATACCAAGGAGTGGTCTTTCATAGAGGATGTGGTAGAGGCAGAGGTAGAGGTCGTGGACCCAGATCAAATTTTGGAGGAGCTGCTGAGAGCTAATCAACAAATGGTGAGACAAGGGCAGGTCATGATGGACATGATGCAACTGGTAATGGGATTGCATGTGGGTGCTAGACCGAATGGAGTTGTAGAACCTCATGGCGATGGGGGTTCCAGAGCAGGTGGTAGTCGTACATATCAGCTCCTACACACTCCACAACGTGGGCAGATTGGTACGCTCTTGATGCCAAATTTCGTAGAGGAGCTAGAGCCTGAGAGGGAGCCAAATCCAGTAGATGATCTAGTACACTCAGTTGCTTCAACTATTGATGAGTACGAGGGATTGGATTCTCGGATCAAACATGTAATGTCCTTTGGGGAATTTATTCACCTAAAGGAAAGATGTACCACAAGGGCTGGCAATTATTCAAGAGGATGATCATCCAGCCATGAGGTGCAAAGGTTGGCAGGGAAGGTCACACTTCCAAATTATGATGGGGGTGCGAAGAGTTCAACACGAGCCTGGATACAAAAGTTGGACACCTATTTCAATTGAACCCCATGAAGGAAGCATATGCCATATGATTTTCCACTCTTCACCTAGAGGGAGATGCCCAAGAATGGCGGTACCAGGGGTTTACCACACTGGGGCATATTCATATCACTTTATACCAGGAGTTCACTCGGAGGCTGTTGGAGAGATTTGAGAGGAAGGATCCAGAGCTGAACTTGAGAGATTTGATTCACTTGAGACAGACAGGAAACGCAGAGGACTACATTGTTGAGTTCCAGAGGCTAGCAGTGATGGTGACAGATATTTCAGAGAGCTAGTTGATCATGATGTTTATAGAGGGGCTTGCAGAGCCACTGTGTGGATGGGTGAGGGCCTACAAGCCTCGTCATTACAGGATGCCATCTCTCGAGCTAGAGACATGATTGATGCAGTGCCCAAGAACAAAGCCTTCATTCCCTCAAGTCCCACAGTGCCGCAGAGAAACAATGATATGAGACCACCACAAAGAGATGGAGGGCATGGTCAATTGGATAATGAGACACGAAGGGATCTCACGAGGAGGAGATTGTGCTTCACATGCTAGGAGCCTTGGGCACCGGGGCACAAGTGCACCAAGGGCAAGGCCCATTTCATTGAGGTGTTCTTGGATAGTGAGCCAAAGGAGGAGGAGACCGAGATATTAGAGGAGCCAAGGGATGAGGGAGGTCCATCAGGTGCAGGAGGACCACCACCACCCCCACAGGGAGGACCATTTACTCTAGTAGGAGTTCTTGCTTCACTTCGGGGTGTGCCGAAGTAGCTGAAAGTCCAAGTCAGGGGTACCATTCAAGGGCAATGTGTGTCAGTCTTGAGTGACAGTGGGGCCACCCACAATTTTCTTGATGCCCAGACGGTGGAGCGTAGATGCATACAAACAACCACGTTTGAGGGTTTCTCAGTCTTGGTACCTAGAGCTCGAACCATGAAATGTACCAGATATGTCCCGGGATTGACTTTGCAAATGGGGAACTACTCTCTCACTGATCATTTCTTTGTTGTTGATATTCCAGATACTAACGTGGTGTTGGGAGTTCAGTGGTTGTATACGATGGGGAAGGTCACCACTGATTGGAAGTAGTTGGAGATGGAGCTCAAAGCAGATGGAGCTCGAGATGGTAGAACTTAGAAGCTAAGAAGGGAAAGTCCAGGGTCCAGGTTGAGGAAGCCCTAGTCATGGCCCTTAAGAAACTTGACAAATTATCTGAGGACATGAAGTCTAGGGATAGGTTATATATGAACAAATTCACCGCTCTTGAAAAGGCCCAAAAGTAAAGTTATACCCAAAAGAAAAGACCTTTTGTCAAGAAACCTAATGATGAAGGCAAAAAAGGCCCACCCAAGTTCCTAACACTTTAGATCCAACCAATGTTGTGGAAGAAGAAGAATTATCTTTCGAAGATGAGCAAAGTGATAATGCAGAAAGTGAAGATGAGGAGGGTGGTGAACAAATGAGCATAATTGAATCCCAAGCCTTCGACATTTTGTTAGGTGACACATACCCTCATGCTCAGATTTGTGAATTAAAACTCAATAATGGAAAGGACTAGCCTATCCTCAATACCGATGATAGGGAATGATTCAAAGGGGTCCAATATTTAAGGAAAAAAAATAAGAACCCTTCCACAAGCTTTGAGGAATCAAGAAAGAAGGAACCTCCCCGTAAGAAATCTCTTCTTAAGAAACCTCCTTCAAAGGAACCCACAAAAAAATATCCTCCCAACTAACAAGAAAGATACCAGCAAAAAGGATCCTCCTAAAGGGGAACCCAAGCCCAAAGGCACAGACAAGGATATTGAACTCGATATTGATGCAAGGACAGTCATAGGAAACATAACCATGAAAGTTCCTATCAAAGAAAAAATTAAGTGTCCATCCCAAAAATGCCAAAATGGTGTGTAACATTGATCCTGGCCATGAGCCATTTTTGCTTACCCTAGTTGTTAATGACCTCCTTATACACAACTGTATGTTAGATTTTGGGGCTTCCACTAATATTATGTCATTAAAAGTTATGAAGCAACTCAATCTAAGTATCACTTGTAAATACAGAAATGTGTGTGGATTTGACTCTAGATATGTTAATGTTGAAGGCCTTATTGTAATATCCCGAAAGGGATATTTTAACTAAAAATGCAGAAAAATACTTTACTCCACATTATGCCGTAAAATCAACGTTTACTCAACAAAAGATTGCCATGTAAAATAAAAAGGCATGAAACACTACAATCCAATACCACATAGAATAGGAAGAATCTCAGCTTTTATTATAAATAATAATGAGGGTTACATATAGATCTGCCCAAAAGAGCTGAGATGGAAAACTGGTCACCAAGATAATCTGCTACACTGCGGTGACCTCCAAAACTGAACTGTTGCACTCTCTCTCCGGCAACAACTACTACTGAATCCACTGAAGCACCTGTTGAAGATTTGAATGATCTTCACTCCAATATCTCTGAAGCTTTGCGAAAATTTTGAATGAAGTCTCCTAAAGAGAGTTGGGTTTCCGTCTAACACTCACAAATCACTAGAGGGTTTCTGTCCTGGGGCTACTGATGAAGTAGAGAACCATGTCTCAAACCTCTCATACAATAAAATGATATGATCCCAAAGATATCTCTCAATGGCCTCCTCCCTTTATTTTATAGATCTCTTGGAGCCTTCAACAACATTATTTTATTATTATTTTATTCATGGACCACTTTTCCCTCTTATTAAAATATTCCTTTTTAGTGTAGAAAAGGGTAAATCAGTTACCACGCCTCCTATGGTCACTGAAACCCGCGTCCAACCATCCCACCATGTAGGTATCCTCGTCCCGGTTCCAATGAGCTATTACACTAAGGTGTTCCATCATGTATTCCTCCCAGAATGCCACCTTGAGTGTAATCACCTGAGTTAAGCCCATAAATAACTCAAATTTCCGAAAGTTGTCGGAATGCACTGGAACGAAAGCCAAACTGCTCGGATGATGGAATATATCAAGTGAATTCCACCCGACCGCATAGAAACTCCTCAAAACTCCTCCAAAAATCCCCTAGGCCCGCTGATGATACCAACCTGTACCTGTGACCGGTCTACTTCTAACTCTGGAAGTCCATCCTAGCCCTGTCATAGGTGACACCAAAAAAGGGAATATTACAGATCTTCCACCCCAAGATTGCTTGCCCTCAAGGAATCCAAATATGTGGGCCACCCTGTTGGTCCGATGTGACTGAGACACAATGCCTGGATCCCATATAATCCCCTCGGTGTAGCTATGCACCTGTGTTAAGCCACTCGGAATAGACACCTCAATGCCGGGATCCCAAACTGATCTCTCCCTATATCTGTCAACAAAAAATCCTCCTATACCCCAATGCCACCATGGCCAATCATCGCCCAAGTCCCATGGCTCAGACTGCACACTACCTCTAGCTATAGATGATGCCCCAAAAAGTGAAGTCTGCCAACAAGCATCAATGCTCCCTGGCTCCTGCTATGATGTAGCTCTAACTGTATAAGCTGCCCCACCAACTCCGTACCAACTCATCACCTCTCTCCAATCCAAGTCCTGACTCAATCCCACTTTGATCCTGCTCTCCTGAAATCGGGATGGAGTACTGAAGAAGCGATGACCTGTGCCCCACTTCCAGCTGGAATATGTAACATCTGTTATGCCTAATGGCCCCTGCTTTGCTGTGCTCCCTACGAAGAAAATCGTACCATCAAGAGGGTACCATCTCATGATCTCTCGCCAATCTATCTTGGAAGAAGAATCCAATGTAGTGTCAACTGCATACGGAATATGCCCAAAGAACTGTCGCCAGCTCATAATCAACTCACGCTTCTCTGTCTCGTCTATCAACGAAATCTACCTCTAGAAGAAAACCCCTCTCTCTATAATGGGCCAAAGTGGGCAAGATATGCTGCAAGCCCCATCAATGTACTCCTGGAGAGTGCTACTCACTGAAAGTACTGCAACTCTGCTAACTACCTGTACATATATCTGCACCTCATTAATGTGTCGGCCCAAAGATGGAAGCCCCATCATCTCCAATAGCTTATCCCTCTCATCGGGAATATAATGCTCCTGCTATCCCCTAGCCCCCTGCAGAACTACCCCATCAACCTCCAACATCTCTAGAGGATATGGATCTGCAACTGTTGTCACCATGCTCGGTGTCTATGCATCTGACTGCTCCTCCTCAGTGGCTGACCCCAAGGTTAGCTGCATATCCATCATAGACTCAATGTGAGCCTCCATCTGGCTCTCCCTCAAAGGAATATCATGCATGATATGCATAGTATCCTCCTCTGCTGACTCAGGCTCCATAATATGCAGCTCGGGCTGGATCGTTACGAGTGACTCATCACCTAGAGTATCTCCCGTAGAGTCCCCTAACTTCTCACACTGCACACTCGAATACAGCTCTGACCTACTATCATCATCTCTGCATGACTGCTCTTGCTCCCCGAAGCATCCTCAACTGATCTTATGGAATCATCTGAAGAAGAGTCCTCACCCTGGCATATAGAAGGAATGACCTTCTGTTCTTCCTCCATCACATCATCTACATCACTCAAGCATGAGTGATTAGGCCCCCAAGGTCCTTTGCAAATGAAGCAAAGTCCCTTCCTCCTCAGTTCATTTCTACTGCATGATCCACCAAACTGGAACAACTCCTCCCTGGCCAACTGTATCCTGAAAAGCTCAATGTTTTGCTCAACCAGCACTTGGGCTAGTTCATAAACAGCAGGTGAGACCAACTGCTCTCTCCTCCACCAAATGCTCAGCAACCTAGTCTGCAACTGCTAGCAAATGGCCTCACGGACTCCCATACATGACGATAGGATGGACTACATGTGTGCTATGACTGTGTCAAAATGATGTCTCTTAATGCTGAAGAAGCATTGGAACATCTGCAGAATCAAGCCTTCACACTCAAATTCAAACATGATCTCATGATTCTGGGTCATGGCCGTGACTTCTAAAACATTAAGCTTCCTCCCAAATGTAGAGCCTGCACAGTTGTCCAAATCCCAAGAGGTTCCTACTATTACTATGAAAATTGTTTTCTTAATGTTATCACTATAAGGAGGGAAGGGTGTTGTTATCCTCAAAATATCACTGAAACAAGAGGCAGCGATAAGCTTGACTCTCTCACTTTGATGTTCTAAGAATCTATCTTGTACCAATGCAAGCATAGATGGCTCCAAAGCCCAATTTAAGCTCCAATCAGATTGCTCTACCTTGAAAGGCATGATTCTAGTTTCTCCAACATGGGAAAGTCATTTTTTGATCTTCCGCTCTTTAAGTCCATCCCAAGTGCATAAAGCCAAATTTTCACTTCTCTCTCCTTTTGTAAATTCCTCGGGTGCCTTTGTTGGAGAAAATTATGTACCTCCTTGGAGAAGGGTCTGTTGTTTTGTTTCAAGGAACTAAATTTTTCATTGTTTAATATTTTTGGTCTTTGGTTTAGATCACAACGCACTTAGGCACTGCTATGTTGATTTAGGAGTTGTTTTAAAAACTTCATTGTTTCAACAACATATATGGAAGTAACGGTGGTTTAGTTTGACTTGCACAAGGCAAGCTACAAGCACCAGGTGATGAGTGCAAGCAAATCCAACCGCTCCAATAGCAAGCTCCTCCAGAAATTGCATTGCTGCTCCAAGACTACATTGCTTCCTGACTTCCGCATCTGATTTACCCACTCAAAACTGCTCAAAAAATTCTAGGAATCTGGAAAGGTGATCCTTGCCCAAAACCCAGAAAAACCCAGAAATGATTTCTTCTAATTCCAACCTTCAAAATATGACCCTTTGTAGTTTGGTCCTCTTCCAATTTCGTTTTCTGGCATTGTAGCTGCTATTGTCAATCATTGCTCTCCAAAATCCCAGCCAACCTCCTCATATGACTCTCCTATCAATTTCCCAACACCCCAGCTCTAAAATCCCACCAATGCAGCTCCAACAAATGAGCCTTCTCCAATGACTGCATAGGCCCTTCTAACCAAAATAGCTGCAACTGAAAATTGGAAACCCACAGGCTGATCCAAGATTGAAGCTCTGATACCATTGTAATATCCTGAAAGGATATTTTAACTAGAAATGCAGAAAAATACTGAACTCCACATTATGTCGTAAAATCAACGTTTACTCAGCAGAAGATTGCCATGTAAAATAAAAAGACATGAAACACTGCAATCCAATACCACATAGAATAGGAAGAATCTCAACTTTTATTATAAATAATAATGAGGGTTACATATAGATCTGACCCAAAAGAGCTGAGATGGAAAACTAGTCACCAAGATAATCTGCTGCACTGCTACACGGCGGTGACCTCCAAAACTAAACTATTGCACTCTCTCTCTGGCAACAGCTACTATTGAATCCACTGAAGCACCTGTTGAATATCTGAATGATCTTCACTCCAATATCTCTGAAGCTCTGCGAAACTTCTGAATGAAGTCTCCTCAAGAGAGTTGGGTTTCCATCCAACACTCACAAATCACCGGAGTGTTTCCGTCCTGGGGCTACGGATGAAGTAGAGAACCACGTCTCAAACTTCTCATACAAGAAAATGATATGATCCCAAAGATATTTCTCGATGGCCTCCTCCCTTTCTTTTATAGATCTCTTGGAGCCTTCTAGAGCATTATTTTATTATTATTTTATTTATGGAGCACTTTCCCTCTTATTAAAATATTCTTTTTTAATGCAGAAAAGGGTAAATCGGCTACCACCCATCCTACGGTCACTGAAACCCGCGTCCAACCATCCCACCATGTAGGTATCCTCGTCCCGATTCCAATGAGCTATTACACTAAGGTGTTCCATCATGTATTCCTCTCGGAATGCCACCTTGAGTGTAATCAACTGAGTTAAGCCCATAAATAACTCAAATTTATGAAAGTTGTTAGAATGCATGGGAACAAAAGCCAAACTGCTCGGATGATGGAATATATCAAGCGAATGCCACCCGACCGCATAGAAACTCCTCAAAAATCCTCCAAAAAGCCCCTGGGCCTGCTGATGACACCAACTTGTACCTGTGACCAGTTTGCTTCTAGCTCTAGAAGTCCATCCTAGCCCTGTCATAGGTGATAGCAAAAAAGAGAATATTACACTTATCAAGGATCTTAAAGTGTCATTAGCCTTGAATAAGGACATATAATTTCTCATGGATGTTGTAGTTATTGATATACCTAATGTTTGGGGATGTTATTGTCCAGGAAATTGGGTGCTACTGTGGGAGGTCAATTCCGAATGGATCTATCTTATGCCACTATCCTGCAGCCTGATGGGACCCCATTTATCCTTTATAGGGAGCCTTTTTACTTGACTCATGTGGTGAAACCGGGTCCTATCCTGCATTATAAAATGCCTAAGACTAAGGATCCTTCCCCTATTTTTCCCTCTCAGGAAGTCTGCATCCTCAAAAGACTGGATAAAAAATAAAGCAAGAAGTGGATGCAAAAATCGTAGAAGGAATTCAAAGTAGGGGATGTTGTGTTGGTTGAAAAAAACCCTATCTCTGTACAGATTCATGGTAACGTTGGTGAGGGATATTATTACATTGCTAGACTTGATGACGAACTTTGGCCTGAGCCAGTCAAAATAAGTCGCATCACCCTTTTCCTTGATACTTGACACTATATCATATGCATGTTGGAATAGGATGCATTGCATATTGATTTTGCATTAGAACATAACATTATATTATGTTCTCATGCTATATTAAATGCATTTAGATTAAATTTGTGTTTTAGATTATATTTCATCTTGTTGATTTTATGGACTATCAAAAGCATGGGCAATCAAAGTACAACGTGAAAATCATCCTGCCCCATTTTCTTAGTCTTTGATGTGCAGGTAACAGGTCTATGGTCCTAAGATTTTTCTAGTGTTCTCATGATCTCGCCATTTGAGTACATGGTCCATGCACTCTAATGAGAGATTATGTCCCAGTTGGAGCTAGATGTTAGACACCACCTATGGGTTATCCCTATAGGAGAATTTTTCTCCTAAGTTTTTCATCAGCCAACAACTAGAAGCCCCTTGCAACCATAGATAGCTTGTTGTACCACCATTCTCCGCCACCTGAGATAGCCATTGTGTGTCGTCACCCATTTTTTATGATCGTATGTGTGAAGGTGAACCTTCCAAACTCGAAGGTATGGCTTTTCATTACATAATTAGGTGTTTATGCTTTTCTTGGGCACATTTGGACATGGATTAGTGGGGGGATTTGGCAGAAAGAATGGGCTTGGATTGTACTCATTCCCTTGTCCCAACTTGATGGTTAATCTTGTATCCTAATCCTCTCGGATCTCCTCTATTGGCTACTAGCTTTAGAAGTGGCAGTATATGGGAAACCTTGAATTTGGTTGTGTGGTCCCACTCCCCTCTGCTCATTATAATCCCTTTTCATACTTTTCCCATCTGGGTCCACACTTGTCCATTGGGTCGACAAGGAGTTAGCCTCCCCCTCCCTTGTCCACAGTTTAGGTCGGGCTTGGAACAATACCCCAAAATTTTATGCAGTTGAAAAGAAAGTTAAAATAATAATTTGTCCATTTACAATAGGAAATGTACCACAAAATTGAAAAGATGGTCAGGACAAACAAATTTAGTGCATGGGAAAAAGCCAAATATGAGCTCTACCTCCTATCATTATTGCCATGACCTTGGTTCCTAGGGCCCCTATGGGTGCCCATTGCATCATTCAGGTACCCATGATTGTCCCAACCCTTGGTGGGCAAGGAACTGCCCAACCTTAAGGGTGTATTCATTGTTTTATCATACACATCATGTCCTCATTCCATGGAGCCCCGAGCAGTTATAGAAAGAAAAATCAATAAAAAGGAAAAAGGAATATGAAGAAGCATGGAAAAAAAAAGGCCATGGTATCTCATCTACCACGATTTCTCCCTCCTACATCCATATACCCAATGTGTGGGATTCCCTCATCATAGTTGCCTTTGTACCATGGCATGTGGCTTGGAGCCTTCCCTGTTGCCCCACTCCATTCCACCATCATTTCACATGACACCAACCATTTGACGAATGTACCATGGACCTGTCACTCCCTTAGAGGTTGAAAATATCTAATAGGGTCCTGTATAACCTATATTATTGAGCAAAGTAACACCTATACCTTCTAAATGCCATTTGGAAGGCCATGCCACTATGAAGTGTCCACTTTTTCCCCTGATTAGTGAGCTTATTTACTAAATTACACTAATGAATTTTTGTACTAGAAGGTGAGGAGATACACTGGATCTTATACAGGATTTCCAGTGGGTCTCCACTTGGACTTGGTCTCCATATAAGGGGTCCAAGCCCTCCAGAGGGTCATGATGGCACTTGTAGGGTAAGCGGTGAGAGCCATGGGCCTCTACCACAACAAAGAATTGATTACCACTACATGGACTTATTTAGCACCAAATATTTCTTGCTTGTGCTCCAGCTATACAGAGATGATGGTGGACTTGGACCACATTGTCATGTCTTCAATTGATAATTTTCAAAGGGAATTCCAAATTTTGCAATTTTTGCGATTAATAAATATTTTTGGCTTATAAACTTATGAAAAGAGGGTTGTGGAGGATTAATTTAATTTTTGGAGAAAAAGGGAGGCTCAAGTGAGGATAAAAGGAAAAATTAAAGTGGTAATGGGTTGTGGGGACCACTCAAGAAGGGAAAATCGAACCACAAGGAAAAAGGGGATGAGAAAGGGGGCCGAATTGGTGGAGCCTACAAGGAAAGGGTGAGCACCAATTATAAAACGAAGAGTAGAGCTTCATTTTTGCATATTTTTTCATTTCATTTCAGAATTGGCGCCTCTCAAAAGGTCATAATGTTAATTTTTCATAGGGCTACATTGATTTTTGCTTTGATAATTGCATTTTATCATTAACATATTAAGTTCACCCCATAGCATCATAACATTAGCTCATCCTAGAATCTCATGGGGGAGCTACAACTACAACCCCATATCGAGCAATAGGTGACATAGGGGAGCTACTGCTCAACCCATCCTATTGCCCACTGATCTTCTGTAATATCCCAAATTGGGATTAAACAATACTAAAAGGAAAAATAGACAAGAAACTATGGCAAACAGAAAAACACCATCAAACCCACAAACTAGAAGTCAATAAAAAATGTTGAGCTATTTTATTATTTGCTGGAAAGGAGTACAAGTGAGGTGCTGAAAGGATTGCTCCTGGGCCTGCTCAAGGCAGGCTGAAAGACAAACTCAATCCAAGCAAATTGCTGCTGGAATGACACTGTGTGGCTCAATCAATGCACTACCCAGTCCAGAAAATGATGTCGCTGGTTGAACTCGGACTGTTGGTTGGGCTACTTCCTATGCTTAGAAAATTCTAGGAATTGGACCCTGGAATCTCCTCAAAATACCCAGAAAAACTCGCGAAGGGTTTGCTGAATGCTCAACCCCAGAAATTGGCCCTCTTGGGCTTGGAACCCTTCTCTTCCGAGGAAATCAAACCGTTGGTGAAATCTACTGGAAAATGCCTCTAAAATGCTGCTAAAAGCCCTGTTAGGAGGTGGCTAACCTCCCCTACGAATCTCTTGTTGAATCTCCTCTGCACTCCTCACTCTCGGCACCCACACCAATTGAACTGCGCAACCTTGGCGACCTCCGCACAGTCCTGAAGGGGCTATGCTCTCCTGGCTGATGTTGCTACTCCAATATACTCTTCCGCACTCCACCGACCTCTGAAATGAATTGAAGTGGCGCTGCTAAGATTACATGTGAATTCAGGATGAATTCACCAAGAGGAGTTGGGCGCTTGCCAAATCTCTCTCAGCCACCCGAGGGTTTCCGTCCTGGGCTACCAATGGAGTATAGAATCGGGTTCTCAACCTCACATACAAGGAATAATACTAAATCAAATATATCCCTCAATGGCCTCCTCCTCTTCCTTTATATATCTTATGGACCCCTCTAGAGCCTTCTATTTTATTATTATTTTAATCATGGATCACTTTTCCCTCTTATTAAAATATTCTTTTTAATGCGAGAAAGAGTAAATCGGTTGCCATGTCTCCTCCGGTCACTGAAACTTATGTCCAACCATCCCATCATGTAGGTATTCTCGTTCCGGTTCCAATGAGCTATTACAGTAAGGTGTTCTATCACGTATTCCTCCCGGAATTCCACCTTGAGCGTAATTAATTGAGATAGGCCCAAAAATAACTCAGTTTTCTGAAAGTTGTTGGAATGTGCCGGAACAAAAGGAAAATTGTGTGGATGATAGAATATACCAAGCGAATGCCACTAATCCTCATAGAAAATCCTCAAAACTCCTCCAAAAATCCCCCGGTCCCGCTGATGACACCAACCTGTACGTTTAAGTTGTAACATGTTTTCTCCCAACTCTAGAAGTCCATCCTAACCCTGTCATAAGAAACACCGAAAAAAGGAATATTGCAGACCTCCTACCCCAAGATTGCTTACCCTCAAGCAATCCAAATATGTGAGCCACCCTGTTGGCTCAATGCAACTGAGACCCAATGCCTGGATCCCATACAAACCCCTTGGTGTTGCTATGCTCATGTATCAAGCCACTTAGAACAGACTCGTCAATGCTGAGATCCCAAAATGATTTGTCACTACACCTACCATCAACCAGTCCTCCCGAATCCCAATGCCACCATGGCCAATCATCGCCCCAAGTCCCGTGGCTCAGACTGCACACGGTCTCTGGCTATAGATGCTACCCCATGAAGCGAATACCAACTCATGATCTCCCACCAATCTATCCCGAAAGAAGAATCAAATGCAATGACACCTACATACGGAAGAAGTCTAGTGTACTGTCGCTAGTCCATACTCAACTCATGTTGCTCTGTCATGCCTGTCAACAAGAGTTGTCTGGAAAAGAAGGCCCCTCTCTCTATAATAGGTGAAACTGGGCAAGATATGTTGCAAGCCCTATCGATGTACTCCTAGAGAGTGTTGCTCCCTGAAAGTAATGCAGCTCTGCTAACTGCATGTGTATCTACCTGCACCTCATCAATGGGCCAGCCCAAAGATGGATTCACCACCATATCCAGCAGCTCCTCCCTCTCTTGATCAGGAATATCATACTCATGCTATCTACTAGTCTCCCGTAGAACTACCGTATCGACTAACAAAATCTGTCCAAGAAATCCTGCCACTCCCCCTATAATGGACCCAAG
The DNA here is from genome assembly GCA_034641835.2 of Pinus albicaulis. Lineage (NCBI taxonomy): Eukaryota > Viridiplantae > Streptophyta > Pinopsida > Pinales > Pinaceae > Pinus > Pinus albicaulis. The sequence goes on along the minus strand of CM076570.1, from coordinate 1,187,197,534 downwards.
TGGACAAGATGTGCTGCAAGCCCTGTCTATTTACCCCTCGTGAGGGTTGTGGCCTGAAAATACTGCAACTCTATTGGCTTCCACTACGTCTTCTTGCACCTCATCGATGGGTAGACCCAAAGATGGATGCACTGCGGTCTCCCTCGTCTGATAGGAAACCCCCCAATCCTGTCGTCTACTAGCCTGCTGCGAAACTACCCTGTCAGCCTCCAATACCGCCTGAGGACAAGTGTCTATAAATACTGCCACCCTACTAGCTTCCTGTGCATTTGTCTACTACCGATCAATGGCTAACCCCAAGGGTGGCCGCTCGCCCTCCTCAATCATGAACCCAATGTGACCTTCTGACTGGCTCTCTACGCAAGGCTCGACATGCATACTGGGTATATCATCCTCCTCAGATGACTCAGGCTCTGCTATATGTTGCTCACGCTGAATTTTCATGGGTGACTCATCATCCTAAATGTCTCCCACAGGGTTCACTGGCTGCTCGCCAAACATGCTAGAATATAAATCTGTCCTGTTGTTTTTCATGTAGCATCGGAAATTGTTCCAAGTCTCAAAATTTGTAAGGAGGCTTGGACATCAGTATTCCAAAGAACCCAGAAACCGTTTGTGGAAATTCCACTCGGTTCATGTTTTATTAAAATAATTAATTAATTATTTTAATGGATCCCCTAAGTCTAGACTTAGGGAAATTAAATAATTAATGGGTATTAATAAGACAAAGAGTGGAGATTTAATATATCAGGACTTATCAGTTGAGGGAGAGGAGCGAATGAAGCCTAAATAAAATAAGACAAAGAGTGAATCTTCTAGAGAAAAAAGATCAAGTCAAGTTTTAATCTTAGCCATTGATTAGACTTCTAATCTGGGTCGTTGATTCATCAATGAGAAGATTATAAAAGAAGGCTTAAGGGTCATTTAGAAAGCAAGTCGGGAAAATATTCAGTAACCCAAAGGAAGTCGATTTTGAAGGATTATAATTCGACTTCAGAGGGAGAGTTGCAAGGCAGAGTTGCAGAGAAAAGGAAGCAGAGGGAGTCAACAGTGACAGAGGTCGAGGAGAGAGAGACGTAGAAGGCCAAAGAAGGCAGCGCAGAGCAGCAATGCAGAGTGCCCACGCAAAGTGACACAGTCACACACAGGCACTACGCAAAGAGATAGGCAGAGGGACGCAAAGGGAGATCGGAGACTCCCAAGTGTCAGAAATTCTCCAGAAGTGTTGAGAGAATTTATCTTAGGTGTTTTCTAAAGAAGTATGCCAGTCTTTTCCTTGTAAAGAATTTCATTACTAAAGAATAATATATAACCCTCATCAGTTGCATTGGTTTTCTCGCATTGGGGTTTTCCGAGGCCAATTCTCCAAATATAACTATCTATGTGATTGATTCTTATGCTTGTATTTCTTATTGTTCTATTCTCTGCATGTACTTGAGTGAATCTGTAGTAGTATTTATTTCGAAAATTTACTGAATAATTCTGTAAATAACTTATCAGAAACAAAAAGTAGGAGAAATAAATCTATCATTGCATAAGTAATTTCAGGATTGAAAATTTCACACAGCCTATTGTCATCAACTCCACATGGTTGCTCATGCTCCCCAGAAGCATCCTCAAATGACCCCATGGACTCATCCAAAGAAGAGTCCTCATCCTGGCATACAAAAGGAATGTCCTCCTGCTCTACCTCTACCACCTCATTAGCATCTCTCAAGCATGAGTGATCTGGCTCCTAAGGTTATTTGCAGATGAAGCAAAGTCCCTTCCTCCTCAACTCATTCTTACTGCCTGATGCACCAAACTGGAGCAGCTCCTCCTTTGTCAACTGTCTCCTGAACAACCCAATGTTCTTCTCAACCAGCCCTTGGGCTAGCTCATAAGTAGCAGGTGAGACCAACTTCTCTCTCCTCCAAATGGCCAACAGTCTAGCCCGCAACTCCCTACAAATGGCATCACAATCTCCCATGATTCAAGACGAAATGGAAAACATGTTGGTTCTGACTGTAGCAGGGTGATGTTTCCTAATGTTAAAGAAACATTGGAACATCTGATGGACCAAGTCATCACACCCTAAATCAAACATGATGTCATACGTTCGGAGCATGGCCATATCTCTTAAAATATCAAGCTTCTTCCCAAAGGTAGAACCTACATTGTTGTCCAAGTCTTGAAAAGTGTCTACTATCAATTTGAAAATTCTCCTCATAACATCATCATTGTACAGAGCTATAGGTGCGGTCAACCTCATTATATTATCGAGGCATGATGCAACTAAGAGTCTAAACCCTTCACAAGGTTCTTTCAAAAACTTGGGTTGTATAAGAGCAAGCATAGCAGGTTTTAGAGCCCAAATCAGTTTCTTCCCTTCTGATTGGCTTACTTTGGAAAGGAGTTCATCAACTTCATCAACTTTGGAAAGAACTCTCCATGTGATCTTCATGAGTTTCAAATTTGTTACAAGTGCAAGGATTTTGTGTCCTATTTTTGGTTCTTTTTGTAGATCCCTTGATTGTCCTTTTTGAAGAATGGCATAGACTCCCTTTGAAAAAGGTCTATTGTTCTGATTGGGTTATTGGTTCATAGAAGCATTGTGGTTTAAGGCATCGATTTTTTTGTTGTTATGTGGGTTTATGAGGTGTTTTAAAAACCCCATTGTTCAACAACATATATGGACATAACAGTGGTTTAACTAAAATTAGTTAGCCATGAACATGAGAATAGAAGCTACCACATCAACATGTGAAAATCTAGATGTAATCTAGATTCCAATTCTACTCACCCCTCACGACATTCATTGACCACTACAACAACAGTTTTTTAACTCAGTACACAACATATAAGCAGAGGGTAAACACTGACAATAAGATAGACAAACTCAACTCACTACACTTTATGGATTACCTACCACAATGATAAAAATATCTTTTGACACCAACTCCACAAACTGGCCAAATTTTATTTTATGATAATGTTGTGGTACAAAATAGTTGGAGATAATACACCTAGGCTTGCACAAGGCAAGCTACAAGCACCAGGTGATGAGTGCAAGAAAATCCAACCTCTCCAGTAGCAAGCTCCTCCAGGAACTACGTTGCTGCTCCAAGACTACACTGCTGCCTGAATTTGGCCTCTAATTTACCCATTGAAAACTGTTCAGAAAATTCTAGGAATTTGGGAAGGTGATCCTTTCCCAAAACCCAGAAAGGGTTTCCTCTAATTCCAACCTTTAAAATCTGACCCTTTGTAGTTAGGCCCTCTTCCAATTTTGTTTTATGGCACTGCAGCTACTACTCTCAATCACTCACTGTTCTCCAAAATCCCAGCCAACCTCCTCAAATGGCTCTCCTATCAATATCCCAACACTCCAGCTCCCACCAATGCAGCTCCCATAAATGAGCCTCCCCCAATGACTGTGTAGGCCCTTCTAACCAAAATAGCTGAGATGAAAGTTGGCCTCCAAGATAATCTACTACACTGCTATGTTGGCCCTCGGCTCTAGAATTTTGGCCAAATTTGTCATTTTTCGAATCCATCTATGGTTTTCATAATAAAAATCATATAGAATGGCTAACATAAATTTTTCTAGGAATAGTCCCAAACCATAATAGCTACAACCGAAAATGGAAAACACGCTGGCTAAGTCGAGATCGCAAACTGCTGCTGGAATGATACTGTGTGGCTCAATCATTGTGCTGCCCAGTCCATAAAATATTGTTGCTGGCTGAACTTAGAATGTTGGTTGGGCTGCTTCCCGTGCTCAGAAAAAATTGGGAATTGGCAACCGAACTCTCCTCAAAATGCCCACAAAAACCTGCAAAGGGTTTGTTGAATGCTCGACCCTGGAAATTGGCCCTCTTGGGCTTGGAACACTGCTCTGTTGTGGAAATTGAACCGCTGGTGCAATCTACTAGAAAGTGCCTCTAGAATGCTGCTAAAAGCCTTGGTAGGAGGTGGCTAGCCTCCCCTTCAAATCTCTTGTTGAATATCCTCTGCACTCCCCACTCCTGACACCCACACCAACTAAACTGTGCAATCAGTGCGCATCCTTGGCTGCCTCTGCGCAATCTTGAAGGGGCTACGCTATCCTAGCAGATGTTTCTACTCCAATATACTCTTCTGCACTCCACCGACCTCTGAACTGAACTAAAGTGGTCCTGCTAATCTTACATGTGAATTTAGGATGAATTCACCAAGGGGAGTTGGGTGCTTGCCAAATCTCTCTCAGCCACCTGAGGGTTTTCGTCCTAGGGCTACCAATGGAGTAGAGAACTGGGTTCTCAACCTCACATACAAGGAATAATACCAAATCCAAGATATCCCTCAATGGCCTCCTTCTCTGATTTTATATATCTCATGGACCCCTCTAGAGCCTTCTATTTTATTATTATTTTAATCATGAAGCACTTTTCCCTCTTATTAAAATATTCTTTTTAATGCGGGAAAGAGTAAATCGGTTGCCATGTCTGCTCCGGTCACTGAAACTTATGTCCAAGCATCCCATCATGTAGGTATTCTCGTTTCGGTTCCAATGAGATATTAAAATAAGGTGTTCTGTCACGTATCCCTCTCGGAATGCCACCTTGAGCGTAATTAGTTGATTTAAGCCCCAAAATAGCTCAGTTTTCCGAAAGTTGTCGGAATGCACCGAAACGAAAGGCAAACTGTGCGGATGAGGGAATATACCAAGAAAATGCCACTGGTCCTCATAGAAACTCCTCAAAAATCCTCCAAAAATCCATTGGGCCCACTGATGACACCAACCTGTACCTATGACTTATCTGCTCCCAACTCTGGAAGTCCATCCTAACCTTGTCATAAGGAAGACCGAAAAAAGGAATATTACATCTTCCTAGCAATGACCTTGAATAGTCATGTGGTAGAATACCTGCATCATAATCTAGCTTGGATGAGATACCTGACTTACCAAGAGGTAAGGATAACACACCTCCAAGCCTCCTCATTCGTTGGCCAAACGGAGAGGGATAATCCCAACAAGCCCATTATGATGCCAACTGTGGTATACTCTGCAATGAATGAGATAGGGTGAGCTACTACTCCAACCCTGTGAGTAACAGATAGGGGTACGCCCTATTGTTCATAGTTCCCTCAACCCCTAGAGCCCTTTGTCTCAATGCCTCACCCTGGGAGCTCAAACAAGGCAGAAGAGTATGGCTCAGTGTCCTCGATCAGTGTTGCTCTTATCATACTCATATCATCATACTTGTATCAGGTAATCATCATGTATGAGTAGCAGCTGTATACAAGTATACAGGACATTGAATCAAATATCATTTCAGAACATAAATAATTATATAAATCACAAAAGGATAGCATAAACATCCTCCCTCTCAAGGATGTTCAAATATCAAGCCTAATCTTGTCTCGAACAGTTGCACTGTCTCAATATATGAGAGTATCTCGACCCCAACTATACATATGGGATTCTCTGCCAATCGGATATTATCACAATGTATCCATGTCATATTCAAAAATTTCTCAAAACATCTCTTCAAATGCTTCTTCATCCTGTTTCATATCTAGGCATGCTAGCAACGTTGTGCTCAACCTTGGTAGAGCTATACACTTCTCATCGTGGAAGATCTGATACTCAGGCAAAAATTACATGTGCTCATCTCATCAATAATCAACATCAACATATCCATACAATCATATATCATAGGAGGGATATCTCAGACCAAGAATAGATCATCTCATGCAAACATCTTGAAGGATTCTCGCTGGAAACTCAATGTGAATGAAGCGACTCAGGTTCTATGCACATCACTGTATATGTATACGAATGGATGTTCTAAACGAAACATCAATGCTTCAATCAATTGTTGGTTTCTATTTCAGATTCAAGAACATTTTGAACTTCAAATCAGAGTGTCCAAGTATTTGCATTTCCACTTTTCAATATTTCTTCAATAGATTCATAAAATATATTATCGTTTCCCATCTTCAAAAATCAATTCATGATGCCATGATACATCATTTCGAGCTTGAGAAGCCATCTCCCTTTAACTTATATCACCAGAGGCTTGTTACCTTGGAATACTTCTGAAGAGAAGGGTTGGATCAATACAACATCCTGGCTTCATCAGATAATTTTCAATTCGAACATATCTGGATTGGGGGAGCTTGCTTCATGCAATGCTCATTGCAACCACAACACTTTACCAAATGATCATGCCCAACTTTTCATTATTAAGCAACTAAATCAACTCATCAAAGATAAGAAGCCAAATAAAAAATTCATAAATATCTCAATGTCAATTCATTGGATCAAGTCAAAACATCATCTATTATCATTCCAACCACACAATATCAATCCAAAATTTCATCAAGTCATTCTCATTATCATATAGGAAGTCACTATGCTCATATATCATTATCATCAAGGCAAATCTTCGACTGTCAAGGCAAATCATGTCAGATCCAAATTTGCTATCATAGTAAGGACTATTGTTCAAGACATATCTCAAACATAGAGCCAAAGGTCTAAGTCATTATCAGAGATCATACAACTCCTCTATATTAGTTATGTCATAATCTATTCCTTCCACTAGATGCCAAGGATATAGCATGCATGTTCCAGTCATACAACAGTCAATACTTCCACTAATGTGCTGAGAACGAGAAGGCCAATATAGGTTCATTATGAAATGCCAAAATATTTTATGTATGAATTCCCAACACTGCTCAACTATATCAATCAACCAAGTCATGCCCAACCCCTCGTAATACAAACTTCAAACATAATGACGTATATGTCTCTCGATCACCTACAAACACAAGATCAGTCTACATATTCATATTATAGTATACATTCAAACTTCCCTGCTCTCATATATTTCAGATATCTGCTATACATCTGACATCTTCCAGGTGATCATTGTATTTCATGCACAAAACTTCGATTTTGTGTTCAACAACCATAGTCATACCCATAGGCCTCCCTCTGTGTGACTGAGGCTTAGAGTTAGAGAAAAACTCTTTTACCTCATATCAAAAACTTAGCTGCAGATCATCAATGTCAGATACCCATAGATCATATTTCAATAGTACAGACTATGCATGGCATTAGGAGAAGGGATCTAATGGTGGGATTCTCCATATGAATGAAAATACACTTCAATCATATTTATTCATGTCATCAAACTATCTATAATACTCGTGAAAAATCCTAAATCTAGATTCCTACTGTAACAAATCTGAATTACTTCTCTTATTATTTTGATAATTATTTCATTACATTGAAATACCGAAGTAATTACTGAAGCAGTCTACAAACATAATGTTGCAGAATGAATCTAAGTGCTAAAACAAACTGAACAAAATGCAATGAAAAACAAGCACATTTGACATAGTTATTTTTGGACTAAGTCCCTGGAAAAACCCAACTCGGGAAAATTGGTGCAGCAGATGTGAGGGTTTCTATTATTAAGAAGCAGAATCTTAAGTACAACTAGGGTGCCAACATTCGACAAACCCTTCAGATAAATCTAGACAATCTGGTGAAAATTGTGAGATATACCTCACTCTGCAAGTCTCCGGCTGATCTGACATCGTTAGTGAAGCCCTCACTGCCTCTGCGTGATTGCCTACGCTGGAACAACGTAAGCCTGCATGGGCAAGCTCTAGGAACTGCATCACCTTCTTTTGCAACTAATCTAGCTGATCTAAGACTGGATGTTGGCCTTCCTGGATCAGAAACCCTAGCCTCTAGCTATCTCTGGACTGACTCCAAGGGACACTATGTTGTTTCTGCGTGATTTCCTGCAGGGACTGCATCACCTTTTCAGAAAACTGCATTGTCTCTCTCCGCATCACTGTTGCCTCTCTGAAATGTACTCCTGGGCCTCCTCACCAGTCTCTTCTTCTCCCCTTCTCTGAATCTGATCACTAAATCAACATCACTTAGCAAACCCTATCCTGGTGATTTGATCCTTGATCAAAAGTTGTGTCTCCTCACACAAACTCGAAAATGCTCAATGGCTCACATGTCTCCATGTGTTTTCCATAGGCCCCTCACCCTCCTTCTTATATTCTTTTGTTGAACCTTCAATGACCAAGCTTAAAACATAATCAAGGGCTAATATTAACTTAGAGGTGATCCATGACTTTATCTAGAAGATTCACACTAAATTTAATTAATACACTTTAATTAATCAGTTTTCCTAAGTTTAGACTTAGGAAAAACATTAAAAATGATTAATTAACTTAATTAAATCATCTTTAAGTGGAATTTTCCAAAAATATTTCTATGTTTTATGGAATACATGTGTCCTAGCCTATATACAAAATTACAAGGCTAGAGCACATCCGATGCTACCATAAATCAACACTCCCTCTTAGTGAGGAAAGTGCTCTAGCAAAACAACTCAATGTGCTACTCTGACTTCTGGAATATCCGTTGTTGTGCTGTTGATGCTGCTCACCAACACTGCACAAGAAAATGCTGCAACTGTACTGCTATTGACTCTGCATGCTACTGCCAACTGCCACTATACTACAACTCCCTCTGAATTCTGCAACCATGTTGCTGCATTGCGTGATCACTGCTCTGCAATGCATGAGCACTACTCTGCACTGCGCTGTTGCTGCTCCTTTGCTACTGCTTCTCAAGTACTGCTGCTGCTGCACTCTGCATTGTTGCTAATTGCAACAGAAAAACATCCGAAATTGGACAAGTAAATCTGCAACTGAAAAATAAGACTGACTACTGCTAGATTTTGCACGAGCTCTCTGAAAATACTGCGTTGTTGCTGCTCTACACTGCGCTGCTGCTGCTCAACTACTGCTGCTGCTCCCTCTCTGCGCTGATCAGGCTCTAGTACTGCTAGCTACTGCACTGTCTTCTCATCTTCTGCTGCAAATGTCCATCCTGCTACTGTCTTTAGGCTGTTGTAGCTCACATGTGATCCAAGAGTTCGGAAATACTCAAGGATCCCGCCTCCTTGTATATTCTGGATCTAGAACTCCAAGTCAGCCCATTTCTCTCATTTCGGAATATGAGCTAACATAGCACAATCTCTTTCTGCCTCAATCTTGGCAACTCCTAATTGTGGATCTTCCTTTTCCTCTTTATCCTTTTTCTTAAGAGGACACTGTGGCATAATGTCCCATTTCCCCACACCGAAAGCACTTGATCTTGGACATATCTTTCTTCTTTTGCTTTTGTTGCCCGTTTTATGCAAGGGCAGTGTTATCTTCTTCCTCCTTCTTGACTTTCAACCCACTATTGCCATCCTCCAAATGGATTTTGAGGAGGTCTCTCCTCAACTCTTCTTGCTGTAATGCTGCCCACATCACTTCCCATCCTGGAAGTCTTTCTCTTCCCAAAATACTTTGGACAGAAACCCGATAGTCCTTTGAAACTGAGTTCAGAGTGAGCCTTACCAGCTCTGAGTCTCTAGGATGTAGAAATTTTGACCCAACCCTTGTTACAGTTTCTCCTTATTACTCCCATGTAGTTAAATGCACATTCCCATAAACATACATTCAACAAGCTGGAAATAATAAATATTTCTGAAAACACAAATTCTGGAAATTTCAAAGTGCTGGAAAAGGCAGAAATAAAACTCAAAAATAATTTTAGCCACACACACAGAAAATGACATGCTGATTTTGGTCAACATGACCCTGGAAAAACCCCCTACAACTCTTGGGGAAAACCAGTTCGAAAGCTCCTTTTTATTTTTAATATTTATTTTACAGTGAGACAGAAAAACACAGTAAAAATTCCAGCAACCAAAATAACAGACTTATCTTGATTTTCGTGCTTGCACACTGCCTCAGAAATTGTGCCAAATCAACAACTTACAAAACATAAAACATTATAGCATTAATAACAACAATAAATGTTGTAGACCACTTCGAAAAATGTGTCGAAATCAGTTGTATGGAACTGTACGAACTGTACGGATTTGTACAGCAGCCCTCCTCGAAATTCATGGCCAGAAAATGTCTCGAAATCTGCGCTGAATCTATTGTCCCTTTTCTCGGTTTTGTGCCAAAAATATCAGCTGCACTTCTCCTCGATTTTCGTTCCCAAATTTATGCCTTGAACTTCGTGCTTAATGCTGCTGCCATCTTCCTCAATTTTCATGCCTCCCTTTCTTGGAAACATTGCCTCTCTCTTGTTGTATGGATTTCTACCTTGGGAAATGTGCCAATAAGGTGTTGTACAGATTTGCTGAAGAATCCTTGCTGCTGCCCTCTTTCTTCTCACTACTCCGAAATATCTCCTTGCTTTCTTCTCCTCCTCTCTCAATCTGCTCATGAGAGACTGAATGATCTTTTCTCTTCTTTTGCCCCTTGAACCTAACCCTAAGTGACTTTTGGGGAATCCCTAAATCCAATGGCTGAGATAGCTTTAGATCTAGGGCTGAGATTAAATGTGCATTTAAATCTCAGTTTCTATATATATATAAACACTCCCCGAAACGCTCTGGACTGGGAGCTTTTGAAAATGGCTCCCGCTCCCGCTCCTGTAACAACCCACACCCTAAGTTCCTACTTCCTAATATTTAACTAATAGTTAAATATAATATACCAACATAAAGAAAAACTAACTTTAAAAGAATAATTAGAATAATTAACTAAACATTCAAAGCACCCCGATTAAATACATTCAAATTAATACAATCAAATCCTTTTTCATTTAAATGACAGTTGTTTAATACAACCTTATACATCTTATCCTCTTACATTCGAGTTACCTCTCATTAATATAATCATATCCTCTTATTCGAATGACCTCTCATTAATACAACCTTATCATATTACATTCAAAGGACATCTCATTAATGCAAACCATATCATTCGAATGACACCTCTTTGAAAACATTCATTTCTACATTTATGGACGTCTTATCTCGATGGAGTTGTGGCGGTGGGATGTTAGCTGGATGGTGTTGTGGCGGTGGGGCAGATTGTTATTTAATCAAGAAGACATGAAGGAGGGGGGGGTCTTTTGTTGGGAGAGAAAAGGGAGAAGGCTGTTGTGAGGAAAAGGGAGAAGGCTGTTGTGATGAATTTGAGGAGGTTGTTGTGGTAAAATTTATCAAGGGTGGAAAGGAGACTCACTGTTCTCGGGATTCTGGGCACGGGGGCAGAGGAGGCGTCCTCTGGGTTTAGGATTAAATTCTAAATTGGCTGGGAGGAACATTTTGGTTTTGTAATCTATCCGATCAGTCGGAGAGGAGGACCACGGGTCCAGGTATTCTGGTTTGGATCTCACCGTTTCCAGGTATTCCAGGTATTCTGGTTTGGATCTCACCGTTTCCAGGTATTCCTCCTCTTAGCATCAGTTAGTTATTATGTTTCGGCATTAGCTAGTCACTGTGTTTTAGCATTTGCTAGTTACTGTGATTTTACTTAGAATTAACCTAAAATCATGTTTAAATTCTCTTTCAAATTAAATTCTGCTTAACTGTTAGGAATCAGATAAGTGTTTTGATTTATAAGATGAACAGAGACCTTACACATGGTATCAGAGCCCTTGTTCAAACTCTCGGACCTGTTAGATTGATATTAAAACCTGCTTGAGTCTTCAGTCTTAGTTATGGAAGATAGACAGATTTTAAGTTTAATGACTATGGCCAATAACATGAATACCGAAGCTATCCCTGATGAAATTTCTTATTTGTTCTCCTATCCCCACTGTTTCTTGGTTGCTCTGAAAGGGATCATACCTCTGTTGCAACTGAAACAAAGATTCAATTGCCTTTATTCTTTTCACCTGTAGGTTGTCTTTCGAGGGTTCAAACAAATCTCTGCTAGAAGCATTATACAATATCAGTTTTGAGTGTTCAAATAAATTTAAATATCATAAACTGAAACATGTCACCCCATCGCTTGCTCAATAATTCAAAAACCAGTGTGACGGACATTTTGGAAATTTTCTAAGACTGAGAGCTTTGTCGTAGGTAGGTCTTTTGGTTCATCACCAGAGATGCACGAGTAAAATATTTTATCAAAACAGAATGCGGTAACGGTATTACCAAAAGCAAGTGTCGAGCAGTCCAAGTTCGAAAGAGTAAAAAAAAAAAAAAAATCTTGCTTCACAAACTGGCCAGAAATGAGTGACTCCTTGGATCACCTAAAGAATAAATTTCAGTTCCTTGGTGATGTAAAATAATCACTGAAAACCTCAAGGACACACCTTTTATGCAATCTAACTGCCTTAAGTAATTGCTCTAACCTTGAATAAGAAAGACGATGCCATAGTCCAAAATAATTTATCCAACTTGCCAAGCCAAATTTATTTTTCCGACGGCAAGCAATTTTCAACATCTTCATTGGGTATCAGCAAGTCACACTCTGCTGCATCAATTATGAGACTTAGAGTTTGTTTCACTTTATCATCAGCAAATATGAATTTTACTGCGTCCTTTGCCAGTCGGAATAACTCCTGTTTTGAGAGTTCAAAACATGAAGCAGCCAGAGCATATTCATAAGAGATTGTAGTGGAGAAGACACCTGGATCGTCCGTGCACAAGATCAAAGGATGTTTTTCCACCAAGAGAAATTAGAGCTAATCCACTCCTTAAATTGGCAAAAGTCATAAATATCACATATCTGGTTCAACTTCTACCTCCACAAAACCCCAGTAGTATTTCACATGTCTGAAAATAAGCTCATCATATAAAGATGTGAAAGTAACAACAAGTGGCTTCAAATCCCAAGAACTTCTAGCTAATTTTGAATTAGATCTCAGAATTCAAATCAACAGTTGAATATGGATGAAAACAATAAATTTCAGACCCACCTACAACACGTTAGGATAGATTTAAATTTATTATATTAAAATATGTTTGAAACCCAAAAACAACAATAAACTGAGCAGTAAGAAGTACTGGACAGATTTACAATCGGAAAATCGCGCGCGCGTTCTCTTCTTCTCGGCAGCGATTAGGTCAGGATCGCTGCGTGCTGTGCAGCCGCCATGGACGCGCCAGGGGGCGGGGAGCCCACTCCCCCCCCTCCAAAATCTTCAGCTGATGCTTTCCGTAGTCTTCTGTCTCAGAAAGGGAAAAAACGCCCATTACCTGAAGTCCCAACATTTATCAAAAAACTTGAAGAAATACCAGAGATCGCCCTGCCTGTAGAACAACCGACCAAAATAGCTCTTGCCTTAGCTGACAGAGGTTTGGTAGGGCAGTTTATGGGTCGATGGCCATCAACAAAAATGACATATGACTGGGTTCAACGAAATTGGAGGCCTCTGTTGTCGAACAACGTGATCTGTTACGTTGTCGGTAGAGGATTTTTCATTTTCGAATTCACTACCAAAGAAGACCGTGACCTGGTGTTCAGAAATGGTCCGTATTTCATGGGAAATCAAGGCCTGTTCCTCAACAAATGGACCCCTGATTTCGACCCTTCTGTCGATGTCCCAAATGAGGTTCCTGTTTGGGTCCGGCTCCCCAACCTGCCGATCCACTGCTGGAGCTACCAATCCCTGCAAAAGATTGGAAACGGGCTGGGTCGTTTCATCGACAAAGCTGACAATAAGGGCCAATACACCTGCGCAAGAATCTGCGTGGAAGTTGACCTAGAAGCTGGTCTGCCGGAAGCCGTTAAACTTACAGTTGGAGATTGGCATCACTTCTAGAAACTGGATTACGAACAACTGCCCTTTAAGTGCAGAATCTGTCACGAGCATGGTCACTTCCAACGAAACTGTCCTAAAGCCCCACCAAGGGACAAGGTGGAAGAAGAAGGATGGAAAGAGATAAAAAAGGGCAAGGCAGTCTCCAAGCCCTCTGAACAGAAAAAAACTGGAACAATGGGGAAACCCCAGTCCAATTCTCAGGCCAAACCAATCACAAAAGAAGGCCCCCCATCAGTTGAAAAGGTGAATGCCTCAGAGAACCACGAAGAAACTGAATACCATTCGAATAAACTGAAAGAAACCGTCGAAAAATCATCTGTTCCTCTAGCAGCTGTTGATCAAAGGGGAACCGAAGGTACTGAGGAGCACATCAGCCTAGCCTCTGACTCAGGGGATGAGTCAGAAGAGAGAGACACTGATTCAGATGGCTCGCAAATCACTCCTATCAAGTCGACGAGGGGTCGGAAATCTAAGAAAAAACAGAGAGAGGAGAAAACTTATCTGGACGTCCTACAAGGCTCCCAGAAAACTCTCAAAGGAATGATTAACACCAGATCCGGGCGCAAGTAGAGCAGGGCTCCAAAAGGAGCCACCACCTCCCAAATCAGTAAATAATGAAGTACGTCTCCTGGAACTGCAGAGGGTTAGGCAGCAGGCTGAAAGAAGAAGCCCTAAAAGACATTGTTATGATGCATTTGCCTGAAATCCTTCTCATCCAGAGGATGAAAAAAAAAAAAGCGCATATGATAACTGCCTCCAAAACTAGTAAGACATTCCCGTACAAGGTCTCGAAAGAGCCGGCTTGCCAGAGGCGCTCCTCATGGGTTTGCCTCCTTCTGGACAAACTCTCCAAAAGAAGAAGCCCTAAAAGACATTGTTATGATGCATTTGCCTGAAATCCTTCTCATCCAGGAGACAAAGATGGAGGATAATCTGCTCCTCCAAACTAGTAAGACATTCTGGCGTAAAGGCCCCGGAAGAGCTATCAGTGCTAGAGGCGCCTCTGGCGGGCTTGCCTCCTTCTGGAACAGCTCCAAATATGAATTGATTCAAGAAGAAATCTGCCCTCATTGGATCTTCATTCAGCTCATCCACAAAGACTCTGGTCAACAAGTAAGTATGTTCAATCTTTATGCTCCGGTCCTCCCAGCAGAAAATTTTTTTTGCTGGGACTCGCTTCAATCCTTTCTTTTATTGCACAACCCAGAAAACATCATTATTGTAGGTGATATGAATGTTACTCTAGCCATCGATGAGAAAAAGGGGGGTTCCCTAGTAAGGGATCTAGCTAGAGAATGGGTGGAAGACATTATGCTATACTGGGATCTGGAGGATATCAAGCCTTCTGCTGGGAAATATACCTGGACTAACAAAAGATTAGGGCCCAACCACATAGCTACTCATCTGGACAGATTCCTTGTCCAATCCTCTTTCCTTACATGTGGTCTAATAGCCTCTTCTAAAATCCTCCCAAACTACACTTCTGATCATAAACCCATCAGCCTCAAGCTCTCCCTTGATGGAAACCTTGGTCCAATTCCTTTTAGATTCAGTCCTTTGTGGATTTAGCAAGATGGTTTCCAGGAAGTGGTTTCAGAAGCCTGGAATTGGTAGATCCTGGGATCCCCATTCTATGTGTGGGAAGAAAAATTGAGGGGCCCTAAAAGAAGACTCAAGGAATGGGCTAAATCTCTGAAAACACCCACTGCCAAGAGAAAAGAATCCTTAGATAACCTTGCTGCCCATCAATCAGCAATGGAAAATTATGTGGTTACTCAAAGTCTGCTTCAAAGAGAAGTTGAGTTGCAAAAAAATCTCCATAGAGCTAGTAGGGAGGAAGAGGAGTACTGGAGACAAAAATCCAAAAACTTATGGTTACAGGCCGGCGACAAAAATACTAGCTTCTTTCATAAACAAGCCGAAGCTCGCAAGCAATTCAAATCTATTTCATAAATTCACTCCCATGATGCTGTGGTCAAAGATTCTGAAGGCATCAAAAGAGCTGCTTTCACCTTTTTCAAAGAGCTTTATACAGCTCCTGAAAATCCTCCTATAAACTCCCAAGCCTATCCCTTTGACCAAATTCCTCATTGTGTTCATGATTCTATTAATTCTATGTTGATCGCTCTGATCAGCATGGATGAGCTCAAGAAGGCTTTGGACTGCATGGAGCCGGATAAAGCTCCTAGGCCTGATGGGTTCAATGCCAGGTTTTATCAGACTTGCTGGTCTATCATTAATAAAGACCTTCTGAGAATGGTCAGGAAGTCTCAATCATGTTCCAAGATCGGAGGTCGCATCAACTCGGCCTTCCTTGCCCTGATTCCGAAAGAGAAAGGAGCTTTTGATTTTGGTAGATTTCGGCCCATTTCACTGTGTAACACAAGTTATAAACTGATCACCAAAACAATAGCCAACCGTCTCAAGAATATTTTGCCGGACATCATTCCGGAAAATCAAGGGGGTTTCATCAAAGGGAGAAAGATTCTAGACAATATTGTGTTGGTGCAAGAAGCAGTTCATTCAAGTTGCCAACGCAAAGAGAAAGGAATGGTGATAAAGCTCGATTTGGCAAATGCCTTTGACAGGGTGAAACATGATTTCCTCTTTGCTGTCATGAAGAAACTGGGCTTCTCTATAACCTTCATAAATTGGGTGAAAGCTTGCATCGCCTCCCCTTGGATTGCGCCGCTGGTTAATGGCCGATCATCAAAGTTCTTCAATGCCTCAAGGGGCTTAAGACAGGGTTGCCCGCTATCCCCGCTCCTCTACGCTATTCAAGCCTCTGTGCTGAGCTTCCAACTTGACTGCTGTCAACAAATCCATTCACTTCCAGGCCTCAGAATTGTTCCCAATGTTAAAGACATTAACCATGCCCAATTTGCAGACGACACTTTGTTGCTGGGAGGAGCGAGCATAAATTCAGCAAGATCGTTTAAGAAGGAGTTGGACATCTATAAGGAGGTCTACGGCAGCAAGATAAATTATTTAAAAAGCACTATCTTCGGCTGGAACTGCTCGGTCAAAGAACTGGCTGACATTGCCAGACTCTTAGAGAAGAAAGGTATTCAATCATGGGAGTTTTTTAAATATCTAGGGATACCAATCTTCAAATCCACTCCTAAAGTTGCCCACTGGATGCCCCTGCTTGACAAACTAAAAATTAGAATTCAAGCTTGGGGAGCTTCTTGGTTGAACACTGCAGGGAAGATTATCTTGATGAAATCTGTTCTCACAAGCATGCCTCTTTACCAACACTCCATTCTGCTTGCTCCCAAAACCTTCCTCAGTAAAATGGACAGTCTGCTGAGAAGATTCCTCTGGGAAGGGGGGAAAAATAATGAAAAAAGACTACATTTAGTCAATTGGGACACTATTAAAAAGCCAAAACTGGAAGGAGGTCTTCAATTAAGAGATCTGGGCGCCCAGAATCTCACCCTGGGCTCCAAAATTCTGTGGAATATTGTTGCTGGAAAGGCTAGCTGGAGTAAGAAAGTTTTGTGGAAGAAATATTTCAAAGGACAGCGACTAAGGTGTCTGGACCAGCCTCCAAAAACCATCAAAGGCTCACCGGTCTTCAAACTTTGTCTTTATGATATGGAGCATTTCAGTCACAACCTTTACTGGATACCAGGTAATGGGAAAAAAATCAGAATCTGGGATGATCCGATCCTTGGTGATCAGCCTCTGAACCATATTGAAGGCCTGGAAAACATTAAAATCTGGCTTCATTCCAATAACTTGAATACCCTGTGGGACATCTCAACTTGGTCGGATGATCCTGGAAGAAGATGGGACAGTTGGTACCTGGGAGAGATTCCCCAAAGGCTGCAGGTTGAAGCATCGATTCTCTTAGATAAGCTCCAAGGAAAATCTCCGACCAAAGCAACAGCTAAAGACAAAAGAGGGTGGGGCTCCCTTACTGGCAATTTCTCTGTCGCTGAAGGTTATAAAAGTATGACAGCAATTCCTAATGTTCCTCCTGACCCTACTAAATGGAGATTTATTTGGGCCTTTCCTTCGCTCCCCAAAATTGACTTCTTCTGCTGGACATTAGCCCATAACAGCATCCTCACCAAAGATGCTCTGAGAAAGCAAGGAATGGAAGGGCCTTCCCGATGCCCGCTGTGTGTGTCAGAGGAAGAGTCTGCCAATCATCTGTTGTTGCTTTGCCCCTTTGCCCGTGATGTCTGGAGGGGGGTTCTGAGGTCAGGAGCTGACAAAATGGTGATCCCTGGTAATATTCCTGACCTGCTTCACAACTGGGCCAACTTATCACCGTTCTGTTTCACTAACAAATGCCTCCTCAAAACAGCCTAGATGTGGATCCCTAAATTCACCTGCTGGAAGCTATGGTTGGAGAGGAACAATAGACTGTTCAGGGATGAAAAATGCACTCCTGGTAAAATAATCACTAAAATCCAAGCTCTATTGGGCGAGACTCTGGACTCCAAACCTACTTTAAGGAATGAAGCTGCTATGGACTGTGAGGAGGAGCTCTGGCTCAAAGACCTTGCTCCAAATCATGTTTTCAAGCCCCCGCCCTCTGCTATTCCCCAAGCTAACTGGGAAATCCGCCTTGAAGAGCAGGAGTTTATCAAATGGCGTTCTGCTCTGGATGAACATTGCCTCTTCTTCGACGGGGCCTCTAAAGGCAACCCCGGAGCTGCAGGTGGTGGTGGGGTTCTGCTGAATCCGGATGGATCAATTGAGTTTCGGTTTCAATGGGGGCTGGGAATTGAAACTAATAACAGAGCTGAAGCTCTGGCCCTATGGCAAGGGCTTTCGCTAGCTATCAAAAGGAACATCCTGTCTCTGACGGTCTTTGGAGACTCCATATTGCTCATCCAAGCGTTGAATTTCAAATCAAAGCCTAAGCAGATTCAATTAGAGTCCATCCTCAAGAAAATCAAGTCTATTCTGTCCCAGTTCCAGCAAATCTCATTTTTCCATATTCTGAGGCATCTAAACAATCAAGCTGACCTTGAAGCCAACTTGGGCTCTACCCACTGCAGAAGATCCCTGTTAGTCAATTCTGAAGAATCTGTTTGCATTATCCCTTAATCTCCATGGGGACGCCTGTTCACAAAATGGCTCTCAATTCCAGACCTGTAAGTTCCATTTCATGCAATCAAAGGTTTTACTCCTGGTCTCTCTCTGGATTGACTCACCATTTCTATCCAGACCAATCACGAACTCTGTTGTATCAGTAGTTGGGCTGGTAATAGGCGGAATCCTTCTTTTGTCTCTAAGGGCGAAATCTCACTGAAATGGAGGTTCGTCAATGTAAAGCAGCTCCCTATAGATTCAGGCTGGGACCTATATGTTTACCGACCGGTTCTTACTTCATAAGGGCGTCCAAAACAAGTTCATACCTGCGCAATGTCAACCTGGATCGATTACAAACCACTTCAGCTTCCAAATCTGCGTTAAGGAAGAAGCAATGGCTTCGCTGGACTGTCAAGATCAATTCTGCAAGCGCTGGGTTATGTCACTTACGATCTCAGACTTATTGAGGCCTGAATACCATGGCGTCCTCACTAGATGTTGCAGTGACCAAGATCCTTTCTTTGTATCTGGAATCTAAGCTCCAGGCTCTGATGTAAAACTCCAGTACGCAGCAGCTATTTTGCCGCCATTAATCCCAATAACCGTTACAGTCTTTAAAAAAAAAAAAAAAGTACTGGACAGATTTGAGTTTTCAGCCCTTCAAAGCTTATTTGTCGCAAATTTAATGCCGCTGGTACAAAGTCTTATATTCTGCTGAAAGTGACATTTAATACTCTGAAAATTGCACAGTCAACACAGATTTTCCTACCAGTGGAAACAAACAATTCTGGGATTGATACACAAGTCGTAAAAGGGGTGGGAAATTTAGTGTGAATATCGCTGCAAATAAAGTTTTAAACTCATAACTTATATCTTCCTATAAAAGAACTATCATAGAACACATAGGACTGCAATTAGATGTTCCATAGGGCTGAAATGTACACGAATGTGGCTGTAACCGTCCTTAGAGAAGACAAAAAAAAAAAAAAAAACTAACACTTAGACTAAGATCCTAGTTGATTGAAATTTCGATTTTGTGAGAAGAAATTCAAAAGACATTCAAATATTAAATATGATATCTTCGAATGAAAGATAAATCCAAGACAAACATTTAATCTCTACAAGGCATGAAATTCAACATAATGTTACCAAAAAGAAAGGAAAGCACAGTAGCTGAGAGAAAAACCAATATTTAGTATTTACTCATAACTTTCCAAAAGGCTAGAGTCAGCCACAATAGCCAGTTACAACTAGTAATGGAGATCTTCCTTTCGTACAATAGCAGAGACAAGCAGACTATAGAATGATAGGAGAATGCCAAAGAATTTCTGATGATGAATGGGGAAGAGAGAGATCTTATGTATAGCTTTTTCCGACCTTACTTTTAAATCTTGCAGATCACCTAAGCCGACGGCCTGAAAAGCGTTGTCATGGAAGTCAGTTTATCACCATTTGCAATGTCCAGAAATAAAGCTGATCCATTTCTATTTTGAGCCGAGAGCTGAATGTCGTGTGCCTGCGCCTCAAAACCGTGACCTCAGTAGCAGGACCACTTCAATTGCGATTCAGACCACTCGGAGTCAAATGCGGGTTATGGCTTGAAACTTAAATTCAAAAATTTAGGGAAACACTGGGATAGCGAATTGCCAGCTGGGTTTCATGGGGTTTGTTGTCAAAATTCTGAAATTCGTTGGATAGCAGAGGTAAAGCCACGCTAAAGTCATGCCACCGCTGAAATATGTCGTGGATTTTGGATGCTGAAACAGGTTTAAATCTATATTATGCGGTTTAACTATATATGTGTCATTCAGATGTAAATATGAATATCAATATTATGCGGTTTAAATATATGTATGTGTCGTTCAGAAGTAAATATGAATATCAATTACATTAGTTACGTATACTCATAAACGAAAATTATGTATATATGTGCTATTTCAAATGGATTAAAATATGGATTAAAATGTTACGTGTGGAGCAATCTTGAGCTTGAAGCTGACTTGTGTTAGTGTTAATTAGTGAAGCCGGCATCTATGAACTGGTGGAGACCACGAAGATTACATAACGCCCAACGTTAATATATAACATAAATTCGTAACGTCAAACGTTATCATATGGTGTATTATTAACGGTGGAAACTTATCCCAAGCTCGGGCGCATAATGTGCGATTTAATATTCCAGTGCAAAACGTATAATGGGATGGAGGTCGGACCATAGCCTCGACCAGAAGCTTGTGAGGTAGAATTGGTTGAATTTTAGGAAACGTTGATTTTATTTGAGGTTTGAAGTTTTGAACTCAACCATTTGACCAGAAATGGTTGTTAGCTGGTCTTTGGATGCCGGATACTTTGAACAATTCGAGATCCTTCAACTCTGTTGTCTTCAAATTCTATACGTATCATCAAGTCTGAAGCAGTATCCTGAAGTATATTGAAGGGAATTCATTAGCCATTCTCGAGTCAAATACTGAATTATTTCAAGGACCAAGGGATAAATTTTCAACCTATGTTGTGAACCTAACTTGAAGTATGGATCCATTTCAAATCTCTGAGTAACCCTAGAACCCGGACAAAGCCAGTATAGCTATGCGCAAATTCTGAAGCAAGTCATGAGAAACAATATTAAGAGTTATTCACTTGGCTCGATATTATTCTGAAAATCTACTTCAACAGAAAAGTTTAGATTTCTTAATACCTTACATTTATATGCCTGCAGTCCTATTAACGTCACTAAAGTGAGACAATGGATGAAGCATTGAGGCTCAGAATTATGGTATGAATTAGCCCTCAATTAAGAAAGTCTTCCAAAGCAGTCCATATTGTAAATAAGTCAGAGACATTGTGAATCTGTGGACTCCTTGTCACAGCAGGGCTTGAATCCTTGCTTGACGAATACACTATTTGATCTACAAATCCTGGTCCATAATTGTCGTCCGAATTTCTGAAGCATGCATCACCAGGTATGTGTTTCAAAATAAAGTTTGTGGTTGAAGATATTTCAAATCTCTAGTTTGTCACTTCAAGTTATTTATGATATAATTATAGTTGTAAAATGCAAGGCATATCCTAGTATCTATGACCTAGAAGATATAATTGGAACTAGACCAGCTTAACACCTCAGTGACATTGTCAAGCACTCTCTCAGTATCAAAAGTAATATTGTCTGACATCTCCAAGTCTTACAATGACTGAATTCTATGCATGGCATATCAGCAGGTATGCTATCTCCTATACAACTCTGCATCTCTTCTAGTCTCCTTTCAGTTTAATATTGTATGATATCGTTTCAGATGTACAGTCTTGTTCACAAACAGAGTTGTGAACAAGACAGACATTAGATTTTATTGATTAAAGATATTCCTCTATACAATCTATTAAGGTAAAGATATTGGAGCTCCTTTTGTCTTTGACTTCCTGGATAAGGGTTATGGACCATGGCATATTCAAAGAACAGTTATTCTATTTTCTCAAGGCTTTGTCGTAAAGGAAGAGGAGCCAAGGAAACCTGAGAAATGTCTATTATCCAGCTGAAGCATCTATTCATACTATTGTGATAAGAATATGTGCTGAGTCGCTGACCAGTGAAGTCAATGTAAGTTCCTTGATATTAAATCCATAGTTTGTACAAGTGCTGTAGTCAGCACTCTCAGTTACATCATGCAGTGAAAGCATAAATAACAAGGAAAATTTCCCCTCAGAGAAACAGTGTTCTTATCTTCAGTATCTTATCTTGAAGACCTATAGTAAAGCAGGGAGACTGTTAAGGATTCTTGAAAAATCTCTCTGGATATCCTGAAGCAGGTCAATAGTTCTGAACCCAAGAAAGAAAATGATGATGAAGGTTGCAATATGAGCAACCTTGAAAGTTTCTTATTTTAAAAGAACCAGGACCAAACCCTTGTAGCAGCCTCCTCGTTGAAGAAGGAAACTGGGAGGAAGGATGGTTGTACTCAGATGCCTCGGATGTTTCCTTTTGAATTCAAGAATTTGGTGCAGAGTAATTGTGTTGGCAATGACTGGAAAAAAAAAAAAAAAATGGCATCGACCAAAAACTCTGCTGCCTATCAAAACTCACCATAGACCATTTGTGGATGCTAAAAGTGTGATATACCCTATATTATAAATAATATATGCTATATAATAACAATAGATAATATTATCCTTACACAGGGATGTGTTCCTACAGGCTTTGTAGTATAAAATTATAAATACGACACGTGTATTTTCACATCGACCAACATATGTTATATTCAGTATATTCCCTATATGTCTTATATTTTACATGCTTTATGTAATAATATTCAACTCAGGTTGGTACAAGTGGTACAAGTGAATAGGTTAGAGTGCCATATCTAAGGGGTATAGGTGATTTCAAGTTTATTGCATAACTTACTCATACTAATCTGCGCGAATAAAGTTAATTAGGTAAATGCTTACTATTGAGATATCACTCTTTCTCTCTAGTTTAGCTGATCTAAGCTCGTATAAGCTGTATTAGTAACCTTGTTTGTTCTATATATCACATTACTTGAATTTACACTTGTACTTTCTGACTAATTTTAGCCCAATCAACACTGTGCTTACTATCCGTATTGATTCACCATGCTTAAATAAGTTACCAGCTTGTTCAACATTATGGATATTACTTAACTAGTACTTTTATTAGAATGCTTGATTACGATATTCCCATTTGATTAGTAGTATAAGCTTGTAACATATTATTAGTACAATGGGTTTTCTCATTAGGGTTGCCTATTCTCTAAGCTTTGATCTGAATGGGTACCACCATCTCATATAGTAAAGATACAAGCTCATGTTCATGGAAGAATGGTGACTCTATCCTCTTAATGGCCTTAGTACTACCTATCTCTACCATTGACCAAGTTCCATATCACAGTTTGATTGTACGACTCTATGCATATAGATGAGGTAAAGGAACATTCACTATGCTCATATAGGAGTAATTAGGCATGTATGGATACTAAGTGCATAGTAATTATGATTTCATGGAATTTTCTCATAATAGAGCTTATCATAACAGTGTAATGGGTTTAATACTACATATATATAAGTGATAAGATTGGGATAACATAATCATTTCCATTACTTGGTGGTTATACTATCTGCCCATTTGTCCAGTACCATTATGAGATTTATTGTGTTCCATATCTATGGGAACAAAAGGGAAGCGATAGGATGGATACTCACCAATGGCACTCATTATCTAAAAATACAGGTATTCTAATAACATACGTATCTGCTTATTACTAGTACAATAACTGTGATCTACTTGACTCTGTTAATTACAGTTGTGATTATAAAAATGGTTATAATTAATAAGTATCCATAATAAATACTGATCAATGAGCTTAAGTAACACGTATATTAGGTAATAACAAGGAGTGTATAACCATAATCAGAGTGAGTGCAATATATGAGTGACAGTGAACCATATGATCTTCATAGCTTATTGAGTGTAATACCATATCTATTAGGATTAGAGCTTACATATAAAAGCATGGTTTCGATTGCTCTAAGTGATTCCGTAATAAACCTGTATCATATATGTACTGAGCTCGTGTATCTCGTGTTCATTTACTAATATATCATTACCTAAGTAAGTTTCATTATAGAGAAGGTGGTAGTAACGCATATTATGCCTATGATATCACCCTATCTAAGTAGTTAAGCAACTCACCGGTCGTAACCTCATATCATGCTAACTTAATCTGTCTGAATAGGGTTCCAATCATAACCTAACATGTAGTTGATCTGTGTGTTTCCACATCAATAACCCGTACATGTATCTGCTTTAACATTTCGATTGTTTCCATCTCTATTAGTAACACCTGTACCATTCACTAGTTACGTATGAATAAGAATAGATGTAATGGCGATCATAGGCTTGATAAAGGTGGAATCCTATCTGCTATAACTTCTACTCGTATATAAGAGAGACCTTCTTGCTTCACCTATTTTACATGGTATACTTATTGTGGAAATAGCCATACTTGACTAGTAGTGATACTTGGGCTTGTTATAAGATTCTAGTAGTCCACATGTTCATAAGATCAGTATTATATAAGATATACTATTCAATGGATTCACATGGTTAACCTTTTATAACGGTAATAAAAGCTCTTTTAGTATAGAGGTTTATCTCTCACCATGTTACATAATAAGCATGATAGTATTGTACTAATATGGAGTTAAGGGTAAAGGTTCAATATTCTTTATTAACATATCACTATCTTCACTGATTCCCATTGATTTTATTAACTATGAAGAGTATGACATAATCAAATACTAGCCTAACTTACAGCTTTGTAATCGTAATCACACATCTTACTGGTCATGTATATAGAGTGGTCATAGCCTATCCATGAATTTGTAAACTTTATTTTGAATTCTCTTAAAAATGAATTTTACTTGCTGGTACATGGATAACCATAAAGAACGGATGTTACTTAACTCTAGTGATATCGAATATATGCTATTGTTTGACTTTACTAGTGCAGGGATACCAACATGCCTTATGTCATTTAAAATATCATTGCAGGAATATGAAATATAGATCATAGCTCACATTATGAATGACGTCATGTATCAATTCATTTTATTCACATGTCCATATGATTGAAGGAAAAGAAATAGAAGAGTAACTACATTTTAAATATCAAAATGAAACATATAGTTGAACATGGGTAAAGCAAACGCATCATAGATAGAACATGTATGAACTAAACTAAGGCAGTATCTAAATGAAAAATTGTATTGGACATATTGATACATGTGTGGACAAGTGTTTTAACCGAGTACGTATATAAGTTCTGGGATCAATAACATTGATAACAATATAGATGTATATGCTGTAATATGTATACGAATGTTTACGTTGATAACAGTATATTTGGAATGTGTAGAGATTGTTATATGGGTAACAATTTGTTATGAACAATATAGGTGCATGTGTTGTAATGTGCGTACGAGTGTTTACATTGCAGATTGTGTACAAGTAATTGCTTTGCAGAATACAGATTTCAGAACCAAAATACGTGATGACAGAATCCCCAGAACAGTTGAGACTCCCGAGATTCCACGATAGGGTGTTGACCCTAGTCCTATTGGGAGGGGTGGAGGTGTTGCCCACCGGTTATCCTCTGATACCTGGAGTCATGGGAGGACTGTGCGAGTCACGCTCCCCTAGACGTGTGATGATGACTGCTGGATGCCTACAAGCATATCTGGTCGATGTAATCGACGCTGATATCCTTAAGGTCTATGAATGGATCAGTAAAACTGATGCCATGGCATATTCCTGTAGAGGACAGATAGGATGGGAGTGGAAGAGATTAGGAAGGATAGGATGATTTTAGAATAGTTTGAAGATTTGGTTGAGATGGGAAGTAACAATTAAATTGCAGATACATACTTATTCAAACAAAAAGTCAATCTTAAAAATCCGCCTTCTACAAACACTCTAATCTCTAAAATACAATCATTGATATGAGTATATGAAACCCTAACTTCGGGACGAAGTTTTCCGAAGGGAGGAAGTATGTAACAACCCACAACCTAAGTTCCTATTTCCTAATATTTAACTAATAGTTAAATATAATATACCAACATAAAGAAAAACTAACTTTAAAAGAATAATTAGAATAATTAACTAAAAATTCAAAGCACCCCGATTAAATACATTCAAATTAATACAATCATATCCTTTTTCATTTAAATGACAGCTGTTTAATACAACCTTATACATCTTATCCTCTTACATTCGAGTTACCTCTCATTAATATAATCATATGCTCTTATTCGAATGACCTCTCATTAATACAACCTTATCATATTACATTCAAAGGACATCTCATTAATGCAAACCATATCATTCGAATGACACCTCTTTGAAAACATTCATTTCTACATTTATGGACGTCTTATCTCGATGGAGTTGTGGCGGTGGGATGTTAGCTGGATGGTGTTGTGGCGGTGGGGCAGATTGTTATTTAATCAAGAAGACATGAAGGAGGGCGGGGGAGGGGGTCTTTTGTTGGGAGAGAAAAGGGAGAAGGCTGTTGTGAGGAAAAGGGAGAAGGCTGTTGTGATGAATTTGAGGAGGCTGTTGTGGTAAAATTTATCAAGGGTGGAAAGGAGACTCACTGTTCTCGGGATTCTGGGCACGGGGGCAGAGGAGGCGTCCTCTGGGTTTAGGATTAAATTCTAAATTGGCTGGGAGGAACATTTTGGTTTTGTAATCTGTCCGATCAGCTGGAGAGGAGGATCACGGGTCCAGGTATTCTGGTTTGGATCTCACCGTTTCCAGGTATTCCTCCTCTTAGCATCAGTTAGTTATTATGTTTCAGCATCAGCTAGTCACTGTGTTTTAGCATTTGCTGGTTACTGTGATTTTACTTAGAATTAACCTAGAATCATGTTTAAATTCTCTTTCAAATTAAATTCTGCTTAACTATTAGGAATCAGATAAGTGTTTTGATTTATATGATGAACAGAGACCTTACAGCTCCTGCTCCCAAGCAACCATGATCAATATCATATCAAGTGTTAAGATTATCATTTACTAGAGTCAAGGTGCTAACCTTCTTCATAGAATCAGGATCTCCAAAAACAATAGATTTTAGCCAAACCTCAAGTTATGCCACTATATCCAAGATCAACAATAAGTAGCCAAAGATGATCATCATGATCAAAATATTCAATACCAAGTGCACCATTTCATCATAGGAAACATAAACCCAAATCACTTTCATATGCATGAGCTATTTGTGAAGGAGACATTATCAACATACCATAGGGCTTATCTAGCCATCCAATTTTATAGCTGAAACATAACATTAAAATAATATACCATGCATACCTTGAAGTATTCAAATACCTGTGCAGCTTCTCATGGGAAACTTGTAGTGCTTGTCACATTTTTATCAATTGCCTCTTTACTTTTTCAGATCTAGCTTTTCTTTCCTGCATCTCAAATGATCCTCAAGAAGGATCCACTTATCACATCTCATCAAGGAGGTTAGATACATCCATATACTAAAATATGCATGCAGGACGTATAAGCAATGATAAAAACAATAATCATAATAATCAGATTCGTAATTCTAAACAAGAGTAAAGACACAAAGAAACATCAAGAGTCAAGGAGTACTTATCTTCAATGAGAGGTGATCCTCTCCCTCTTGAACTAGTCTTCAAGAGCCTTCACTATCCATATTCCACATAAGAGTGTTGCCTTCAATCAACTTTATTAACAACCAGTTCATCCAAGGATTCATCAAATCAATCCCAAGTGCTTCAACATCCTCACATAAACCATGCTAGGGTTCCATACATCAAATCTCATCTTCTCCATAAACCAGGGTTTCTCTCAAACCCTAACCATGAAATCCTCATGCACTAACTACCTAGGGTTTTCTTCATACCCTAGAATTCTTTTAGGTCTCCACCATCCTCTTCTTGCATCAATCAAAACTGTCTCCATGGGGGTGACCTCTGTGGATTTTCTTCAGCCTAGCTCTGGAACCATGTTAATTTTTCAGAGGGCTATATTGATCTTTGCTTTGATAGTTGCATTTTATCATTAACACATTAAGTTCACCCCATAGCATCATAACATTATTCAGATTTACATTATTATTTTTCATCATCATATGCAACTATGTAGAAATAACAATAACATCATCATCCATGCAGCGGAACATAAAGGAACATAGGAAGAAAAGCATGCACACATAGAGACACGAGGATTGGTCGGAGACTAGGGCAAAAACCACTATGGGGAAAACCCTTGCAAATTCTTCTTCTAGTAGATTGTCATCAAATGATTTAGCAAAAGAGAGTACAATGGTCCATATCTTTACAACAACTAGAATATCCATGAAAAGCATCCAAACATCAAAACCTCTAATTTTGATGATTGTGATATACTTTCACGCCCTGTATAGCATATTGTTGAACACTACTATCACTGAGTGGAAACTTCGGAGCACTGTAATTTCAATGAACCCAATACAATATGTACAATAATATAACCCAAAAACTTCATGAACCTATGCACAGAGGTCAAATATATCATAGACAGCTTGATTCAGCTTTTAGGCAACTTCAGGGACCTTCAGATAACAGTCAACAACAATCAAACCCAGAGCCGCTACCATAAGACTGCATGCCCACGACTTTAGGATATGAGCCGCTACCTTGTCTACAGCTAGCCCAGATCCACTAGTGTTAAGCCTGTGGCTCAGCCAGAAACCCTAATTTCAGAGCGACCTTCGGACCTCCATAGGATCTCTTTCTTTGTCAATGTATCGAATCCAATTAGATAGAAGAGAAAAAGATGATTGATGTTGTGATGTCCAAATGAGCTTGAGGTCTCTTCTATTTATAGGCTTCCATGAGGGTCCACTTGAGTTTGAGGTCGACCTAACCCAATATACATGAGTTAATAAATAAATTCAAAAACCAACTTCTTCTTTTCCAAATGAGGTGATTTTAGGTCGATTTTGGTCCTCTCGAAAAGAGGAATTCCAAGCAATCATATTCTTTGTCATTTGAGCTACCCAAGTGGAATTTGACCGCAGTTGCTTAAATTTAAAACATAATCCTTCATGGAATCAACTATATAAACCCCATTATGTTTATCTTCAAATGAAATCTAGATGGTTCATTTTTTGGTTCTGAGATTTGGGAGCATCTCCTCTTTGTAATTGTTTGGGCTATGGTATGAGACTACAGGATTATGTTTCGTATCGATTCAGGTCCTTCACTTATCTAAAATGGGTATCTCATAGACTCTCGCAAGACTATGATGTTTTATATATAGGACCCGCTTGCTCAAGCCACGAGACCCCCCTCGTGGGACCGATATGGACATGATCTCGCATCAATATAATTAACACTTGCATGACATATTTATACTATACCTTGTCTCAATTTAGCGATGTATAATCTCTACAATATATGGTGTCAATCCCTCTGCAACACACACACACATACATATATATGGTTTAGCTGTAATTTCTTAGGGTCTCATTGCACCTCTGAAATGGCTACAATCACTCATACGATCTCACATTCATATATCTCTCAGCATCATATTATTATAGTTAGGACAACAAATTTATGATATGCTCCTTTACATTGATAAACAATACGTGTACCTAGTTTGTATATTTGGCGTTCAATTTATGGCTCAGTGGTTAGGATCTCTCTTGCTAGGTATATCATCTCAGAGTGGCACCTCTTCATCGGTACAATCAACACCTCTTTGATGTAGCTAATAGTTCATGGTTTGGCAATCTGTATGGCATAGAACATTCACAATTTGGCATGTGATATAATTATATTATGTACAATATGATTCCCTGCATTGTATATGTGACATTGTCACAGTTATGTATGGCATCAATTCAACGAGTCCCACAACAACATGTCTCTCGCTTCAGTCATATGTATGTTATCGATTCATGTATAGAACAACATTGGTATCGATGGGTATCAACCTATATTCACAAAATTCTGCATTCCTATATGCTCTCAACATTATGTGTGGTTGTCACTGCACAATTAGCTCCAGTATGATATTTCTATGTTCTAGCTATAGCAATATATGCATGACTTCAACTCCAATAGTTGTATATATATGTAATAATCTCACATAGTAGTATGAAGAGGTATGCTATTAATGTTGAGATTTTGTGTATTTGGGGTAGCATCAGTTGTGCTCTAGCTCCCAAATTTTGAGGATGGACTAGAGTACACTTGAACTACAAGACCTAGAAATGGATTTGGGAAATTTCATCTGTTTTAGGAGATATTAAATTAATTAATTATTTTAATGTATTTCTTAAGTTAAAACTCGAGAAAATAAAATAATTAAAGTGAATTTAATTAAACATGTGATAAAATTGTTTTAAGTCACATGGATCAAACTTTCTTTTAATCTTAGCCATTGATTAAAGATTTAATCTTGGCTGTTGATTTGTCAACGAGAAAAGTATAATGGAAAGGCTTGGGGTCACTTTTAAAGACACACAGAGGTAGAGTACTGAAGCTAAGATGAGATTCTAGGGTAGGGTTTGCGAAGAATACTCAGAAGTGTTTCAGCTGCAGAGAGGGGAATTTAGGCCAAGGGGATGATCTAATCCCAGGGTCTAGAATACACAAGAGGCAAAGATCAGCTCAAGGACAACGCAGAAGAAGGCAGTAGTAGCAACAACAAGGACAGCGCACTCCCTCCATGGACAACGTGATTTTAAGCAAGAAACCCTCAAGGGTTATGCAGAGACCCTTCAGGGGCAGCGTAGTGACTACGTCACCCAGTCTGGGGTAACGCAGTCTCTTCCGGAGTAGCGCTGAGGGTTTGGAGGACTTCATATGCTGACACAGAAGCTTTTTAGGGGCAGCGTTGGGGTTTCTAGGCCGTAATCTTGACTGAGTTTTGTAAATCCCATTTGAGGGTGTGGATCAGTCATTATTTTGGCCCTAGATCAGCCAGTGAGCTGTAGATCTAGTATTTTCTCTATCAAGATTTCCAGATCTGGAACCCGGATTTGTGTATTTAGAAATATTCTTAATAGTAAGACCCTCAAGCAGCCAGAGACCAGTTTTCCCGCATTGGGTTTTTCCAGGGACTATTTGTCCAGAAATAACTATCACTTTGTCAATGTGTGCATGAACTTGTTCTAGATCTGGATTGGTAGAGATCTGCTATGTGTTTTGCTTCGATTTTAACTTGAATTTATTTAGTTAATAACTTATTTAAGTAGGAGGAGCATAACCAGATTAACAGTAATAATTTCTGCATAAAGTATAAGATTCAGAAATTTCTACATGGTATCAGAGGAATTGCAGATCTAGGAGGGTCACCAGCAGAAGACACTGAAGGTTCTAGTTGCAGAAAGCAGCTGGAAAAGCAGCAGAAATTCAGATCTGAAGGGACAACGTAGTTTTCAGAGGCAGATTCACGTAGAGGGAAGGGTCACGTTTTCCAGCGCTATGTCCTAGCAAGCCCACGCAATTACTGCGCAGAGGCAGCTCAGAAACAATGCTGGGTTGGTCTAAAGCCAACCGGTGTGATTGAGTTCTGAATCTATCAGATCCAAAAAAGATTGCAGAAAAGCTGCAAAAACTCAGAAGTGCTAGTGGGGTTAAAAATTCTGAAGTTTTCAGATTTTTAGCCTTAGCACAAGTGACAAAGAGCGGAAGGAGATCAGCTTCTCAGAGAGTTTCTAGCCAAAGGAAACTTGTAGTTTGATCATAGGATCAAAGAAGACGCTGAATCATAGTTGATTTGGTAGATTTCCAAGGAGGGAAATCAGTTGTCAGAGGGAGCAGAAGGTGCCTAGTTCACCAAGGGCCTTAGATCCATTTCTCTAACAAAGAGAAAAAGAAGTTCTGACACATTCTGAGCATATGGCTCCTCATGGACTGCATGATCAAGATAGGCTGGATGGCCTCTCAAACTTTTCAGTTTGGAAGGCAAGGATCCTGATACTCCTTGAGGCATACAATCTAATGGACCATGCAGAGCAAACTCTGGCCACACCGACAGATCTAGATCTCCTTTGGAAGCATAAGGAGGTTGCTGGACATGCAAAGCGGCTGATTATGGACAGTATCAAGGACCATATTGTACCACACATAGCTGAGAAGAAAACAGCTAACGAGATGTGGAAGGCCTTGACTTCCCTATATGAGGGAAAGTCTGTCCAAAGAAAGATGTTGTTGGAAACTCAGATGAGGTCCTTCATGATGGCCAAGGGAGAAGACATGGAGCATTTCCTCTTCAGACTGCAGTCAATCAGGGATCAATTGACTGCAACGGGTGCAACGGTGGATGATGCTGTGATAGTCAGGATTTCCCTCAATGCAGTCACGGATGAGTGGGAAACCTTTGTCCAAAGTATCTTGGGCAGAGCGGACCTCCTAGATTGGGACAACTTGTGGTCAATCCTGCGTCAAGAAGAACTCCGCAGATTCACCAAGAGGCATCACAACCTTGCATTGAGCAAAGTGAAGAAGGAAGATGAGGAAGATGCGGCCTTGGCATTGAAGAAGCAGCCAAAGAAGAAGAAGGATCTTTCAAAGATCAAGTGCTTCCAGTGTGGTGAAATGGGACATTTTTCCAGCCATTGTCCAGAGAAGAAAAGGGACAAGGAAGCATATTCTTCCAAAGCAGCTGGGGCAGATGATGGGTCAGTAGATGATGCAACCATGAGTGCTCATGAACCACGGAGGTGGCGTGACATGGACATGTAGAGAAGCTACATGAAAGAGAGGCGGGATCCTTGAGAAACTCATCTCCTGGATCACAGGCGAGCTACGACAGCCTGAAGACAGTAGCGGGATAAGTGGAGCAATGGGTGCATAGATCATAGATGAGGCAGAAGCAGAGGCAGATCTGAAGCCTGGGAGGAGCAACGCAGAGCAAAGCAGCAACAACATAGAAGCAGTAACAACGCAGAGGCTGATGTGACTTTAGCAGCACAGAGCAGTGCTACTTACGCAGTGTAGAGCTACAGCAGCACATAAGGCTTCAGAGGGACAGCGTAGTGCAGCAGCAACATGATAGATTTCAGCACAAGGGGCTGATGTGACTTCAGTAGTGCAGAGGGAGTCTTATTACGCAGGCAGAGCTGCAGCTGTGCATCGTTCTTTAGATGCCAGCACAGATCTGTAGCCTATCGAGCTTCGGTGATGAGGATGCATCCCATCTTTGACTTGTATGTCAAAGATTGGGCAAGAGATTCAGTTGTTTCTCTCAACAACTGAAGTTGCAGTGCAGCAGATCAACAGTGGCAGTGCTATGAGCAGCATAGATGTAGCATATTGAGAGGGAGTTGCAGTACAAAAGTTGCAGTGGCAGTGGCAGAGTCATGAGCAGCAGTACAGAATGGCAGCAATAGTGCAGAATTGAGTGGCAACAGGCCAAGCTTCAGCAGCACAGAACCAATACTCAAAGTCATGTAATGCATAGTGTGATGTATTGCTAGAGCACACCCTTGATGCTAAGAGGGAGTGTTGATATTTTTTGTATTTGGGGTAGCATCAGTTGTGCTCTAGCTCCCGAATTTTGAGGAGGGACTAGAGTACACTTGATCTACAAGACCCAGAAATGGATTTGGGAAATTTCATCTGGTTTAGGAGATATTAAATTAATTAATTATTTTAATGTATTTCCTAAGTTAAAATTTAGGAAAATATAACAATTAAAGTGAATTTAATTAAACATGTGATGAAATTGTCTTAAGTCACATGGATCAAGCTTTGTTTTAATATTAGCCATTAATTAAAGATTTAATCTTGGCCGTTGATTTGTCAACGAGAAAAGTATAAAGGAAAGGCTTGGGGTCACTTGTAAAGACACACAGAGGCAGAGCACTAAAGCTAAGCTGAGATTCGAGGGTAGGGTTTGCTAAGAATACTCATAAGTGTTTCACCTGCAGAGAGGGGAATTTAGGCCAAGGGGATGATCTGATCCCAGGGTCTAGAATACACAAGAGGCAAAGATCAGCTCAAGGACAGTGCAGAAGAGGGCAGCAGCAACAACATCAAGGATAGCACAGTTCCTCCAAGGACAGCGTGATTTTCAGCAGGAAACCCTCAAGGGTTACGCAGAGACCCATCAGGAGCAGCGTAGTGACTGTGTCACCCAGTCTGGGGTAACGCAGTCTCTTCCGGAGCAACGCTGAGGATTTGGAGGACTTCAGAGGCTGACGCAGAGCCTTTCAGGGGTAGCGCTGGGGTTTCTAGGCCCTAATCTTCGTTGATATCTGTAAATCCCGTTTGAGGGTGTGGATCAGTCATTATTTTGGCCTTAGATCAACCAGTGAGTTGTATATCTAGTATTTTCTCTGTCGGGATTTCCAGATCTGGAACCCAGATTTGTGTATTCATAAATATTCTTAATAATAAGACCCTCCAGCAGCCAGAGACCGGTTTTCCCGCATTGGGTTTTTCTGGGGACTATTTGTCCAGAAATAACTGTGTCACTTTGTCAATGTGTGCATGAACTTGTTCTAGATCTAGATTGGTAGAGATTTGTTATGTGTTTTGCTTCGATTTTAACTTGAATTTATTCAGTTAATAACTTGTTTAAGTAGGAGAAGCATAGCCAGATTAACAGTGATAATTTCTGCATAAAGTATAAGATTTAGAAATTTCTACAATTAACTTGACACAATATTTGAATATATATATAAGTGGATGTCAAACTCCAGTAGTATAATAGATATATGTGGCTTCTCTACTTTATATGTATGGCACCTCTACATAGTTTCTCAACGTATATTCATTGATCTGGAATTGTATACATAGAAGTGAGATCCCCTCTGACGGCGTATTCAGGCTACTGAGCTCAAATTATATGGTATCAAGGATCCTATATAGGAATGACGACACAATGATTTTGTTGCGATGTCCTCTTTCTAAGATATTAGTGCTTTTGCTATTATTGAATACTGTATTGTATGGGCAGTATTGATCTTGTTCACAAACGAAATTGTGAACAAGAAATGTGTAGACCCTAGGTAGCTTGATGTGTGTATTATGCCTCATAATATTGGAACTTTGTATCTCAGCTGGACAATTAATGAAAATCTAATAAAAAAAGAGGAATTTAATTCCAGGTTTTCCCTCTTGTGGGGTTTTTCCCTTGTCTCTGACCAATCCTGGTGTCTCTATGTGTAATTGTTTTTCTTCTGTTGCTCCTTTATGATTTGCTGCGTTGTTGTTGACATTGTTCTTTCTACATAATTGCATATGATGTAAGGATGTTATAATGTTGTGGGGTGAATTCAATGTATATGTGAATGATGAGAAGATATAATCATAATGCAATTATCTAAAGAAAAGAAAAATAGAGCCCTAAGAAAAATTAACAAAACCAGGTTATGGAGGAGTTGTCGAGGGTAAATCAGCAAATGTTGAGGGTTAGTTGATGATGGACATGATGCAACAAGCAATGGGCCTACATGCGCATAATCAACCCGAGCATGATCATGATGGTGATGGGGGTTCCAGAGCAGGAGGTCGAAGCCATCAGAAGAATGAGCATACATCCAGCAACCGCCGCATCCTCCCACATGTGGCCAACCTAGCCATCCCACTATTTCACAGTTCATGGATAAGCCAGAGAGAGATAGGGAACCAGATCCTTTTGCAGATGTGGTGCACTCTATGGTGACGGGAATCGATGAGTATGAGGGACTAGATCCCAATATTCAACATGTTATGTCTTTTGGGGAGTTTATACACCTCAAAGAGAGGTGCAAGACCGGAGTGGGAACGTCTCATAGAGGAGGACAATCGATCCAGGAGGTGCAGAAGGTAGTAGGAAACATCACAATTTCATATTTTGATGGGTCAGCTAAGAGCTCAGCCATAGCATGGGTCTAGAAGTTGGACACTTATCTCCATTTGAACCCTATGTGAGATACTGATGCTATTTGATTTTCCACCTTGCATTTGGTGGGAGATGGATAGGAGTGGTGGTATCATGGCTTGATCACTCTTGGGCACATACACATTCCTTCCTATACTGAGTTCACCAGGAGATTGATAGAGAGGTTTGATAAGAAGGACCCAGAGTTTCACTTTAGGGAGTTGGCACATTTGAGATAGACCAGTAGTCTGAAGGCCTACATATCAGTGTTCCAGCAATTGGTTGTGATGGTTACAAACATTTCATAGAGCTGGTTGATTATGTTGTTCATTGATGGGCTAACTGACCCCTTATGTGGATGGGTGAGAGCCTATTGGCCTGCAACCTTATTAGATGCTATCTTTAGGGCCAAAGTTATGATTGATGACTTGCCAAAGAACAAGGCCCCTATACCTGCTAGACACATTGCACCCTAAGGGGGCAAAGATACCAGACAAATACATAGGGAGGTTGGGTGTAGACAACTTGATAATGAGAATAAGAGAGACCTCCGTAGGAGGAATTTGTGTTTTAATTTCTAGGAGCCATAAGCACCCAGGCACAAGTGCACCAAGGGGAAAACCCATTATATTGAGGTGTACTTAGATAGCAAGCCCAATGATGAGACTCAGTAGGAGGTTGACAGAGGAAATGGAGGACTCCAGTCCATGGGAGGTGGAGTGCTACCACTACCACCACCACTGTAGGGAGGAGGACCGTTATTGCCTACCGGGGGAGTCATTGCATCATTTGGGGAGTTTCAGAGTATCTGACATTGAGGATCAGGGGCACAATACAGGGACAACGCGTCAGTATTGCTGGATAGTGGGGCTACCTGCAATTTCATTGATGTTTAGATGGTGGAGCGGAGAGGCATACACAGAGAATTTTAAGGGGTTTTCAGTACTGTTGCTTGGAGACCATACCATGCAGTGCATGAGATATGTTCCCAACTTGACTGTGGCCATGGGGAACCACTCGGTGATAGATCATTTCTTTGTATTTGATGTGTCGAACACTAATGTGGTGATGGGTTTCTAGTGGCTCTATTCTTTGGGGCGCGTCATTAGTCATTACTGATTGGAGGAAACTAGAGATGGAGTTCATAGGGATGGATGGGAAGCTAGTAGTATTGAGGGGCATGCACTTGTACCTGCCGCAAACTATATCAACCCATAGGATGGAGGTCGATTTGAGACATGGGGATATAGCATGGGCAATAGAGTTGCACATTTCTGAGACAGGGAATCAACAACAACCACATCTAGATATCTTGGCATTACTAGAGAAGCATCAGGCACCACTCAGAGACATTTCCCTAGTCCGTCAACCAAACAGAAATTTTGAGCACACTATATAGTTGGAGGAGGGCGTGCATGCAGTCATCACTACTCCGTATAGACATCCCAAGGCATATCAGGATGAGGTTGAGAGATCCATACAAGATTTGTTGGCCTTAGGACACATCAGACCCAGTTCCAGACCCTTTGCTTCTTCAATTGTGCTAGGGAAGAAGGATGGGACACTTCGCATGTGCATTGATTACAGGGCCATGAACAAGAAGGCGCCGAAGAACAGGTACCTGATCCCATGCATTGATGAGATTAGAGTAGCTAAATACTTCTCTAAGATAGTCTTGCATTCGAGATACCATTAGATTTGGGTGAGAGAGTAGAATATCTCAAAGACTGCATTTCGTTGCCAATATGGACATTTTGAGTTCTTGGTGATGTCCTTTGGGCTAACTAATGCACTAGCTACTTTCTAGTCTTGCATGAACCATGTGTCCTACAAGCAGTTTCACCAGTTTGTGCTGGTATTCTTTGATGATATTTTGATATATAGTAGGACGTGGGAGGATCATCTGCAATGCTTGGAGGAGGTCCTGCACATCTTGGAGGAGCAATAGTTCTATGCCAAGATTTCTAAGTGCAAGCTTGGATTGAAAAAGATGTTGTATATGGGACATGTGATTGGGGAGGATGGATTCAGGGTCCATCAGGAGAAGATCGGGGCCATTCTGGATTTGCCTACACCCAAGAATGTGATGGAGTTGTGGGGCTTGCTAGGTATATATACTTACTACATGAGGTTTGTGAAGGGATTTTCTCAGTTTGCTGCACCCATCACGAACATGACGAAGAAGGGAGCATTCCAGTGGACAGATGTGGTACAGGAGGATTTTGAGCACCTTAAGAGGGTGATGAGCAGTTTTCCAGTTTTTGCAATACCGAATTTTTCACGGCCCTTTGCATTAGAGTGCGATTCATTTGGAGAGGGTATTGAAGCAATTTTGACATAGGGAGGCCACGCCGGAAGATACAACCACATGAGAGATTCTATTATATCTATGATCAGGAGATATTTTCCATAATGCATGTGTTGGACAAATTATGGCAGTATTTGGTGGGTAACAGGTTCAAGGTGAAGACTAGTCACAATAGTCTTCGGTTCTTTTTTGAGAAGAAGGAGCTTCAAGAGAGGCAATAGAAGTGGGTAAGTAAGATCCAAGCCTATGATTTTGAGATAGAGTATGTCAAGGGAATGCAAAATAGAGTGGTTGACACTTTATCGAGGAGGCCTGTGACACTCTCATCGAGGAACATTACTCAAGACTGGAAGGATGACAGGTACAGGGTGATGGATGAGGTGATTTATTACAAGGATAGGATCTATTTCATAGTGGGCTCACAGTTGCAGGAGAAGATCCTGCAGGCAACTTGTGATTCACCTTTGGTTGGACATCAGGGGTTTTTCAAAACCTATAGGACCATCAGGGAGCATTTCACTTAGAGAGGCCTCAAGGAGGGTGTTCTGAGGCATTTTCGAGTGTGATGTTTGTTATAGGAACAAGGGAGAGCAGACACATCCATTTGGTTTATTAGAACCCCTTCCAATTCACAAGAGGAAGTGGGAAAACATATCTATGGACTTTATCACTGAACTTCGAACTGTGCAGGGGTATGATTGCATATACGTGGTGGTGGACAGATTGACCAAGTTTTCTCATTTCTTTGCCATCCTATCTAGATCCTCAACCTCACAAATAGTCGAGCTCTTTCTCAAGGAGGTGTTTAGGTTACATGGTCTCCCTAAGACCATCATCAGTGACTGTGACAACAAATTTATGGGGGTATTTTGGTAGGATTTATTCAAATTGGTGGGCACTAAACTCACTCCTAGCACTAGCTACCATCCCCAAAATGATACGTAGACAAATATTGTGAACAAGTGGCTGGAGGGGTATTTACAGAACTATGTGAGTGGGCAGTAGTGTGCATGGGTGAAGTGGATTCATTTGGAAGATTACTGCTACAATACCACTCACCATATTCCTATCGGTATGTCACCTTTCCGTGCTATTTATAGTTATGATGCATTATCATTTGACGACATGATTTTTGGAGACAAATGAGCTCTTGAGGAAAAGGATTGGATATAGGAGAGTGAGGAGATCTTGAGGGCTCTCAAGGATAACATGCAACACAGTGCAGAATCAGCAAAAGATGTATGGAGACCAACATCCTGGAGAGAGGCATTTCGAGGTTGGAGACTTAGTTTTCTTGTGTCTCCAATCGCACAAGAACTCAACATTGAAGCAAAAGGGAGCCAAGAAGCTCAAACCACATTTCTATTAGTCGTACAAGGTGAGTCAATGAATTGAAGAGGTGGCCTATGAGCTAGAGCTTGCTCCGGGGAGTAGGGTGCATAACGTGTTCCATGTGTCTTGCTTGAAACAGGCCTTGGGAAAACAGGTTACAGGCTACAACTACTAGGGATATTCCACCATTGGACGATGAGGGACACTTGATTTTGATACTTGAGGCCATCTTGCAGGAGAGGGAGAGGAGACTCATGAATAGGACTATCAGAGAATGCCTTGTCCGATGGAGGGACCTACCAGATGAGGATGCCACTTGGGAGGAAGAACATATTCTTCAACATACAACATTACAATTGCTTGAGGACAAGTAACATTTCGGAGGGGAGGACTGTCATGTCCCCAATTAATAATTTTGCCAAGGGAATTCCAAATTTTGAAATTTTTGTGATTAATAAGTATTTTTGGCTTATAAATTTAGGAAAAGTGGGTTGTGTAGGCTTAATTTATTTTTTGGAGAAAAATGGAGGCTCAACTTAGGAGAAAAGGAAAAATTAAAGTGGTAATGGGTTGTGGGGACCACTATAGGAGGGAAAATTGAACTCCCTAGGAAAATCGAACCACAAGGAAAATGTGGATGAGAAAGGGGGTCGAATTAGTGGAGCCCAAAAGGAAAGGGTGAGCAACAATTATAAAAGGAAGAGGAGAGCCTCATTATTGCATCTTTTGGTATTTCATTTCAGAATTGGAGAAATTGCTTGAGTTGCTTAGCCAAGCCAACCAGTGTTGTTTAGCACAAGGAATTCCTAAGCAGGAATTCCAACCCTTCTTCAGTGAACTTCGAGTGTCACTCTAGAAGTGGATTTGAGATCTGCATCCGGGCTTTGGAGAGCCATTTTCTCAATGATAATTCATCTATGTGAATTCTTAGAGGACACAGTAGCAGAATTCATGGAGCTTGGGAGAGCAAGCATTTGGTGGAATCCGTGTTACCACACAATCTAGCAAGGGTCTTAGGAGGGGTTCCAGAGGGACTATTACTAGAACAAGTGGCCACAATGGGACAAGTACCCACTGCCACCTCAGTCGATGTCCACTACTCTTTACAGACTTTCACCAATGGGAGGAGTCTCGGTACGAAGGAAATCACTATAAAGGGTGAATCAATGATGGATTACAATGTGATTTCCTAAGCCCATTCAAAGGAGAGGCTCAAATAATCGACTTGGTTGCTTTAAGAGCAAGATAAGGGCTCTCCAAGAAAGGCTCAAAGGGAGGCCTAGACCTAGGGAAAAAGGCTAGTCAACACAAGGGATGTACCTAAATCAAGAATTCCTAGAGAAATAGAAGGGCCTCTCTTAGGGTTTTGTGAGATAACAAGCATTCAAATGTTTGGTACCACAAGAGAGACCTAGGGGATCCAAGCAAGACATAGGGTTTGGGGTGATCATCAATAATATGACTAGGTCAAGCAAGGATGAGAAGAAAGGGTCAAAGAAAGGTGAAATTCCAACAATTTTTCAAGAGCGAATGACCCTAGCAATGCCACTAACCAAGGAAGGTGAAGAATATAAACGGTTTTGGAGCTAGGGCTTGAGATTTCTCTCAAACTAGCCATGGGAATTGCTTGAAACTTTGAGGGCACATAGAGGAAAGGACAACGTTGTAGTGTACCAATTTCCACCCCAAGGAGTTGTCTCTAAAGCAGTTCACACAAGGCCCTAGTTGGCCTTCGAGGGTTAGGGCTGAAAATAGAAAGAGAGGAAGAAAAAGGTTTTAAGGAAGGGTGACCACCAAGGAATTTGACTAGTGCCTATACCATTGGTAGAATGGATTCATGGGTGTTAATAGTAGGTTAAATTGACCTTCAAGGAGGCTAAAAGAGGAAGCCCTAACTACCCTTTCAACAATTACCTTCATTACATTAATTAATGGAGTTTCATGGACATATTATAATAAATTTTCCACTAGGAACATTCATTTCATATCACCAATGAGTAACACATGCAAAACTTCCCAAGATCAAAATTTCGCAGCATATAAAATCAATTAGGGCATAAATTTTCACTATGAGAAATAATTACATGCATTAGACATTTGCGTAAAAATATTCAATAGGAAAAGGCACTTACTAGACAATATGAAGTATACCCATCCATCAATAACGCATTTAGAAGCTCCAAAAAGATAGCAATATATCCATACATCAAAGTGCGTCCCAAAACATGCAAATTCTCTCCTAATATTGTGGGCCGAAATCCTCTAAAGAGGCTAGTGAAAATCCCAAGTGTGATGAGGAACTACAAATAAGGTCTCACCAATATATATGAGCTTCTCACAAGTTCAAATGGTATAATTTAGACTAATTATCCCCTAATTAATATTTTAATGTGAAAGTAACAACTAAATGGGTGACAAACCTCGTAGATAGCTCCAAAAACAAATGACAAGCCTCTCAAGATGGTCAAAATGATAAAAAAATAGCTAATAAATTCAATGGAAGGCCAAATCAAGTCCCTCATGTGCCATAATGAATAGGAGGGCTCCAATAACAATGATGAAGGGGGTGGCCCCTTAATCTCCAAGAAAATAACCTGTGATTCTCCCAAGTGGCTGTGGGGGCACAAATAATGGCCTCATGGGTCTCCAACTGAATCAAGCAAGCCTGTGCTCCATCTGTATGGGCTGGAAAAATGATGCAAGCCCTCCCTTGTCTCCCTAGGTGAGATAAAACCCCATTTAGGCCTTGGATAAAAAAGCCCAGAAAAATCTTGGGTAAATTCCAACTAACCCGGAAAGCCCCAATTAGTGCAAATTCCCCTATCCGCTCAGCTATCCGCACTACCTCAAATGGATAAAAAAAAGCCTAGAAAAATCTTGGGCAAATTCCAACTAACCCAGAAAGCCCCAATTAGTGCAAATTCCCCTTTCTGACCAGCTCTCAGCACTACCTCGAATAAGATAATTCATACCAAAATGATCCAACTCTTCAGTCCTACAAACCCAATGAAAAATCACTGGCTCAAATGAGAGAAATCTCTTGCAAAACCTTCGACAAATAAATTGGGCTCTAGGAAATAAACTCAAGCCACAAATAAACTCAGACCCAATATATAAACCTGGATCTGGCAAATAATTACAATAATACGGCCTCAACAAATAAAATTTCTTCAGAAAAATATCCAAAAGAAATTTTGCCGAAATTTTAATAAATTCCAGCAAAAATTGGATAGCTAGTAATCACAATTTTTATTAAAAAATGTCACAACAAGAAACCTGACCAAATTTATTAATAATAATGAGGAATAATATCTTCACCAATAATTCAATTGCTACAAAATAATTCTATCCAACAAAGAAATTCAACCCACAAATAATTTCGTCCCAACAAAATAAATTTGGTTCAGCAAAATAATATTGGCCCAGCAAACTAATTTTTGCCCAGCAAGATGAATTCAGCCCAACACAATAATTCCTTCCTAGCAGAATAATTTTAGCCCAACAATAAATTTGGTCCAACAATTTTCTTTTTACACACCTACAACAATTATCCTCTGGCAAATAGATTAAAAATTTTAATCCACAAACATTGCTCCTTTCTTTAGGAACAATATGACAACTTTGACTTTAACCCATAGCTGGCCAAAATCATGCTTTGATACCATTGTAATGGCCCAAATGATAAATTTGT
This sequence comes from Pinus albicaulis, assembly GCA_034641835.2. NCBI lineage: Eukaryota > Viridiplantae > Streptophyta > Pinopsida > Pinales > Pinaceae > Pinus > Pinus albicaulis. Next base: position 1,187,154,126 of record CM076570.1, on the reverse strand, counting down.
TGGATATTACTTCAAAAATTATGTCACTAATTTAAATAAACAATGTGCAAAATTTGAACCAGAAATCAATAACAAATCTAAAAATATAAACTGCAACTAAAGAATGAACAAGATAAATGTGTAGAATAATTCAACCTTATTTCATTTTATGCAACACATATCATATGCTAGTACAATAATATGGATATCTTCCCAATATCCAGGCACGCGGACTGTTAACGACAGCTCCTACGTTTAATGACGCCGCAACACGTCTCTAGCCTAGACCACTAAATGTTTGCGTTAGTTCCAATGCTCCTTAAGGTAAATTGAGCAAATTTTAGTGTTCATCTTGAGTCAAGTTTCAGTTTTGGCTCAAAGTCGATGTCACCTGAATCCTTAAAGTGCAAGCCAAACGAAAAAAAGAAAATTTTCCATTTTGTTGAAGCCTAAACTATTTTAGGGAAGAGATACAAGAAAAAAGTGCAATCAATGTAGCAACAATAATGCTCCCCACACTAGCTCAAAGCTAAGAAATGCAATTCTTTTCAATTGAATTCACTTTTCCCAAACAAACGCAACTTATTGAAAAACAAAAAATGGCTTTTCTTTCCCACTAAGATGCACAAAGATTATTTTTTATTTTGCTTTTCACTTTGAAATACAATCAAAAGCAAAACAAATGAACGAAAGAAGAAATGCAAATGCTTCGCTTTTCTTTCAATTGAACAAAACAAAAATCGCTTTAAAACACAAGAAATGAAATGCTTTCCACTTCTCTTTTTCAAAACGATGAAAACAAGCCAAATCAATACTAAAATAGAAATCACTTTCAAGTTCTTCTGAATTTGGACAAAGGACACACTCTTCTAGACACCTGAATCAAACAATTTGTAACCCGATGTTTGACACTAAGTCAAAGGTAATATCAGATATGCAGTGCTGACCAGTGCATATGACAAAACACTTCGAATCAAGCCACGAACAATGCGATAAAAGGTGTTTGAAATGGTGAAAAATCTCCCAACTTACAAACAAATCAAAGAGACGAAGATGCTCAAAGAAAACAAGTAAGTCAAACACACAACAAGGAGGTCATTAATAATCTACAGACATCCTTCAGAGCCCAGGACACACTGGAAAATCAAGGAGAAACCCTAATTGTTCCTAGAGCTAGGATCAACGCTTCTGTGATAAGCAGAAGGGTGCTGAGAGGCAAATCGGCGTGGCTGTGCCAGCACTACTGTGTAATCAGAAAGCACGTTGATTGCCAAAAACAAGGAAAAACACAAAGGGGTTTCACACAGACACCAAACCTGACACAACAAAAATACAATCAAACCCTACACAAACTAACAAAGGCCTAAGCAGGCTTAGGTTTCAGCAATCGGTCAAACTGATCCAAGATCAGTTCGGGGAAGGAAGGCTAACAGGCTAAGCTCCCTAATGGACTCGCCAATTTTGTTGTCAATATAAATCCCCTCTGCAGACAGAGGCGGTCTCTCTAGCCCTAGAGTGGTCTAGCAACACAAGATACGTTCTAATACAAAGCTCTCTTAACTAACATTTACAATGCAACAAGAAAATATATAGAAGTACCTTTTTCCCAATGCTACACTTGATCCACGATTCTTTGAGGCCCGCTCCCTGCTACTGATGGCACGCAAATACCTGTGGATGATCAAGAGACAACAACAAACATAATACAATACATAATAATTGAAAACATTAGCTATCTAGTAGATCAAGGAGTACCAGAATATTTGCATAAACATTTAGACAAATATAGAAAGCAAAAATCAGATGTTACTATTGATAAATATAAAAGGAGAGCTTACAACCCAGGCCTTGATGTTGGAGGCCTCCTTTGGTGAAAATCTGACTCCTTCACCGATGCTCTAAAGCATTCCTTTTCCCGAACACTTAGGCGTTATCACAATGCTAGGATGCAAGGGAATGAGATTTCAGACGAGTGTGACAATGACCCTGTAATATTACGAATAGGAAATAAACAACAATACAAAGCAACATAAGAAAAAACTATAGCTAATAGAGATACACCATGAAAATCACTGCAAACATTTCAAAAAAGCTGAGCCATTTTATTATAAATATGGAAATAGGGAATGAGTACAAGAATGTGATCAAAATGATGGCACCTTGGCTTGCTTAAGGCAAGCTGAAAGAACTCTCCAAACCCTGCTATGGATGGTTGCTTCTCCTCTGGACTACGTAACTCCCTGAGTTGTTGCTGCTTTTGGTTGGAATGGAGCTGCTCTTTGGGGTTTTTCCCCTACTCATAAAAATATGTATCTTTGGCTATGAACTCTCCTCCCAAAACCCGGAAAAACCTAGGAAGGAATTCTGGAAAGGCTGACCCCGGAATTTGACCCCCTTGGGAAAATTACGCACTCTTGGTGAGTACGCTGTCCTCTGAACTGAATGGTTGAAAAATTTGGCCTCTCTCTTCTCCAAAAGACAACTTGTGAAGGGTTGATCCCCTCACACTTCTCCCGAACTGAAACTACTGAATATCCCTCTCTCCCGGGGCTGCCCTCCTCCAAGACTGCGTAACCTCTGTGAATGACTGTGTTGCCTGAAGACAGCGTAACTCCTGGATGGATGGTTCTGCATTCTCTGCTCTGAAAACTGAAGGTAAGGCTCCTCACCTGAGCAGGCACTCAAAGTCCCCCGAGTTTGAGGTTGGGATCTCCACTTGGAGACACCCGTGTGATGAACAACACTTGCAAACTTAGCTAAATAGCGTAAACATGCTCAATATTTGTTAGACATAATTATGAAGATGCATAATAGAATGAATGAGAAGCTAGGCCCTCACTCCCTTTTATGCTTGAGACCCTAACATTCCCTTCGGCCCCACTGTCCTGCGCTGTCCTTCGTTTCCACGCTACCCTACCTACTTTGCGTTGCCCTGGCCCACGCTACCACTAGGTTTCCTGGCCTACGTTGCCTCTGCAATGTCCCTCTCCCTGCACTATCACTTGTACCCCTGGGCCCCACGCTGAAAACATTATATTGGCTAAGTGACTTTAGGGAGTTTATTTCTCCTAAGTTGGGTTATGGGTCCCAACAACCTTTTATTTATGGGTGAACATTAGAAAAGAAAAATCTGAGCAAAAATTAATATTGCCAATTAACTACTGCTAATTGGGAATATTATAGTCCTCCCCGCCAAAATGTTTCTTTTCCTCAAGCAACAACAAAGATCGATGCTGCAGGATCTTCTCACTCTCCCAAGTGGCATCCTCATCCAGAAGATTCCTCCATCTCACCAAATACTCCTTGATTGTCCTACTCCATAGCTATCTCTCCTAGGTGTCTAAAATGGCTTCTCGCTGTAACACCAAATTCCCCTCATCATTTATAGGTGCAAGCTCCCCTATTGCAGTCACCTGCTGCCCCAAAGCCTTCTTCAGGCATGATACATAAAAAATGTTATGTATCCTACTCCCTACCGGTAACTCCAACTCATAAGCAACCTCTCCTACCTGACGGATCACCCTGTAAGGTCCATAGAAGCGGGGTTTAAGCTTCTCGGCCCCCTTCTACGTCAGCGTCGACTGCCTGTAAGGCTGAAGTTGGAGGTAGACCAAGTCACCTACCTCAAACTGTCTCTCTACCCGCCCTCTATCTACATACAACTTCTACTAGTTTTGTGTTGTGGCTAAGTTGTCCTTAAGAGCCCGAAGTATATCTTGGTTCTCTTGGATCAAGTCCTTGGCCCTGGGGGCCTTGCTAGCTCCAAACATAACATCAGCAAAAGTTAGAGCATGATATCCATACAAAGCATAAATGGGAGACATACCGATAGACATGTCGAAAGTAGTGTTGTAGCAATATTCTCCCAGGTGAAGCCAACGCAACCATGCCTTTTGCTGTCCCATGACATAGTTTTGCAAGTAGCCTTCCAGCCACTTGTTCACTATCTCCGTCTGCCCATCCGTCTGTGGGTGATAACTGGTATTAGGAGTTAACTCTGTACCCACCAAACGAAAGAGCTCCTGCCAAAAGCCACCCATGAAATGGCTGTCTCTGTCACTGACTATGGTCTTAGGAAGACCATGTAATCTGAAAACATCATGGAAAAATAGCTCGGCCACTTGTGAAGTTGTGTACCTCGCTGATATGGCAAAGAAATGGGCATACTTTGTTAGTCGATCAGTAACCACAAAAATGCAATCCTTGCCCTGTACTATGGGCAATCCAGTAATGAAGTCCATATAGATGCTTTCCCACTTTCCTTCCGGAATGGGAAGCAGCTATAGAAATCCGGCAGGGTGGCTCATCTCCCCCTTGTTCCTCCGACACACTTCGCACTCCCTGACATGCTGAAGTATGTCCTCCTTGAGGCCTCTCCAAGAGAACCTCTCCCTGATGGCCCTGTAGGTCTTTGTGAACCCCTAGTGGCTTGATAGCGGAGAATCATGGAATGCACGCAATATCTTCTCCTTGAGCTTAGAATCCCCAGTCAAGAAGATCTTGTCTCGATAATAGATGACCTCATCCATCGCCCTATACCTGTCATCTGAAATTTGGCCGCCCAAAACCTCACAAGCAAAGTGGTCTTTGGAGTACTCCACCAGCTGTTGAGCCCTGCAGTCTACATCTAGGCTCATCAAGGACAACCTTGCTGGTCTGTGTGACAAAGCATCTGCCACCACATTGTTCTTCCCTTTGACATACTCAATGTCAAAGTCGTAGGCTTGAATCTTACTGACCCACTTCTGCTACCTCACCTGCAACTGCTTCTGCTCAAGGAAAAATCGAAGGCTGTTATGATCAGTCCTCACCCGAAATCTATTGCGTACCAGATTCTGCTAGAACTTGGCCAATGCATGCATAATGGCCAAGATCTCCTTGTCATATATCGGATACAACCTCTCATGCGACACTAACTTTTGGCTCTCGAAAGCTATAGTGTGCCCCCCATGCATCAACATTGCGCCTACTCCTTCCCCCAAAGCATCACACTCGAGAATGAAGGGCTGCGTGAAGTCTGGAAAACCCAATATCAGGCAGCTACTCATCACCTCTTTGAGCCTGTCAAAATCCCTCTGCGCAGTATCAGTCCAGCCAAATGCCCCCTTCTTGGTAAGATCTGTGAGGGGTGCAGTAAGTTGGGAAAACCCCTTGAAAAATTTCCGGTACTTGGTGCAAATGCATACAAATCCCTGGAGCTCTGTCACATTCTTCGGTTCCGGCCAATCTCGGATGGCCCGAATCTTATCCTCATGGACTCTCACACCATCCACACCAATGATATGCCCCAAGTAGAGCTTCTTTGTCAACCCAAACTCGCACTTGGAGAGCTTAGCATAGAAATGATGCTCCTCCAAAATATGCAGTACAGCCTCAATGTGCTGCAAGTGCTCCTCCCAAGTGCAGCTATATATGAGGATATCATCAAAGAACACGAGCACAAACTTCCTCAACTTACCACGGAAGATGTGGTTCATGCAAGACTGAAAGGTGGCCAGTGCGTTGGTTAGCCCAAAGGGCATCACCAAAAACTCGAAATGGCTATAGTGGCACCTGAATGCAGTCTTGGAGACGTCCTGGTCCCTCACATTGATCTCATGGTACCCCGACCTTAGATCGATCTTGGAGAAAAACTTCAATCCCCTCAGCTGTAATATCCCCAATAGGAAATAGACAGCAATACAAGCATACAACTATATAGAAAAATGCCGGAAATAGAATATAAAGCAAGTACACATAAAATGCCAGGAATGCGAAGCCATTTTTTTAATCTGAGAATATAAATGGGTACAATGGATAATCAGAATAAGAGCACCTATCCTTGCACAAGGCAAGTGAAGAACCCTCTCAGAAATAGGAAATGGCTGCTACAGAAACTGCGTCCCAGCTACTGGAAGAAACTGCCGTAAACTGCTGCTGCTGGAATGAACTGGAACTAGGGGCTGATCCCCTCGCCGGAATGAGCTGAAAATCTGTAGATCACTTGTACTCACTGCTCCCGACCAAACCCAGAAACCATGAACAAAATGGACCACCTCTGGAAATCACCCCAGAAGCCCTCCTCAAGGAAAAACGCTGTCCCTCCAGGCCCAGCGCAGATACCAACTGAAATATACTGAGATGGGGCCACAAACTCCTCAGGAAACTCTCCAACTGATAAACGCTGAACCTCCACACCGGAATAGCACTGAATCTCCTGCAGAAATTCCCACCACTGAACTGCTCCACTCAAAATGCGTCCTCCCTCCAAGGACTGCGCAGTCACCCAATGAAGCTCAGCTCCTCGGCAAAACACCCAACCAAATCACCTACTAAAGACTAAAGAAATACCTTGCCCGAGCAAGCACTCGAAGTCCCCCGGGGCCAAGGGTGAGATCTCCGACCGGAGACACTCAGTCGCACTAAACAGTGCTGCAGACCGACTAAACAGCCAGCGTGCTCAAGTAGACAGAAGTTTAGCTCAAAATATCATCAACATCAATAATGCCAAATGGAATGGCTCTCCCACCTTTTATAGTGCTAGCTCCCCTCAAAAACCCTAACGTGGTCCCCTCTCTCCACGTGCTCCTCCTAAGTCTGCGCAGGTGCTCCTAGAGCCTACGTGAGGCCTCCCTCATACGTGGTGTGGACCCCCAAGGCTTCCCTTTAAGTCATAACGTTGCTCCTACTAGGGAAGTACTTTATTTTATTAAAGTGAGTTGACCCCTCTTTCTCACTTTTATTTATTAATTAGCTATAGGCGGCAAAACTATACAAAAATAAAATATTCCAATTAGCGGTGCTAATTAGGAATATTACAGTCTCCCCCGGCAGAACGTTGCTTGTCCTCAAGCAACTAAAGTGATGGATGCTGCAAAATCTTCTCATCCTCCCAAGTGGCATCCTCATCCAGCGAATTCTTCCACCTCACCAAGAATTCCCGGATCGTCCTGCTCCGCAGCTGCCTCTCCCTGGTATCAATAATAGCCTCCGGCTGCAACACCAGATGCCCCTCATCATCCGTGGGTGGTAGCTCATCGGTGACTGTCACCTGCTGGCCCAATGCCTTTTTCAGGCATGATACATGAAAAATGTTATGGATCTTGCTGCCTTGGGGCAGCTCCAACTCATATGCAACCTGCCCAATCCTGCGTATCACCCTGTATGGCCCATAAAAACGGGGCTTAAGCTTCTCAGCCCCCTTCTGCTTAAGTGAAGACTGTCGGTATGGCTGTAGTCGCATAGACCAAGTCTCCTACCTCAAAGTGTCTCTCCACCCGACCCTTATCAGCATACAACTTCTGCTGATTCTGCGCTGTGGCTATGTTATCCTTGAGAGCTCGGAGGATATCTTGGCTCTCTTGGATCCAGATCTTGGCTCTCGGAGCCCTACTAGCACCAAACAACAGGTCCACAAAAGATAAAGGATGATATCCATACAAAGCATAGAAAGGTGACATACCAACGAACATGTGATGTGTCGTGTTGTAGCAGTACTCTCCCAGATGCAGCCACTTCAGCCATGCCCTCTGCTGCCCACTAACATAGTTACGCAAGTAGCCCTCCAGCCACTTGTTAACTATCTCTGTCTGTTCGTCCGTCTGGGGGTGATAACTAGTGCTCGGCATCAACTCTATCCCCACTAGCCGAAAGAGCTCCTGCCAAAATCCGCCCATGAAGCGGCTGTCCCTGTCACTGACAATGGTCTTAGGTAGACCATGCAACCTGAAAATCTCCCTGAAGAACAGCTCGGCCACCTGTGCTGCCATGTGGTGTGCGGATATGGCGAAAAAATGAGCATACTTTGTCAGTCGGTCAATGACGACAAAGATGCAGTCCTTGCCCTGCACCATGGGCAATCCTGTGATGAAGTCCATCGATATGCTCTCCCATTTCCCCTCTGGAATGGGAAGAGGCTGCAACAACCCTGCCGGATGGCTCATCTCTCCGTTGTTTCTCTGGCAATCATCATCACAGGACAAGATCCATACCAGAAAATAGATGTATATATATATGTCAAATGTTTGCATCGGTGTGCATCATAAGTTCAAAAAAAAATATGTATGTTTCGATTACATCCTGAGACATCATGTCTCCCAAAAATATGCAGAAATAAAACCTAGATGTCTACTCGACATGACACTCATGATAACACGTCACGGCCCGTACAAGCCGCCTTAGCAAGCGGTGGACACAGTTTGACACCCATGCAGTGTGTCTCTGGTATGCACGAGGAACATCATCGAATCACGCATAGTCCGGGATCCTACGGGAGATTCCCTCCAAGTTGTGTATGATTTCCTCCTCCTCGCCTCCCTCACCATGAGGGGATATATCAAAATCACGAGGAATCCCCCTCGCTATCGGAGACATACCTGCAGGTCTCTCTGGGCAAAAATCTGCAATTACATGGATTAATGTCAGAACATGCATAGAAAAAAAATCATGCTACTCATGAAAACAAAAAATGAGTTTTACCTAATACTTCTTCCCAATCCTCTCCTTCTGGGAGCGGGAGATCTGCATCACCAGTGAAATTTGTACCAGAGTAGGGCCAATCCTCCACGACGATTAGCTGTCTCCGGAGCCACTCAAAGAACTACGGTCTCCAAGACATCTGTTGACCGCTCCCTAACCTTCGCATCAGAGCTACCCAACGGGCCATCCGTGGCTCATGGGCTGGTGGTGTTGGAACTAATACCTCCTGACGTTGGAAGATTGGTAGTCGTTCCAAGATGAACGATACCAGAAGGGACCCATAACTGAACTGCTTTAGCTTGGTTTTCTTGCACTTTGTCAGTTGACGCTTCATGTTGATTGTCACTGCCTCTGCCCAATTGAAGAGGGTCGGTGCCATGCAATCTATAGCGAGAAGTAGTTGTGTCTTTGTGGCCTCATGCGGCGCCTGCGATCTTGCAGCTTTTGTGATGGTGTGCAGCACTACCTTTAGTGCCAAGTCCGAAATAGTTTTGATATCCACTTTTCCGCTTCCCGATCCTTTCCTTGCCCCTGGACACACCCTGTCAATTACCATACTCATGTTCTCCATTGAGGGCCGGGTGCCGGTAAGGATTGGTACTGCCCCCCTCCGCGACAGTACGGTTATGAAATAAACGTCTGAAACTTCAATCTCTAGTTCTTGGTCATGAATGATGAACTTTTCCTGATCAACGTCCCAGACACTGATCAAGTACTGCAACAGCTCTGGTTGAGCTCCGAGACACAGTGTCAGAAAGAATTTCTTGAGCCCGCAATCTATGAGAGCTTCCATGCATCTTTCATTTTCCATGGCAAGTTCATCTTCTTCACTGTGTTCTCGTTCTTTCCATTCAATCACCATTTTGCCGCTTCACACCTGCAAAAACATTCATATGACTGTCATTTGCCAAATTCTAAGCTTTTGAAACATTAATTTGGGCCTCCTTGTCTACAGTTACAAGCTAAAATTGACTGTTGCGGTTGGCGCGACCTAGTTCAAATTTTAAGATGATTGGCACGGGTCTGTGCCCGATACCCACGCCAACTGCCGCGCCCTAGTTTTTGCAATTTCCCCCATAGATCTCCAAATTTGGGGTTGCAGGTAATGAAATTACAATCAAAATGCAAGAAAGGATGTTAGCTCTTACTTGGAACTGACGGATTCGAGATTGGTCTTCCGGATTGCCCACTGTCGCCGCCGCAAGATCATAGTGCAAAAAAGGTAACAATTTCTCACAAGAGGTAAAAGTGAAAAGTAATTTATTTTTTACTATTTTGGCATATTAATACTTTTCAGAACCCTAATTAGGTTTTAAAGCATATTTTTCGATTATTTCGCTATGTTATTTTGAGAAATGGGTTTTACGTTTGTCTCTTGTGCAACGATAGGTTTTCAATGTAACAGCGATGAAGTAACGAGTTGTATTTTATACTTTTTCGGACTCGGTAAAAACACGAAAAAGTCACTGTTAGAGTCATCTTTCAACTCTTTTTTGACTCTCTAAACACGAAAAGATTGTCGAGACTCTTGTCGTTTTGAACTTGCTAAATGGTTGTGAAACGATATGTACCCAGTATACGTTTACCCCTTTTTCGGGTTGGGATAGATTATTTACGAAAAAGGAATACCTTAGCCTATCGTGACTAAGAGGTTCTCTCGGACACAGTTTTCTACCTTTTCGGATCTGTGAGACTATCTACGAAAAGAGACTGTTGGAGTTTTCTTTTCTGCTTCTTTTCAAATTCTCTAAACATGAAAAGATGTTGAGTTATTCCTTTGTCAAACTTGTTAAACCCTAAATGACATCGAAAATCGTCACTATGACGTAACCGAGTTCCTCCTTCCTAGGGCTCGTAAAATGTACTAGGATGGATTTTTCCGAGGGACAAACTTACATGACAAGCATATGCTATCCCCTTCAAGCTTGTTTTCCAAAAATAATTGGGGTACTCGCCAGCAATGGTGGGGAAAAATGGAACCCGTTCTCAGTTGTGTTGGTAGTATGTCGCTCTTAAACATGACACTCATCTGCATTCGTGTCGAGTTGGGGACATCTCATTTCGTCATTTTTGCTTCCATGGGTTTGGGTAATCTGTTTTGACCTCTCATCTGCTCTTTGCCATGTCATCGTGACCTCAGATCCCTTGATGTCAAATATTGCCAAATCCAGAGTCGTGTCGCTGATATGTTCAAGAGAAGTTTCCGATTGCAATTTTCAACCTCCCTCTAATCCTCTGTTTAGTCCTGATTCACTATCATCATGTTCCTCTATCTCGTGTCGATGATGTGGGAAACATTATGGCCCTCCTTCGACCTGGTCGCTTCCTGTCGACTTCAGCTCATTATCCAGGAATTTGATCTAGAGACTCCCTTCTGGTACCTTGGAGCTTGCATGCCTCAATGGCAAGTTCTTCGCATTCGATGATAGGTCCATATCGTTGGCCTTCGATCGAGTGATTATGCAAGTGTTCAATGCCAGATCACTGTTCACATTCTGTGGATTCTACCTGTTGTACCTTGAGAGCCATTGTCATTATTGGTGGTTTCTCTCGCGCCTGTTAACAACTTTCATTATTGGCTGGTAATCAAGTGACTTCCTTGCATGTTCGACTTCAGATCACATATTCGCATGCTTGAATTTGTACTTGTTCGGGTCGAGATGGAGCACAAGACCCTGGGTTTTGTCTGATAAGATCCAAGCTGCGAGATATTTTGGTTTATCATGACTATATGCATGACTCTTTTGATTGGATGGCTGCGACCATAACCGAGTCTATTTGTTGATCCTTTTGCTGGATGGCTGCGTCCATACCTCGGATCTCAGTTTTTATATACTCGATTATGGATGGCTTCACCCATGCCACATGTTCATGTATCAGAGATATCAATTGTATTTGTACTTGCAGGTCTTCCGACAGTGGTGTTTGGTTCGAACACATTCTTGTAAAGCGTTTCACCCCTCCCTCTCTCTCGGACCTCATGCTTTAGGGGGCATCTGTTACACAGCATTTTGTCACCGTCCCTGCAATCCCCATCCCGCACATTGGAGGACCATTTCTGTGACTTATATGAAGTGTCATGCCTTGCAAAGAGTATCATTGCATCCCTTTCCATGAGGAGAACATTTCCTCTGTTGACTTTTCCATGAGAAGACCATAAAAAATGCATGTTTTTGGGTTGGCGCTGGCAGGCCGTTATGCCCTCGCGCTGATGAAGGAAATTAACACTGGGCCCATTGGCGCTTTTTTCCCAGTGAGCTACCGGTGCCAAGCTGTTTTTGGAATTTTTTTTAAATATAGAGGCGAAGTTTCCATGCTAACTACTTCGTGAGTGAGTCATCTTGGGTTGTTCGACTACATAACCACGAACACCTTCCTTTGGCCTCTTGTTTCCACCTTTTGGGGGAACCTCCCAAAGGATAAGGCCTCCTTACACCATTTGAGGGATCCCAACCTCCTCCTCTCCCTCTATAAATAAACCTATCTCACATTGATGCAGCTAGCTGAATAACTGAAGAGGATTTGCTGAACATTTTGATAGTTGGTGAGATAGAGCAGAGAGAGAGACCCTTGTTGAGAGAGAGCTTAGTCTTTTGCCTCGCTACATCCAAATTCCCTGACGAATGCTCGAGACGCACTTCGACTGGACCTGCTGAAGGAGGCTGCGGCGTCAAGGCTGCGGTTGTAATCTCTTTCTTTCTCTTAATATATGCATGACTGATGTCTTGGTTCCCATCTTGTGTTGATGTGATTTATTTTACACAATACGTTTAATCTTCCTTGACTAATTAGCTAGTTATGAATGCAATTATTGTTATATATGTTTCTTTTGTCCTTTGATCTTTGTGCAGACATTCGAATACCATTGCTGAAGGATCGCGACATGTCCGGACAAGAATCAGGAGACCTTTGTTGTAGCTGCGACAACCGCGTTGGACTACAGGTAGGACAATCTATCCCAACTCGTTTCATTCGTTAACTAGGAACCAACACATTAGCATGTCCTCTTGCTGCTAGACCCACCCTAGGGCTAGAGGGATCGTCTCTGTCCGCAGAGGGGATTTACCTACACAACACCTATCCAAATTTTCAGTTTGGAAGACTAGGATCTTGATAGTCCTAGAGGCATATCATCTAAAATACCATGCAGAACAAGTTCTGGAAACACTGACCGATGCAGATCTCCTATGGAAGCATAATGAAGCTGCTGGGCATGCCAAGCGGCTGATAATGGATGGAATTAAGGATCATATTCTCCCACATATAACTGAGAAGAAAACATCTAATGAAATGTGGAAGGCCTTAACTTCCCTATATGAGGGAAATTTTTTCCAAAGGAAGATGCTATTGGAGACTCAGATGCAGTCATTCATGATGACCAAGGGAGAAGACATGGAAAATTTCCTCTTCAGATTGCAGTCGATCAGAGATCAGTTGACTGCAGTAGGTGCTAAGGTGGAAGATGAGATGATGGTCAGGACTGCTCTCAATGCAGTCACAGATGAGTGGGAAACCTTTGTCCAAAGTATCTTGGGTAGAGTGGACCTCCCAGATTGGGATAGCTTGTGGGCAATCATGCGGCAAGAAGAACTCCACAGATTCACCAAGAAGTAGTAGAACATGGGATCGAGCAAAGTGAAGAAGGAAGATGAAGAAGATGCAGCCTTGGCATCAAAGAGGCAGCAGGGAAGGAAGAAGAAGGATCTGTCAAAGATCAAGTGCTTCCAGTGTGGTGAATTAGGACATTTTTCCAGCTATTGTCCTCAGAAGAAAAGGGACAAGGAAGCTTCTTCTTCCAAGGCTACTGTGGTGGATGATGGATCGGAAGATGATGCAGCCATGAGTTCTCATGTACCTCGAGAGAAGAGGTGAGGTGGCATGGACCTATAGAGCATCTACAGATAGATAGGGCGAGATCCTTGAGCAACTCATCTCTTGGATCACATCCGAGCTACGGGAGCCTTAAGACAATAGCGGGACAAGTAAAGCAGTGGGTGCATAGATCACAGATGAAGCAGAGGCAGATTTCAAGGCTGGAAGGAGTAGTGCAGTGTAGATGCAGCAGCAACGAAGAGGCAGCAACAACGTAGGGGCTGATGTGACTTCAATAGCGCAGAGCAGAGCTGCAGTAGCGTAGAGGCTTCAGGAAGACAACGCAACACCACAGCAGCGTGAGGGATTTTAGCACAAGGGACTGATGTGACTATAGCAATGCAGAGTTGTTGCTGTGCATTATCCTTTAGATGCTAGCACAGATCAATAGCCTATGGAGCTTCAATGATGAGGATGCAGCCCAACTAACTTGTCTGTCAAAAATTGGGCAGGAGATTTAGTTGTTTCTCTCAACAACTGAAGTTGCAGTGCAGCAGATCAGCAGTGGCAGTGCTATGAGCAGCACAGATGCAGCAAATTGAGAGGGAGCTACAATACAGATGTTGCAGTGGCAGTGGCAGCGTCATGGGCAGCAGTACAGAATGGAAGTAAAAGTGCAGAGTTGAGTGGCAGCAGGCCAAGCATCAGTAGTATAGAAACCAGTGCCCAAAATCTTGTAATGCATGGTGTGATGTATTGCTAGAAGCACACTCGTGATGCTAAGAGGGGGTGCTGAGATTTTGTGTATTTGGGGTAGCATCAGTTGTGCTCTAGCTCCAAAATTTTGTGGAGGGACTAGAGTACACTTGATCTACAAGGCCCAGAAAGGGATTTGGGAAATTTCATCTGGTTTGGGAAATATTTAATTAATTAATTATTGTAATATATTTCCCAAGTCTAAACTTAGGAAAACTAAATAATTAAAGTTAATTAAACATGTGATGAAATTGTCTTAAGTCACACGGATCAAGCTTTCTTTTAATATTAGCCATTGATTCAAGATCAAATTATGGTCATTGGTTTCCCAACGAGAAAAGTATAAAGGAAAGGTTTGGGGTCATTTGTAAAGCACATAGAGGCAAAGCACTGAAGCTAAGCTGAGATTCTAGGGCGGGTTTGCTAAGAATTCTCAGAAGTGTTTCAGCTGCAAAGAGGGGAATTTAGACAAAGGGGATGATATGATCCCATTGTCTAGAATCAATAGGAGACAGAGATCAGGTCAGAGAGGCAGGAGCAACAGCAACAAAGAGGGCAACAGTTGTGCAACACAGAAGTAGCTTCAGCTGCGCAGTCCCTCCCAGGGCAGCATAAGTCAGTTGGAAACCCTCAGAGGTTACGCAAACACCCTTAGGGGCAGCATAGGGACTGTGTCACCTAGTCTGGGGTAACGCATCCCTTTCTAGGCCAGCGCTGAGGGATGCAGGGGCTTCAGAGGCTGACGCAGAGGCTTCAGAGGCTGACACAGAGGCTTCAGGGGCAGCGCTGTGGTTTCTAGGGCCTAATTTTGGCTGAGTCCCATAAATCTCATTTGAGGGTGTGGATTAGTCATTATTTTGGCTTCAGAACAACCAGTGAGTTGTAGATCTATTTTATCTCTATCGGGTTTTGTAGATTTGGAACCCAGATTTATTGTATTCAGAAAATTCTTAATAATAAAACCCTCCAGCAGCCAGCAGACCGATTTTCCCGCATTGGGTTTTTCCAGGGATTATTTGTTCAGAAATCACTGTCACTTTGCCTATGTGTGCATGTACTTTTTCTAGATCTGAATTGGTGAAAGTCTGTTATGTGTTTTGCTTCTATATTAATCTGAAATTCTCAGTTAATAACTTAATTAAGTAGGAGGAGCATAACAAGATCTAACAGTAATATTTCTGCATAATTGTAACATTCATAAATTTTCACATTGCATGCATTACTGATTAGGTAATATGAATGAATGCTCCTAGAGGCTTGTCTTATCTTGGATCCTCGAAACTCCATCATCTCTTGCCAAGAAAAGTATAAATACCTACTGTGGTCGAGTTGCTGCCTCCTTAGGGTTCGCGAAAACTACATAAGACTCCTTCATATAGTGATGTCTTTTCATCAAAGGAAATCTAGATTGCATTTCTCCCAATTATCAAGGCACTGGGTTTCATTCCTCGGTGATCAACCCTCAAACTTCTTTCTTCACCTTTTTCAATTTTTTTACCTAACCCTGGAAGGCCAACTAAGGCCTAGTGTGAATTGCATTTGAGAAGTCACCTTGAGGAGTGAGTTGGTAGGCTACTGCGTTGTGGTTTCCTCTCGTTTCCTTCAAAATTTGAAGCAATTCCTGTGGCTAGTTTGAGAGAAATATCAAGCCCTAGCCCCATCATTGGTTATACCCTTAAACCTCTTTGGTTAGTGGTACTCCAAAGGTCATTTCCTCTTGAAATCTCAAATGAAGTTAATCATTACCTTGACCTTTCTCATCCTTATCTCATTGAAGATCAACCTCTTACCCTAGGCCTTGCTTGGATTCCCATAGATCTCTCTTGTAGTCCCAAATATTTGAATGGTCGTTATCTTACAAAACCCAAAGAGAGATCTTGTATCGTTAGGAAGCCTTTGATTTAGGCATGCCTTTTGTAATCAATAACCTTTCCTCCTAGGTCAAGGTCCCCCATAAACCTTTCGTGGAGAGCCATTAAGCTTCTTTTGAATCATTTAAGCCTTATTTGAGTCTCTCCTTTGAATGGGCTTTGGAAGTCACATCATACCTTGCCATTAATCCTATCATTCAATTGATTTCCCTCATACCAAGACTCCTCCCATTGGTGAAAGTCTGTAAATAGCAAGGGACACTTACTAAGGTGACATTAGGTCTTTGTCCTGTTACCCACCACTTTGTGGGTGATATCCCTAGGAGAAAAAAATTCGCCAAGATGGTCCTCAGCCGATAGCCAGCAACCCCTTGTAGCCACCTGCTAGATCGTTTTTCCATTTCTCTACCACGTGAGCCAACCATGTGGTCCCTCACCCATCTGTTATGATCATATGTGTGAAGGTGGGCCTCCCATACCTAAAGGTATGCCTTGTCATTTGGTAATTGAGTATTGAGTTTGCTTATCATGGGAACTTCTGTGCATGGATTAATGGGGGGATTTGACGAAAAGAGTGGGCTAGGTCTGTCCTTTTGTCCCCTAGACCTCTTTTGGATGTTACCCTTGGATCTTAGTCCCGTGGGATATCCTTTACTAACCATTTGGTTTTAGGGTACTGCGCGAGAAACCCTGATTTTGGTTGCGTGGTCTTGCTTCCTCATCCATATATATCACTCCCCTTCCGTCTATTATAACCCCATTCATCATATTTCCCACCTGGGCCCACATTTCATCACTCGGATCCCATCCCCTTTCCCTTTCCCATGCCTTGGGTCCGGCTTGGAACGATGCCCTGGAGGTTGATGCAGCTGAAAATAAAATTAAAAGCATAATTGGCCACATTTAACAGGAAAATGTACCACAAGATGCAAAATATGGTCAGGACAAACATATTTAGCATGCGGGAAAAATCCAATGCATGAGCTCTACCCCATACCCATGGCCATCACCCTGATTCCATAGGCCCTAGAAGATACTCCTTTATCATTCAAGAACCCATGATTGTCCCAACTCCTAATGGGAAATGAACTGCCCTACCTTAAAGGTGGTATCCACTATTATATCTTACACATCATGCTCTTATTCTTTGAGCCCCAAGCAATTAATCAAATAAAAATCATAAAAGGAAAAAGGCATATAAAGAAGGGTGGAAAAATCAAGTCCTGGGGCACCTCAGGTGTGGGCTTCCCTTATTCTAGCTACCCTTTTACCCCAATATGTAGCCCAGGGTTGCCTCTTTCATTCCCTATTCCATCCACCTCCTTATAACATGCCACCACCATTTGAAGGATGTATCTTTGACATTCTATCCCCTCTAAAGGAAAAAAACACCTAATAAAGTACTTGGTTAACACCCTTTGGAGCTTGGAGACATTAGCACATGCCAGAGCCCACTATGGAAGGGCATGCCATTGTGAAGTGTCCCCTTGTTTTCCATGGTTTGTAAGCTCTTTTATTCGATTACTTTAATGACTTGATGTGCTGGAGGGCTAGGGGACGCATTAGATCTTATTCAAGATTGTAGATGGTTTTCATTTTGAGTTTGGTCTCCCTATACGGGGTCCTAACTCTCCAGAGGGCTACATTGGATCTTATGCAAGATTGTAGATGGCTTGAATTTTGAGTTTGGTCACCCTATACGGGTCCCTAACTCTCCAGAGGGCTACATAGGCACATGTACAGTGTGTTAAGAGCCATGGGCCTCCACTACAATATACAACACTCCATGGATCCCCAGAGTTGTTCAGAGATTGCTCAAGATTCACCTATTGGACGGGGAAGATGTACCTGGTTCACCATGCTCAACCGACCCCACAGTTACACCATACACTTGGCAATTTACCCAGGGCTAGTGCATTAATGTGGCATCGCTTACTCCATCATCGAAGTCCTTACATATGGTCTATAGGCATCTTCGACTTACTTGGAGACCCATGAGATTATTTGTGTGCCCCCACACCCACTGGAAGCACCATAGGTTTATTGTTTGGAGAACAAGGGGACAACCCCTTGTCCATCACTTTTGAGGGTCATATTCATCATTATGGCACTTATGGACTTCTTCAGGCCTCTTGGAGGTCCCAATGACATGTATTATTCATCATTTGACCTCTTGAGAGGTTTGTTATTTTGTTTATGAGCTAGTATGGTGGGCTTGTCACCAAAAGTTAGTTATTTTGCATATTATTTTATTTTAGGGGCTAATGCAAGCTCAATTAGGTAAATCGAACTACTAAGAAGAGTATAAATAGGAGTGATGTGAATTCATTTTGAATCATTACTTGGATTGGATCATTCTCTCTCTTGATATTTTTGCTATTCCTTCTTGGTGGATGAAGTTGGAACATGGATGAATTTTGATGTTTGGATTAAATTTTCTTGTTTTGGAGCTTCTTGATTAGCGAATTTATTGATGGTTGGATATATTATCTTACATGTATGTACGAATGTAATGCTATTTCCTTTTACTGTCACATGCATTGAGAATGGGATTTTCTCTTTTTTAGGGATAATTGTTGCATGCATTTATTGCAAAATTGTGGAATTATGTTTCTATATAGCATCTCTCTATGTATGGGCCATATATGTTGAACACATTTTTCTAGGGATAATACTATCGTGATAATCCATTTTGATATGCAAATGAAGTATAAACGCTTTAAGGTCACTCTCTTTGCCCTAATGCCAAATGAAGTTATCCTTACAGCCTCCTTCAGTTAGAAACAAATTCCATTCTCATTATTTTTCTTGACTCCAATATCCCCAAAGGAATTAGGCAGTGGTCCACCATAAGGTGATCACCCTAAAACTATTTTTCTTCACCTTTTCCTCCTCTCTTGGTCTAGCCACACTGGGTCTCCTAGGGCATCATTTTCCTGACAAACTACCCATAGAAAAAGTTCGATCTCTTGGCCTTTCCTATGCTCTTGTGTCCCCAAGGTTCCCTCCAAATTTGAGGAAATCCCGAAGGTGGGATTGTGATATATCCCAAGCTCTAGCCCTGAGGCTGAATTTTTCCCTGGGTTTCCCTAGGCTAGTACCTCATAGGATCATTTTGGTACCTTTAAGTGGAAATTATTTTTTTGATCCTCTTCTCCTCATTTTTTAGGTTAAGATCATCATTGGTTACTAAACTCCCTCCTCTTAACCTAGGCTAGGTCCACTTGGTCCCGTGTGGTCCCATTTCTTATCAAAGTCAATTCTTCAAAGACAACTCGGGAATACAAGTTCCACAAGGATTTTATGGATTAGGAATTTCCTTCACAAGTCACTCTCCTTTAACCTAGCCCTTAAATCCTTACCCCTTATCCTAGAAATCCTTGTACCTTGCTTAGGAAGCAAGCAAGCCCTTTTCTTGACTTTCTTCTAGAAAAGGATCATTGAGGTCACTTCACATCCATTTTACTTGATCTATCCTTCATAAGTGACTCTATAGACTAGGTCTCCTCCCATTGGTGGAAGTCCGTAAAGAGTAGGGAGTCTTAGCTGAGGTGACAATGGGCTAAGTCTCCATAGTTGCCCTTAACCTGGCAGTTTACCTTTTGGGATTCCCTTTAGGTCCCCTGCTAGTTTGAGTGGTAACATTTCTGGTGCCGTTTCCGAGGAGGAAACAAGTCTGCCTCCCTAGTGAATCATTGAGGAATTGATTCATTGATGACAAATTTATAACATTGTTTGAAGGTGACAATATTCCTCCTTTAACTAGGGCTGCTGCTAAAAGGAAGAAACAAGCTCCTTCACCTGTTGAAACCACTCTTCTTCCTGAGTTTGAAAAAGTAAGTGATCCCACTACAAAGATGGCAACTAGTTCTACCACTAACAAACCCAAGATGACCAAAAGTGAAAGGCATTTGTTCAGTGTTTTTGCTGCTTTGAAATTGAGCAATGATCCTAAACCATTACCTGAAAAATGCAACCGATGGTGCTCAAAGGAGATGCTACCATGAGTGCCCGTGATTTTGTTGAGGAATTATACTGGCACATATCCCCTAGGATGATCTTTGATGAAGATAGGCTCATGATTCTCTTTTCTTTATGACTTGAGGGACAAGCTAGAGAATGGTACCTTCGTCTTCCCCTGACATGCATTGAAAATTCTGATGAATTTGAGGATCTATTCATGAAAATATGGTCATACAATGCCCAAGGGACCTTAAACATTGAATTTTTTTATCAAATAGCGAGGGGAAGAGAAGACATCCGAGAATTCATTCAAAGGTTTGATAGGGTAGTCTGGGATATCCGTGATCACCTAAAACCCTCTGATTCAAACATCCTTGACAAATTTGTTAAAGCTATAGGGGGGAACCTAAGATATGCCTTAAGGGACAAGAAACCCTCCACATTGGCCAAAGCTAAGGAAATGGCAATGCAAGTTGAGGAAAACCTACATATATCAAGAATGGATGTCAATGACCTCCCTAAAACTAGAAATAAGGCCAAGAAGGAAAAATCTAAAGATCAACATTAAGAAACCCTTATGGTTATCCTTAAAAAGATGGAAAATCTTAGTGAAGAGGTCCACTCATGGGATAGGATAGTTATGAACAAAATCACCGCATTGGATAAGGCCCAAAAGTATAGCTACATTCCAAGGGGAAAACCTTTTCTTAAAAAGCAAAGTGAAGAAGATAATCCAATCTCATCTCAAGTCCAAAACATGTTGGCTCCAACCAATGTAGTGGAGCAAGACTCATGTTCCAAACATGAGCAAAGTAACAGTGACGAGAGTGACAATGATAAAATAGACGAGCAGGCCAATCTTGTAGAATCCGATGTGTTGACCACACTTCGTCAACTACCCCATAGCAGTACACCCCCATTTTTCAGATGGGATTCGTCGTGTTCGACGTGGTTGCGCCATTCAGATTCCATCATCCAGTTTCGATCGACAGTTTTTATAATGATGTAAACCCATTCTGCATTTTATGATGTAAATGATCTATGTAAGACCGTCCATGTATGTAACAACCTAGGTAAGCCTAGTATGTTGTTGATGACTTCCATTCTAGGAGGTTTTTTGTCTCACTGATTCACGAAAGTGATCGGCAGAGTTTTTCCCTCCAGCCTCACCCCAAAGCTAGGGTGGATTTTGTCATCAGCATGCTAAGTGAGTCCTAGTGTTCTATCGAGTTCTTGTAAAAGTAGTTTGAACTACTTGATCTACTAGATCATATGTTGAGTCGCAGAACTGGGTATTTATTTGAGGGTCTATACGAATGGGTTTTCCCCCTTCATGTATGTAAATGTATTATCTCATGTAAAAGAGGGTTGGAAAATAATTATAATCCCCTCTTAGTCAATTAATTAAATTTTCTGGTCAATTAATTAATAAAATCCTAAACCGGAAATTTAATTAATTTAGGGTCCTAAATTAGGATTAAATCTTTAAAGGCAAAATTTGTGGGTCCTGGAAAATGATTTTGAAAACCCCAAGCCAAGGGAATTTTGAGAATTTTAAGAAATATTGGACCCTTGGGCCTTGGTGGTTGAGTCAAAGTCAAAATTTTGGGGTAATTAACTCAAAAATAATATTTTTGAGTTAATTAAAATTGAATTAAATGATAAATTCGTTTTTTCCCCAAAATTTTAATTTCAACGCTCCGGATTAAAAGATAATTAAATCTTTTGGATGGTTGAGATTATTTTGACGAGGATCATCCAAACTAGCCGTTAGAGATCTTGTCCTATAAATTTAGAGGTCTTTCTCATTCTTGAGTCATCCGATCTCAGAATCGTGTACTGGTCTTGGAAGCTCTTGTGAATTTTTCTTGATGAATAAAGCATAAAGACTTTGGGGTTACAAATCTTGATGTTCCTTCTCAGATTTATGTGGTGAATTGTCTCTAAACTCTGCTAATTGGTTTCTTGCATTTTATGGTTGATGGCCTACATGGATTAATCTGCATACAGGTATCTTGTGCAGTTTTCTGGGTTTATAAAATAATATTTTGATTTTTCTAAGGGTCTCATGTTGTTTTCGAATCTCTATCAACAAAGCTCGTATCTATGTGCGGTGTGATTTAAAAGACGGGGCGTTTGGGAAATCTTCGTTGGATCACCTAACCCCCGTCAAGCATAGATTTGATAAGTCGATTTGTTAAATTCCGGTCAATCTTACGATATTTGCCTTTGGCAGATCTTCTAAGGCTTGTGCCTCTCATTAAAATCTTAATCTCTGAAAAATTGAGCTAAAATGGATTTCAGATCTAACCACGAGGGTTTTAAATTTGTAAAATAGTGTAAATTTGTAATTTATTAGTGAGGGTTTAACTGTTTCCTGGTGTGTGTCTTCAGATCTGACGTGTGGTTGCAGGATTCAGGGTTCAAATTGAAATTTTTTTTTTTAGATCTGGAGCAGATCTAGCCTCAAAAGGCCAGATCTGGTCTCAAAATGTCAGTGGACAATTCCGGGCGTTATTTTTAAGGTGCGTTTTAAATCCGAACCAATTGAAGAATTTGAGTTAAGCCGAGCGGAATTTATATGTACCCCGGGTTTAGCTCCTCGACCGCTCATTTCCCCGCGTTACTTTCCAAAAGTTGCCCTTAGCTCGCCATTCGAATCCATTGTACCATCTCGCAAACCATTCTCATGCCATCGACCTCGCTGGCGCACCGAAACCCCCCTCCATCGAACCTCACCCTTCTCCATTTCCACGCTGTCTTTTATTCTCCACGTCAAAACCTTTCTCTGCGCATAATTTCTCATCTATCCTGCTGTCTTCACTTTCTCTGCTCCTTTGCTGTCGATTCATTTTTTTTCACAACTTATTCACGTCATCTCTGCCTCTGTCCGGCTCAATCGACGCCTCTCCTGCACTCAAACGCACAAGCATACCAAAACGCATATAAAATTTGAAACCCGTCCTCTATCCACGCCGTCCAGCCCTCGTCCATCTCTCGGGCCGCGCATCTCCGTCTTCCGTCCGAAGTCTTCTAATTCGGGCACGCACACAAAAACAACAATAAAAACGCACACACATCAAATTGTAAGCCCGCGTTTCGATTTCTGTATGGTTTCAGATTTTTGTGTTAGCGTTTAATTGTGATTCCGTTTAAAATTCGATGAGGGTTAGCGTAGGTATTAGATCTTTAGATTTCATACAGGATTTTAATAGTTAGTTTTAACTCTGTTGTTAGCGTAGTTTCTGTTTTGTATTTAGTATAGTCGGTTTTCATTTTCATTCGATAGTTTTAGTCTTAGATTTATTCTTATATGTTTATGTTTTTAGTTTAGTTTTAATTTTAATTTAGTTTTAATATTTGTTTAGCTTTAGACTTAGTTTTAGTTTTTAATTTCTAATTTTTAGCTTTAGTTTAGGATTTTAAATTTTAGATTTTAAATTTTAATTTAGCTTTAATTCCAGTTGTGTTTAGATTTAGATGCTAATTTTTAGATTAGAACTTTTTATTTGGATTTAGATTTTCACTTGTTTTGGCCTCTTTTCAAAATAATTAAAATTCGGTAAAAATCCTAAAAAATAGAAAATACAAAAATATAAAAATTTCAAAAATTTCAATAGTCACCGTTAAATTTGTTTATCTAAAAATTTGACTATAGAACATTTTGATTGACGAATTGGGATATAATTGGAATATCTTATTTTTTGGACATCTGGCATTTTCATTCATGGTTGTGGTGTTTTTAATTGAATATCATTGATCAATCGTGTTTCCATAAGCAGCAGTTAGTCATCATTTACTGGTTTATAATTGCATAACAGGATCTTGTTTGACTCCATAAGGCACTGGTCTCTAACGTGAAATCTAATCTAGATCTGTGAAATCCTGTTAATTTCATCTTGTATTTGGTGTTCTAGCTGTGTCTCCTGGATTTATCCTTCATTTTAAATAGGGTCTACCTCCCTTAGCCTGCGCAAGGAGACAGCTTAAAGAGAGAGATTGGGGATAAGGGTGACAGCCCCTAGTCTGAGCCGTTGTCGCGGTGCCCTGAACAATCTGTGCGACAACATTTTTTGGCGCCGTTGCCGGGGATAGAGTTTTTCTGTCCTTGGTCTTAACGACATTTTATAATCTTCTGATCTTTCATCACCATTCATTAGCCTGTCGCAAGCGATCTCATTCTTCTGGCGTCTTTTCATCTCTTCATATTTTCATCGTCTTATCTCTCGTCATATCACTAATCATCTAATCGTCGTATCTTTAGCACCTGGACATTTTGGTTGGCTTCTTGTTTGGGTGGCGACTCCACTTATTCATCTTTTTACTCCCAGACAAGAATCCCCCTGTGATATCCATCTGCTATCTCTCGATTATTTCTTTTGTTTTAGAATTAGTTTCATGTTCAAGTGGCGACTCCAGTTCTTTCATTTCTTACAAGAGTTCCTGCCAAGAAGTTCGCTTCTTGAGGACCTTTTGATTATTCTTGAACACGGATCTATTTCTTAAATTTTAAGCAGGTCATCATGGATGACACCTTTCATGACATGCCAGAAGAGGCCACTTCAAAATTGCCTTTTTTCTCAGGTGGTGATCCAGGCACTGCTCTATTACATCTAAGGACGGTCAAACTTTTTATACATAAATATTGTCGTCATTCACAATATAATCATGAAGATGTCAAGATACGTGTCTTTGGCTATTCTTTAAAAGGTGACGCTGTCGATTGGTTTCGAAATTGCCCTGAAGAGTATTGTTTAGAAGATATCATCAATTCTTTTACAGATAAATACATAAAAAATGACTCGCCTTGTGTTCCCAGTTTTGTGCAAAATAATAAAATTGATCTTGTAGAAGATTCAGCTATTGGCAGGAGTTTTCCAAACAATTCTCAAGACGAATCCACTTTTGCCACGACATCACAAACCCACAATAGTGGTGAAACAGAAACAAGTTGTCAAATCAGTCTCAACAACGATAAGCATCTTGTTAGCGAATTGATTCAGATGGTTAAGGGTATACAACTAAATCAAGCTCAGGTAATCAAGAATATGGAGGCCAACCAGGCTCAAATCATTAAGAATATGGAACTTAATCAAGAAAAAATAATAGCGGATCATGCCAGGGAAATTGGTTCTATGCAGAACAGATTAAAGGTCATGGAATTTAATCACTCCAATCAAATAATTGCCATGGAAGAAAAACATGTTAAGGAAATGATGATCATGGAAACAAATCATAAGAAAGAAATGAATTGTATGCAAAATTTCTTCATGGCCATGAAAGCGGATAATGATAAAATGATTCAAAACATGGAAGCTAACCAGATCAATCTTCAAAATCGGATAAATACCTTAGAAGAAAGTCATGCACAGGAAATAAATGTCATGGAAAACAGGTTAAAAATGATGGAAGTTAATCATTCTGATCAGATATCTCTGCAACACAAATTGTCAACTATTGAAGAAATGCATGCCAAGGAGATGAGGTCCATACAGAAGAAGTTAGAAAAAATGGAACGATCACACATGCAAGATTTCCAACCCAGGTCAGATTTGTCAACAGATCATAAGCCTCCTAGTTTGCTGAAGCAGTTTCCATCTCATCACACGGAGGTCACTTTTCCCATTAAGGAAGAGTTAACTATGGCTACAAGGGACGTTGAGAAACACCAAGCTTATGTGTCACATTTAACAGAGTATATTCAAAATAAGATTGGTTGCGCTCCAGGTTCATCAAAGGTTTTGTACAAGGAAGTTCAAGATAAGGACAAGAAATCTACAGTAGTCTCATTGCTGACATCACAACCCACTCAGACGAAGAGAAAGAAGAAGAAAGGAAGAAGTAAGCGGTTTGATTCGTCTGATGGTCGAGAGCAGCTTGATATTCGGATAAGACAGAGTCCTACATTATGCAAGATTGGACATGGCACATCTGAAAAGCAGCCTACAGACTTGCCTGAAAGTAGGCAAATGCTCAGCATACACTATATTGAGTACATCTGATGCCACAGGGCATCCTCTGTATCGTATTTCTAACCCTACTCCTTGTTATTTCAGCATTTCATTTTTACAGTTAGAGTAGATTTACTTTTCATGTTAAATAGAATAATAAATAAAAGAAAAGCTTCTATTCTTCATGAGCTTAATGTTATATGATGATATTTGGATGGACGCTACTTATGTAATCTTGTGTGTTGCTTGGATGCAGATTCTGGATTCTCACATTCCTTCAACGAAGCAACGTGTCCCCAAGTAGAGCCAGATGTTGACCACACTTTGTCAACTACCCCATAGCAGTACACCCCCATTTTTTCAAATGGGATTCGTCATGTTCGACGTGGTTGCGCCTTTCAGATTCCATCATCAGTCATCAGTCGACAGTTTTTATAATGATGTAAACCCATTCTGCATTTTATGATGTAAATGATCTAAGTTAGGACCGCGTTGTATGTAATAGCCTAGGTATGTTGTTGATGACTTCCATTCTAGGAGGCTTTTTGTCTCACCGATTCACGAAAGTGACGGCGAGTTTTTCCTCCAGCTCTACCCCAAAGCTAGGTGGATTTTGTCATCGCCGTGCTAAGTGAGTCCTAGTGTTTTTTATCGAGTTCTTTGTAAAAAGTAGTTTGAGGTTTTTTTACTTGGTCTACTAGATCATATTTTGAGTCGCGTAATCAAGTAATTTATTTGGAGGGTCTATACAAATGGGTTTTCCCCTTCAGCAAAAGTGTAAAGTATTATCTCATGTAAAAGAGGGTTGGAAAAATAATTATAACTTTCCTTAGTAAATTAATTAAATTTTCGGTCAATTAATTAATAAAATCCTAAAACTGTAAATTTAATTAATTTTAGTATCCTAAATTAGATTAAATCTTTAAAGGCAAAATTTGTTGGTCCTTGGAAAATGATTTTCGACAACCCCGTGCCAAGGGGAATATTGGGAATTTTAAGAAATATTGGACCCTTGGACCTTGGTGGTTAAGTCAAAGTCAAATAGAAATTAACTCAAAAATAATATTTTTGAGTTAATTAAAATTGAATTAAATGATAAATTCGTTTTTCCCCAAAATTTTAATTTCAACGCTCCGATTAAAAGATAATTAAGTCTTTGACGAACATATTGAAGCATTAGGATTCAGTCTAGTTTAGAATGGCCTGTAATTTGTCTTTGTCATTTTTTAGACTGTCCATCCCCGAATGCCTGCTCTTAAACTTTGCCCCAGAATGTTAATTTTATAGGTTATATCCTGATTTCTACCTGGTGGTGAATTCTCTCTAAACTCGCTACTTGGTTTCTTGCATTTTATGGTTGATGGCCTCTATGGATTAATCCGCATATAGGTATCTTATGCACTGGTTTATGAAATAGCATTCTGATTTTTCAATGATCTCATGTTGTTTTCTAATCTCTATCACTTAAAACTCGATCTAAGTGTGTAGATTTTTTAAAAGATTACGTCTGGGAAGTCTTCGGTTGGACCAAATTGACTTCATTGCCATAGATTTGATGCCTTGATTTGTTAAATTCTAGGTCAATCTTTTACGATATTTGGGTTTTGCAGATATTCTAAGGTTTGTACCTCTCATCAAAATCTAAATCTCTCGAAATTTGTGCTAAAATGGATTTATCCTAATTACGAGGGTTTCAAATTGTAAATTATTTGTAAATTTGTAAATTCCTTTTAGAATCGTTAGGGCTTAATCATTAAAATTGGCGTGTGTGTTTTCAGATCCTGGCCGTGTTTGCAAAGTTACAGTTCAAAGCGAAATTTTTTTTAGATCTAAGGCAAGACTGCTTCCAAAGGCCGTATCCGGCCTCAAATCCTAATCGTGGGCAAATCTCGAACATTATTTTGGTTTAAAGGAGGTTAAAAACTGAGCTTAAACGTTGAAAATTTTAATGGATCTTTGGATGTACTGGGTTTATTCTCTCGTCGTCGTCCTCCCTCAACCCACAATCGAAGAAACGCATTATAAAAACAAAAGGGAAAGGGTTGAATGTATATGTGTTGATCGATTTCACTTTTTTTTTGGGGGTTTGAGTCGATTTGTCGTGCCTTCTTCTCCAAAACGATCATCTAACCCTCATTCCAACTTGATCTTCCTTGCCGCGTTTCCTTCCATCCGCCCTCATCGCCCATCGATCCGCCTTCAAACGCCCAACCCATTCATCATTAACATCACTCGAGCCTCGCCCTCCTTCTCGCCGTAGACGTCCACCGCAATTCAAGCAAAATGCAAGTACACATCGTTAAAATCTATCCTCTGCTTCGTCATTCCGGGAAGATCATCTTACCATCCGATCTCATCTTCTCACCGCCTCGGCTACCGCTTCACGTGGTCGGCTTTTTCTTAATGTCATACCACTCCGCAAACGCAGCAAATTGACAGCCATTACATGTCTCCATGCTCGATTTTTCTGTATCGGTTTCTGATGAAGTTTGGTTTCTGTTTGTTTAGTTTTAGTTTTTTGCTGCAAAAAAGTATGTTCATTTTGTTATGGATTTTCATTTTTCTCATAGTTTAGTTTTATTTTGAATTAAATTTTCGATTTTTGTTAGTCGTAGTTTTAGTTAGGGTTTAGACATTATTCGATGATTCTTAGAGTTTTGATGTTAGCGTAAATTTTAGACTTGTGGTTTTATTTAATTTCGACGGATTTTAAATTTTTAGATATTAAATCTTAGTTCAAATCTTTAATTTAGTTTTAACTTAGTTTCATTTTGGTTTGTAATTTCTAGTTTTGTTTAGATTTAAATTTTTGTTAGATTTTTTTATTTAGATTTGTTTAATTTGTTTCAAACTCAAAAAAATATAAAAAATATAAAAATTCCAAAAAACTTAAAAAATTTAGAAAATACAAAAATCTAAAAATTTCAAATTTTCTCGGTCAAGTGAGCTTTAAAACTTTATTTTGAGATTGACTATATAAAATCGTTGATTTGTCCGGATCGAAATTAATTGAGCATTTTAAATCCCGGCATTTTCATTATTCATGGTTGTGGTGTTTTAATTGAATATCATCATCATCAATCGTGTTTTTATTATGGGCAAAGCAGCTAATCGTCATTGCTTGTTTCTAATCGCATAGCGGGATCTCGTTTGACTCCTTTAGTAATCGGTCTTAACGTAAAATCTAATTTAGATCTCGGAATTCGTCATTTTATCAAGCATTTGATGTTTTAGTCGTGTCTCCTAGATTTATCCTTCATTTCATAATAGGGTCTACCTCCCTTAACTTGCAAGGAGACAGCTTTAAAGAGAGAGATCGGGGATAAGAGGTGACATCCCCCAAATACGTTGTCGCGGTGCCCCGAACAATCTCAGGCGACAACACGATGTATTCAACATTTTTCTTGGGGGTTCATACACTCATCCTCGTTAGTGAAGTCACAACCAAAGAAGAGAAAGAGGAGGCTATTCTTAATGTTGATGCTAGTAATGAAGATTCAAAGGGTGCAATATCTACAAAAGGATAAAATAAGGACCTCGCGACCTTCAAGGAATCTAACAAAGATGACCCTCCTCCCAAGCAAGCCCCTCCCAAGGAAGTCCTTTCTAAATATTCTCCTAAGAAGGATGCCCCTCCTAAGGATCCTCCTAAGAAGGATTCCCAACTAAAGTCGAGCTTCAAAAGGGTTCCCAAAAAGGGAGGAAATACCAAGAAGAAAGAAAAGGCAAACAAGCACGACTCAATATTGACTTGAGGTTACATAGGGAAGGTGATTATATCTCGTTCCTCTAAAAGAGATTGTGGAACTCCATGAACAACATCAAGAAATTAAGAAGTCCCTGGTTTTTGAAGAGGAAGAATTGTTCGAAGACTTGCAAAACATTCATATTCCCGATCGTAACCTTGGACATGAACCTTTTATGCTCACTTTGGTTGTTAATGACCTTTATCTACATAATTGTATGTTATACTCGGGTTTTCGCTAATATCATGCCTTAAAAGCTGCGAAGCAATTGGGAATTAGAATCACTCGGCCATATAAAAAGGTATGTGGTTTTAACTCTAAGTTCGTGGACGTGGAAGGTCTCATAAATGACCTTAAGGTTTCTTTGCTAGGAACCCCAAATCCATCCCTTCTCATG
Source organism: Pinus albicaulis (assembly GCA_034641835.2). NCBI lineage: Eukaryota > Viridiplantae > Streptophyta > Pinopsida > Pinales > Pinaceae > Pinus > Pinus albicaulis. Next base: position 1,187,124,194 of record CM076570.1, on the reverse strand, counting down.
GACGTGATGTCATTGATATTCCCGATGTGTGGGGAATGCTCTTTGGTCTAGGAAATGGGGGGACATCGTTGGGGGTCATGTTCAAATGGACTTATCATATGTTAGACCATTCCACAATCCGATGGAACCCCTTTCATTCTCTATAGGGAACCCACATACCTTTCTCATGTGATTAAGCCAAGACGAACCCATATTATGAAGCACACGACATTGGAAAACCTTTCCTATTCTTCCTCACAAGACGCCCGCATCTTAAAAAGGCCAAATCACGAAACAAACAAAAAAGTGGAAGCCTAAAAGAATATAAGGTAGGGGACTTGTTCTTAGTGGACAAAAAAGACTCTGATAATTTTCCAAGATTCATGGAAAATTTAGGATGATCATTATTACATTGCTAAACTCAATGACGAACTATGGCCACAACCTATCAAGTTAATGTGAAATTTTCAATCCGAAAATACTACTACAATGATTGATTTATTTCGCCTACTTATTTATGATAAGTTAATCACCATTTTAACTTCGCCTGATTTGCCGCACCGCAACTTTAGTTGTTGAGAGAAACAACTTAATCTCCTACCCAATCTTGGGATGCCAGATAAGTCGATGGGTTGCACTTCTCATCATCACCTAAGCTCCATAGGCCATGCATTTGTGCCGGCATCAGCGGATGATGCAGCGCTATGATTTGTACCGCATGCGTACCCCTCTCGCACTACCGAAGTCACACGCCCAGCCGAAATTTCACGCCGCCGGCCGCACTACGTTGTCCTCCGGGCCTTCCTACACCGCTACAACTCTACACTACGCACCGCCCGCCCGCGCCGGCCGGGGTCACACGCCCTCTCGCACCGCCGCCGCTTGCTCTACGCTCCTCCCCAGCCCTCGATCTACCTCTCGTTTCATCTATGATCTATACACCCACCGCTCCACTTGTCCCACTACTGCCTTAAGGTTGTCGAGCTCGCATGTGATCCAAGTGATGAGTACGTCAAGGATCTCGCCTCTTATACTATGTAGCTCCTCTACATATCCATGTCACCCCACCTCCGTGGTTCATAAGCACTATGGCTGTCCCATCTTCCCACTCCATCATCTACCACAACAACTTTGGAAGAAGATGCTTCCTTGTCCTTTTCTTTTGAGGACAATTGTCGTGCAAATGTCCCATTTCACCACACTAAGCACTTGATCTTTGAGAGATCCTTCTTCTTCTTCACGCTTCTTCGATGCAAAGGCTACATCTTCCTCATTTTCCTTCTTCAATTTGCTTGATCCGCAGCTATACTACTTCTTGGTGAATCTACGTAGTTCTTCCCGATACAGACCGACTCCCCACAAGTTGTCCCACCGGGGAGGTCCGCCTCGCCCAAGATACTTTGGACAAAGGTTTCCCACCACGTTGATCGCATTGAGGTTAGTCGTAATCATCACATCATCTTCCACCTTAGCACCAATTGCAACAATCCACTCCCGATCGACTCAGCCCTAAGAGGAAATGCTCCATGTCTTCTCCCCTTGGCCATCAAGTGAATGACCTCATCCGTGTCTCCAACAACATCTTCCTTTGGACAAATTTTCCCTCATATAGGGAGATCAAGGCCTTTCTCATCCCATTAGCTATCTTCTTCACAACTATGTGTGGTACAATATCGTCCTTTATTCCATCCATAATCGCCCTCACATGCCTTAAGCCTCCTTATACTTCCGAAGGAGATCGATTTGCTCATGGGTGGGCCGCAGTTTGCTCGTGCTGGTTCTAAGATTGTATGCCTCAAGGACTATCAAGATCCTTGCCTTCCAAACTAAAAAGTTTGAGAGGCCATCTAGCCTTTCCTAATCACGCAATCCATGAGGAGCCATCTCCGTCATAATGTGTCGTAACTGTTTTTCTCTTTGCTAGAGAAATGGATCTAAGGCCCCGCAGACAGCACCTTCTTCTCTTCTTTGACAACTCGATTTTCCTCCTTGGAAATCGCCCAAATCAACACCGATTCAACTCTCTTCGATCCTCTCGATCAAACCGCAGTTTCTTTTGCCAGGAAACTCTCCGAGAAGCCGATCTCCTCCCGCCTTTTGTCACTAGTGCTTAGGTTAAAAATATGAAACAAAAATTAACCCCACCAACACCTTCTCGAATTTCTACATCTTTTCTTTAGTATTTTCTCGCATTTGACAGATTCAAATCTGCATCACATTAAGTGTGCTTCTATACCGATCCGTTGCTTCGAGCTTTCTCCGCGCAAAGAATCGCGTGGTCTTGCTAGGAGACAAACGTTAGACTGTCACCCTTCCCTCTACGTGAATCTCGCTCTCGAAAACCGCGTTGCTCCTTCACCGTGTTTTTGTCGTTTTCTAGCCGCTTCCCGTGTAGCCTAGATCCTTCGCATTCTTGTTGGTGTGACCTCCTAGATCCGCAATCGTTCGATACCATGTGGAAATTTCTCAATCTTTACACCATGCAGAAATTATTTATTGTTAACTGCTATGCTCCTCCTACTTAGACAAGTTATTAATCGAATAATTTCAAGTTAAAATCGAAGCAAAACACATACTGCATCTCCACCAACTAAACATTTAGAAATCAAGTTCATGCACACATAGACAAAGTGACACAAACTTATTTCTAGACAAATAGTCCCACCTAATGCGGGAAAACTACTCGGTTGCTAGAGGGTTTTATTATTAAGAATTTTTCTAAATACAACAAGCTCCGGGTTCCAAGACTGAAAACCCGACAGAGATCAAATAGATCTACAACTCACTGCCGATCTAGGGCCAAATAATGATTGATCCACACCCTCAAACGGGATTTATAGACTCAACTAAAATTAGGCCTAGAAACCCCAAATACGCTCCCCTGCTTCCGCCTCAACCTCTCCGAAGCCCCTTTGACCCTCGGGTCACATTTTGGAAAAGGATCGAAGTACTTCGACTAGGTGACGTGTGCCTTACGTCACCCCTTAGGTCTCGTGTAACCCTTGCTGGCTTCTAACCGAAAATCACACTGCCCTTGGAGTGGACCGCACAGCCCTGCTATTGCTCTTCTTTGCTTCTCCGCATTGTCCTCCGAGCCGATCTTGCCTCTGTGCATTCTAGACCCCGGATCGCATCATCCCCTGCCTAAATTCCCTCTCCGTACTCGAAACACCTTGAGAATTTTTAGCAAACCCGCCCTAGAATCTCGGGCCTATTTGCTCGCCTCTATATGTTTACAAATGAGTCATGACCCCAAGCCTTTCCTTTATACTTTTCTCGTTGGGAGACCACCAACCAAGATGAAATCTTTAATCAATGGCTAAGATTAAAAGAAATCTTGATCCATGTGACTTAAGACAATTTTTATCACATGTTTAATTTAAATTCACTTTAATTATTTAAGTTTCCTAAGTTTTAACTTAGGAAATACATTAAAATAATTAATTAATTTAATATTTCCTAAACTGTGATGAAATTTCCCAAATCAATTTCTGTGCCTTGTAGATCAAGTGTACTCTGGGCCTCTCCTCAAAATTTGGGGCCTAGAGCACAATCGATACCCCCAAATGCACAAAATCTCAACAACATCCAATGGTGTATCGAATGTAGTATTCTATTTGATCTCGCCTCCTCACCCATCTATTGAGAGCATATGTTTGAAGGTATAAATTTAACCCTAAACGCAGGTGTTTTTCATTGTGCAATTGAGTGCCTATGCTTGACTTTCCTTGGCAACATCGACATGGATTATCGTGGGTAACTTGGAAGGAGGGGTTTTGACCGTAGTTTTGTTACCTCACTTTAAATGGGGGTTAATCCTCAATCGCAGTCTTGCGATCTCCCCTATTAGATTATAGCTTCGTAGTGACACTACTTGGGAAACCCCAATTTTGGTAGCACAATCCGGTTTTCCCATTTCACATTTTTTCACTTCTTTGGTAAATTACAAGTCTTATTTCTTTATCTTCCTCAGCCGGGTCTCACAAGGCATCGGTACACCCTCCCTTTCGTCTACATGTTTGGTTCGGCCTAGAAATGTCGCCCTAGATGTTGATGTAGCTAAACAAAAAAGGTTGTTAAAAGCATATCATGGCCACAAGCAAGAAACAAGAGAAAAGAATATCATAAAATGCAAACAATGGCCGAGACATTATATTAACAATACGGGGAAAAAAGCCAAACATGAGCTATACCCTTCAATATGGTTATCACCCTCGTTCCTAGACTCATACTCACCAATTTCGTGGGGATATCCTCAGGAGAAATTTTATCTCCATGATGGGCTCCTGGCCGCGCCCAAAAGCCCTCGCAGCCTCCTACTAGCTCATTGTGCCATTACTCGCCACTTCTGGAGCCACCATGTGGTCCCTCGCCCATTTGTATCGATCATGTTCTTGAAGGTGGGCCTCCCGAATCTAAAGGTATGTCTTTTCATTTGGTAATTGAGTATTGGGTTTACTTATCATGGATACTTGTGGGAATGATCGATGGGGGATTTGGCGGAAGGTGTGGGCTTAGTTCTGTTCTCATTCCCCTTGATCTATTTTGGGTTTTACCCTTGCATCTTAGTCCCGTGGGATCTCCTTTATTGACCATTAGGTTATAGGGTGGTACTACGTGGGAACCTCTAACTTTGGGTGTGTGGTTTTGTTCTTTATCTGTGATATATAATATCGCCATTCCACTCTTTATATTCCCATTCATCATTTCTCCCACCTAGGTCAACATAGCCCCCATGGGTCCACATAGGGTCAGCCTCCCCATCCCCTAACCCCCACCTGCTTACGCTTGGAATGATGCCCTAGAGGTTGAAGCAAATTTTAAAGAAAAAGAAAAACATAATTGGCCACACTTACAGGGAAATTGTACCATAAAAAATGCAAAAGATGGTTTGGACAACAATAATTTTAGGCAAGCAAGGTGGCCAATGCATGAGCTTTTCCTTACCCATGGCCATCATCCTCGTTCCACGTAATCTCTATGTGAGCCTCCTTGTTATACAGAACCCATGATTTGTCCTAACCCCATGGAGGACAATGAACTGCCTCTACCTTTAAAAGGGGGTAATCATTGCTATATCTAACACATCATGCGTCTTATCCCCGAGCCCCCGAACAATTAATTAAAGAAAATTCATAAAAGGCAAAGGAATATAAAGAAGGATGGAAAATCAAGGCCGAGACACCTCATGTAACACTTCCATTTATCCCTCCTACACATTATATACCCCGGTGTGGGCTTCCTCATCTCGCCTCCTATGCCCCGATATGCGGCCTAGAATTGTCCTCTCATTCTCTACTTCGTTTCACTTATTTATCACTTTCCACTCCCATTCAAAGAATGTACCTTGACCTACTATCCCCTTTAAGGGTTGAACCACTTAATAAGGTACATGACTAACTCCCCTTTGGAGTATGGAGACACTAGCACATGCCAAAGCCCACTATGGAAGGGCATGCTATCAGAAAGTGCCCACTTTGTTATCCATGGTTTTTAAGATATTTTACACGATTATTCTAATGACTAGTGTATTGAAGCATAGGGGACGTATCGTTCTTATACAAGATTATATGGTTTCCATTTGGTTTGGTCTCCTATACGATCCTAATCCCCATAGGGCTACATCGGCACATATGTGGTGTGCATAGAGAGCCATGGGCCTCCACACAGTAAAACACTCCACTGATCTTCATCGATGTTCAAAGACTACTAGCGATCCACTTTTGGGATGATGGTGATGGATTGGTACACATTCCCAACAAAGCCCCACAGAGCCCCACACACTTGGCAAGTGTCCTGTGACTTGTACGATGTCATGGCAGCATTCATTCCACCACTTGATCCCTTGCGTAGGATCTATGTGCATCTTTGATTCATATGGAGACCCATGGGGTCATTTCTATGCCCTCACACCCATTGAGGAGCACCACTGTCTAATATTTAGAGAACAAGGAGCCACCCTCACACCCATCATATTCCAAAGAAATAAGCACTCGGTCCCTCAAAATGGTGGTCATTTTCCCCTCTTTTTTCATCTTTTTCCCCCTTTTCCCCCTTTTCTCCACGTCTAGCCCCGATAGGTCACCTAGGCATCAATTTCCCGAGAATTCATTTCGTAGTGCTCAACTTAGTGTTCCTAAATTGAGGTCATAAATTGTCAACCAGGGCTAGTAAACCGCTGAAGTGAGGTGCACTATATGTGCCTAGGTATTTGTTTCTCACTACGTTGTATTTAGTGTTTCTTCTCATGTTTTTGGTTTTATGGTTTTATGTTAAAAAGGAAAAGAACTAAATGTTGGTAAAGAGAAGTGGATGGTCACACTAAACAAGAGCAACCTATTCTAAACCGTGTATGACACTAGCAAATGCAAAGCTTGATAATGACTCCTAGTAAGGAAATAAATCACAACATGAACTCAATAACTCATAGCATGAACTCATCCAATTCATTCATTAGGAATATGTTGGAATAGTTTGCGAAAAGGACAAGTTTAGTACAAATGAGGTTCTCTAATTACACAATCATCTTACAATATTACAAAGATTATTGGAACACAATTGAAAAGATTATTTGTAACACAATAAGATTTCTACTCTAAATTGACTTGTAATGCTAATATTAGTCCATTCTCAGAAGCCCATCTTGTCACTACTGTTTCATCTCAAAGTTAGAGATTTTCTATAATAGTTTTGGGAAAAAGGCTTATTTGTGAAATCAAAAAAAGATTGCGAACAATCAAGGCCTTTTAAATTGATATCACTAATTCATTCCGTCCATATGATGATGCATTAATAGAAAGTCGAATAAAATTAGTTTGTAAACAACTTAGTCGTGGAAGTTTAATTTTGATTACCAACACACTTAAAAGAACAATGAATGACACCGAACTAGAATGCAATTGAAACACAATGATCACAACTAAACTAGAATGCTTTTTAGCCTAACTTGAAATACAAGTGAGCTAGAACTAACCAGAATGTCACTAATCTAACTTAAAGTACAAGGATAGAGTTATACTAGAGTTCCATTATCAAACTTGAAACACGGTGACAGAATTAAGCTAGAGTAACATCTACCTCCGAGTATTACAACTAGACTAAAGATGCAACAAATCACTAAAATGTTTCACTATTTCATTCGGAATTAGTGGTATTTTGGAATAGTTTGTAGAACAGATCGCTGCAACATGTTATGTAAATGAGCATGAAAGAATAAAATTCAACAAAACACAACAAAGCTCTAAAACACCACAAACTTATGTCTCATCCGAAATTAGTGATATTTTGGAAGAGTTTATAAGATCATGACTAGTCAGAATAACCGATGTAATTGAGCACAAGAACGTAAAACTAACTCCTAAAATACCAAGGCCATACCTCATTCGACATTAGTGATATTTTGGAATAATACATAAGAACGAGACTAAACTATAGCATCCAATGCAAGTGAAATAAAAACGCAAAGTTCGAAATCAATTGAACTAGAAAATGAAACGAGGCTAAGTTACTTTTCTAAATCATATAAACAAAGCTTCTCAGCAGAAGGGGCCCTCTACTGACCGGAGTAGCACGCAAATCTACTCAAGATTGATCCCCAACAGGCAATAAAATGATGCTTCTTTCATTAAAAGAGAAATTCTCAAAACAGAAGTATCACTTGGCTTCCGAGATCTAGCAACAAAACGAAATCTAACCAAATTGCTGCCCCGAGTCATACTTATAATGAAGTTACATAACTACTCTTGCGAAAAAACAAGGATAAGTGTCTTTCCCACTTCTAATCAAATAAAAACTCTTTATTAACAGTTTTGTGCTTTATCATGGACATCTCAGAGAGTTCGTGTTTTGATAGAGACATCTGCTTCTCCTCTCACGTGCATAACCGCTAGGATACTTTAACTCGACTTCGTGGGGAGCAAGAGATGATGGGGAAGTGTTGTGGATTTCACCCATATGCCTTTTTCTTTGCAGTGACACCCGGAACCTACATAAACATGAGGATGGCCGCAGAATAGCATTTCCATCGGCTACGCGAATGCCCGTATTCTCGTAGCCGAGTCTTAGTCAAAATTACTACACCAACAAAATTATGAAAACATAGCAAGTTAGTCATTATATAAATTCTTAAAGCAATTTTAATTAATCTTATTGATCATTTAAGCCCTCGTAATTGATGAGGACAAAGAGAATGAAGTAGAATGTGGTGAAAGGGAAGAACATCTTTGGGGCTCAACATACCTCCATCGTTAAAAGTTTTTGCATGTCCTCATGCAACTATTCCATGTACTCTCGAGACCTCTGCTAGGACATCCAACCGTCTCTTCTCGCTTTGCCCGACGCTCAATGGTCTTCTCGGGGCTTCCCTTATGACTAACTTGAATCTTAAATTTGTGGGTGTCTCCGATTAGCCTTTGTTTTTCTTCTTCAAATTTTCATCAGGTCTTGTACAATTTCTCCATTTGTAGAGACAGAAGTTGAATTCATATCACTTTTTAGTTTCAATTCGCTCTCTAAAAATGTCATTCTCATTCCCGATATGCCTATTGAGTACTCTTAACTCATACTTATCTTCTTTAGCACATCACTTTCGTATTCGTGGCCGGGAGTTCGTTCTACTTTTTGAAGCTTCCTCTCTAATGACTCAATATAATTGTAAATTTGTTGCCGTGTCGGGTCACTGGAGTTTCTTCATCCTCAATGTTTATGATTCCTCGTTTGTCTAGCCTCCGTTTTCTTTAGTATACCCCTAAGTCCATGGCTCCGTCTTGGTTGAGATGGCCTTTCACCTCTCGTCTTTGGCATATTTTCTAATTATTCTCTCCTTCTTAAGTCAGCTTCTCTATTTGAGCCAATTTCTCGTAAATCATCTTCACTTTCCTCTTGAATTGATTTACCAAATAACTTTTAATGTAGTTTCAGTGGAAATTCTCCTTCTTCTCCGCTTCTTCTGTAGGTTTGGCTTTCAGTGGAGATTCTTTTGGGTTCCTCAAAATGGTTTCTCACTAGAAATTCTCCTCAATTATCTCCCCATTTTCCTCAAATGATGTTCAATTAAGATTTTGACTAAACCATGGTGATACAAAGTTGTTTCTAGAAATTGAACCCTTTTGAACGTTTGAGGCCATTCTTTTCGTACTATGAAGTAGGAAAAAGGGAAAATTAATTTCCTCATCTAAGAAATGCATCATTAACCGAATATGATAGACATAGAGGGTACCAAATATACCTTCACAAGTAATAAATTTTTGCAAAATGAGCAAATATGTCTCTCCACCTTATTTTAATGCCGAGCTAGGAATACCCTTTTTAAAAATGGAAACATCCATACCTAGAGTCTTAAGCATTTGCCTCCATGCTCGTTATGGAATCCTCTATTTTTGAACCACTTTTCTCCTTGTCTAGATAATTTCGTTGCCTTGTAATGAAAAGCCAGAATAAATGCTGAATTTAATGTCTCCTATTTCCGACTCCTCTCGCTCCATTGAAGGACTCCGCAAATGTTTTAGTCACCTCTTGTGAAAACCATTAAATTTCTCCAAAAATTGCAACCAAATCCTACCTACCGTAGCATTTCTTTGATTTGTGGATAACCTTCCAAGTACTTGCTATTCCAATCACCCAAATTCTCACTATGAGACCTATAGCTTCTCTTTTCAACCTTCAGACATCGCTCCTTCCGTCACTATGAAAATGGATGTTAAAGAGATGTTTTTGCTCCCAAAAGATGTTTCTCCGTTTTGGCGTACCGGAATGGCTAAGTATTGGTCATGAAAGGAATGATATGGAGTGGTTATGAAACGAGTGTAATGCTGAGATAATTCTACACGAATTAATGAGTTGAAGGCTATCACTTTAAGAAAAGACCACGAAGATATTTCGTTAAGCAATTCAAAATCATCATTAAATGCTTTGGCCTAGTGACATGACTGATTAAATCACTTCAAGATTTTAACCGTTAAGTTTTTAAATGATGATCGAATATGGCAAGATGGAAGGGTCTTTGTCCAAAGTTTTTATGATATGGTTGATAGGCATGATCAACACGACTAATTAAGATAACCTTTTTGAATTATATATGACTTAACTATGCTAAAATTTTCATGATTTGTCACCATAATAATTTCATACCTTGCCTTTCCTTTGATTTTCTCTTGTGGTTTTGATATGCCTTGTCCTCAATTATTGATCTTCGCTCCTCATAACTCCTTTGATTTTGCTTCGTTGTCTTGAATATGCGGTGGATCAATTTGCTTGCTAAATCAAATGTTTATTGGATAGTGCCTTCGTGGTCTCCTCGGCCGTTGCACGTCTTCCTAGCCGTGTAATGTCTGATCGATTGCGTAATGTACATGTAGAAGTCTTGAAACATGAAATGGAATGGTTTGAAGCATGAATGGAATGATGGAATATTGTATGAAATCAATTAAAAATGGATAATGAAATATGGTGTAATGGAGTATGAGTGAAGTAAATGATGGAATGAAATGAATCACAACTATGAAGTGGAGGAAAAGTGGCCTCGCAACTTCGATGGTATTCTTCAATTGCAAAAAGATCAAATTTGCACCGAGATGGAAATGAGGTGGACCGTGGAATGAATGAAGTATGGAATGAAGGAGTATGGATGAACAGAATGAAATGGAGTATGGATGAATGGAATGAAATGAATCATAAGTGAAGTGGATTTGCATCAGATTTTGTAATAGCTACTTGCGTAAAAGAACAAAATGGAAAAGTTAAAGTGTCGAAAGATTCGATTTTCACTCTATCTTTTCCGTATAAACATGCTAATCGTTGATTAGTTTTCATGTTTATACTTTATTTCTATTTTTTTTTCATATATCCGACTTCAGAAAATCTAATTAAGTTGATGAAGAAGAAAATTTTCTTCATTAACTTCGCATCAATGTTTTCCCCGGAATCTTTTGACAAATTCTTCTCTTGAGAGTGGCTTGTGATACAAATACTAATCTATGACCATTCACAAGAAAAGTGACCTTTTCTTCATCTATTGTCCTGATTTTTATTGCTCCATTGTCAAAAATTTTGTACTTACAGGTCCAAGTCACTGTGTTTGGAATTTACCTTGAAAATCTTTGAACTTTGAATCAAACAAGAGAGCCCTACCACCTTCTTTGAACTTCTTTCCTTGATGTACTTGTCATGCCATCTAGTCCTTTGCCGTTGGACTAGGATTGTTTTCTCGAACTGCATCTTTGTCCGATCTCTGGTATCCAATTCATTAACTGCCCACCGTGCTTTGTGCCTCTATTAGATCAAGTCCTAGCCGGAACCGTCATTTTGAAAGTTTGAATCTAGAACTCTATGGGAAACAAACTTGTTTACCATAAACAAGTTCATAAGCAAGGTGAGATTTCTCTAAAAATTCACACGATCTCCATTTCAGAAATAATCTCAACCATTGATTACATTTCACGTTATCGTTGGAGTCCCAACTGGAGATTATTAGAAGAAGTCAATGGGTAGATGGAGGAACATATTTGAGATCGATTTCCCTGGGTAGTTTGATTTCTCTAGAGCAGCCGCAATTGTCGAGGAGTTCGAGTCGGAGAAGGGAAGCAAAGATAGTGAGTCTGAGGGAAGTTTTCCAATCCCGAAGAGTCGAAAGAGAAGGAAGAAAATTTTCCAGAGGATGCGCAGAGGTTGTTACTGCAGCCCAAAATAGCAATTCTATCCAGCTAAAGAGGAAGATGTTTTCTTTACCCAGAGACCAAGAAAGTTTTCTAGAGAGTTAGAGAGAAGTATTTTCCTACTGCCAGGAAATATGACTAGATCGTTACCGATTCAGCAAGGCGTCTGGGCAGTAATGCTAGGGTGACGCAGGCTCGCGTGCATCACTTGGACAAATAGCTCTTCAAAGGTCGTACATGTCGATTGCTCAAAGAGAGGGTAAACTCCTCAGAAAATTTATGCGTATTTCTCTTGGATAGATTCGCCGCTTGGCGATATTTATTGTACTCGAATTCTCACTGTTTCCACAGTAAAACCCTCGCTGTTGCACCGGGTTTTCCCATGTTGAGTTTTTTTCTGTGAACTTTAATCTAAAATAACTACCATAATTTTGTATGTGTGTGCTAGTATTTTCTTGGGTTTCAGCTTGTCTTCCGCAATATAGATTGTAGTGCGACAATTCAATCATTTCATTATTAAATGAAGCAATAAACTCGCTAAATTAATTAATGCTTAGAAGAATTTAATTCTAGTTGTTGCAAAAGAATTTCAAGAGTGAAATTTTCACATGGTATCAAAGCCATTTTGATTAGACGAGGAAGCTCGTAGGTGGAAGAAGAAAATTTGTTGTTCGTGAGGATAATAGGTCATTTCAATGCGCAATGCCTAAAGCTACAAAGGCGAATTAAGCCGAGCAATTCAATTTTTCAAGACAAAGTTGGCAGATAAAAAAAAGAAAAAGAAACCACTTGTCCAAAAAAGCGATTCGAGCAAAGTAAAGGGAGCAATAACTCAAGATTTTCGCCGAGAAAATTTATTGTCTACATAAAGGGTTTTGCAAAGAAGAAAAATCGGTCACTGGTGGAAGATAAAGTGCACACACAAGGGGAAATTTCTCATAGAGGGTTTCTAAATTATAAATTTGATTTTCCAGCTTGCACGGGCAAGAATCGCAAGCGTATTTTCTCACTCCAAAAGGGAGTACAAATAGCAAACATTCGGCAATGAAAGCAGTGGAAAGAGGGAGTTTTCCATATTCAAGCTTCGCAGATGACCACAATAAGTATAGAGACGTGGATAAGTTGGAGGGATCCTTCAACTATGTCATCCGGAAGGCTAGGATGTCCTTCCCCGCTAGATGAATTTGGCCTAAAGAACTGCGCATAATGCTGTGGCGTAACAAACAATGCATATCACCAAAAGAATACAAGAAATATATGGAAAAGGCGAAGATGATCTTGGATGGAATCGAGACCGTATAGTCTCTCACATATATCTACCAAGAATACGACCAAGGAGATGGATGCTCTCACTTAGCTATATCAAAATCCTTCCAGTGGCGGAAGATGTTCCTTGCACAAGAGAAGTTGAGAAACACGTATTTAAGGGTGAAGACATAGATCCTTCCTCACCAGACTCAGAAATCCAGATCGAATTGCAAACCCATCGGGGAAGTGCTCAACCGACAAAGGTTGTGCATTTGCCCCTAAATAATGTCTCGTAGGAATGGAAGTCTTTGTTCAAAGCATCTTTGGGTCTAGACATTACTACCAAGGTGAGCAGATGTGGTCGTACCTGCAAAGAGGTAGGAGATGAGTCGAGCTCTAGTAAAGAGCTCCCATCAATGGAAGCAACAAGAAGGGTTTGAAGGGTGAGGAAGGAAGAGGAGAAGAAGCGGTCTCACCAAGGATGTGGGGAGAATAAGAAGAAGAAGGACCTATCTAAGGTCATGTTTTGTGTGTGGCAAATTTGGCCACTACAAGACTTTTCGTCCTCTCAGAAGAAGGACAATCAGAGAAGCAAGACCAGGCGACAACATCCACAGAGATAGACAATTTTTCCTCCAGGCTGGAGAAAGACTTCGCCATGTTTGGTGCTATACTCTCCAAGAGTGAGGTAGGGCGATATGGAGTTATAGTCCCAAAGCAACGCAGGATTGGGTGGGGTCCATTAAGGTGTCTTCTCATGGATCATTACCTTGCTACGGGGGCCTGCGTATTCAATAGCAGCAGATGGATCAATGTCAAGGAAAGGGCCACCCCAGAGTGATGCTGGCAACTAGTAGTACTATATGCTCATAGGCGTAGTCAAGGAAGAACAAAAATTATTCAAGGATACAGTGTTGGCTAGTAAGCACAAACATCTCAGGAGACAGACCAACACAAAGATAGTTGATTCACTATTTCGGATGCTTCTTAGTTGCGTAGATGTAGTAGCAACATAGCCGTATGATGTGGTGTTGTGGTGCAGATGTGAGTTTGTCACTGCGAGACAATAGTGTCAACTATTGATTGTATATCGATGTGCTCTAAGTCTCAAACTTTGTAGAGGTTTTCAGACACATGTATTCCAAAATACCTGTAAATCATTTTGGGAAATTCCACCGAATGGGTTTTATTAAAATAATTAATTATTTTAATGGAGCCTAAGTCTACAGCTGGGGAATTGAAATAATGAAAGTATATTAATAGAACTCGGGTGTGAAACTTCTAGAAAAAAATGGAGATCGAGTCAATATGATCTAAGCCGTTGATTATGTTTTAATCGTGGTCATTGGTTATCCAACAAAAATATATGACTTCGATGGGCATTTGGAAAATACACCGAGTGAGTTCAGAGATTGATTTCTCAAGTAAGAAATGTGAGAGCAATGTAAGATATCATCGAGCTAATTCAATTGTAGGAGTGGGCAAAGGAGAGTTCCGTTGGAAGATCTTTTCCCGAGCGGAATACATCGTAGAGAAGGCGTAGAAGAGGACACGAAGTGTAACGTAGTGCTTGTGGGCAAATACGTAGCCACGCAAAGGTAGTGGCTGAGTGGCCTGAGAAGATCCGTCATTTTGCCGAAGATGAGTAAGATCTATGCCGCAGTGTTCTGCCGTGAGACCGCGTAAGATCAACATCTAGCCAAGAAATGACCAAGAGAAGGAGGTGATGCAAGCCCTAGCCAGAGTGATGCATATCTACGCCAGAGACACGGAGAGGCACCGTGCCTTCCACGCTCAATGTTGGGCTCGGGCCTAAATTCCAATGTTAGTGTGAGGTAATCAGGATATCAAGATTTTGGGTATCCACTATTCAAAAACTTCTACTTAATAATACAAATCCTCGCAGTTGCACCTGGCTCTATTGCCATCGTCTTTTTCCTGTGACTTAGTCCAAAAACAATGGTGTCATGTGTGTTTAATTTTCTACTCTCGCATTTTGTTTCCGCATTTAATTTTACGTTCATTTAGTGAAGGTCATAGCAGTATTTGTCGCATTTACTTGTAGAACACAAGAAATAACTTGTATAATTTATCAAGTAGGAGAAGTAATATCACACAAGAACGCATTCCTGGAAGGACTAGACATTTTCGATTCAACCAGTCACATAGATGCAACATTAGAGTTGCGCAATGGTTGGTGGGAAGTGGCAGGCAAATACAAGTGGCCAAACATCACCAACGTGTATGGGAGGATGATGTAGAGACAGGTGTTACAAGCCAAGACTAGAACACCTCCATCGCTAAGAGGAAAGCTAATTTTGGTAAATACTCCATGGTGTTCTAGTTCCGATAGTTGTTAGAGAGGCTAAGAAAACACCAGGCTTCCATAACCCGTAGAGGTTTCACAAAAATCCACCTGAGATGCCTTAATTAAGTTAATTAATCACACTGATTTTTCCCAAGTCTAACCTTAGGAAAATGATTAATTAATAGAATTAATTAAGGTACTTAAGAAATAATCTCCGCCCATTGATTAAGATTTAATCTTGGTCATTAGAGCCCCCAATTAGAGATTATAAGAAGAATTCAATGGGTAGATGGAGGAACATACTTGAGATTGATTTCCTTGGTAGTTCAACAAAGGAAGTAGCTAAGCCTAAGAGTTCAAGCTAGAGAAGGGAAGTAGAGACAAGTAAGGCCCGGGGGGAAGTTTTCCAAACTTCAAAGAGTCAAAAGAGAAGGCCAAAAATTTTCACAGAGGCTGCGAGGAGGCAAAGACAGAGCCTCACAAGAGCAATTCCCATCCAATCAAGAGGAAGATGATTTCGGGCCTGGGGCTAGAAGGTTTTCCCGCAGGGTCGAGAAGCATTTTCCCAATCAATGCTAGCGTGAAGACTATATTGGTAGTCAATTCAGAAGTGGGTGTTTGGTAAGCAACACTAGGGTGACGCAGGGTCATGCAAATCACTTGGACGACTAACCCGCAGGATTGCTAGGAGAGAGGTTAAAATCCCTCCGAATTTTTTTTTTGTTAGTATTTCTCTTGGATAGATTCACCAATTTGGCGATATTTAAGTACTACATTACATCAATGCTTAATAATAAAAACTCTCACTCGCTACACCGATTTTCCCAAGTTGGGTTTTTCTCTGGATCATCCAAAATAACTGCTGCCATAATTTTTTGTATGTGTGTGCGTATTTTATCGCCTAGTTTTTCTTCCGCTCGTATTTAATTTGTGAAGATTGCGGTGTGATTAATTCATTGTTGTTGTAGAAGCAAATGCTAAATTAATTAACATTTAGAAGAATTAATACTAGAAGCTACAATAAATTTTCACATAGGAGAAGCCTAAGATCTGTCTTAGAAGGTCGATATCCCTGATCTATTGCAGGAGTAGAGATGCATGTTGAAGGCCTGACACATGCTGGGGTTGTAGATGGCTTTGCGATAGGTACAAGGAGTATTAGAGGCCGAGTTTAGGAGCACACCCGTAGATGGAACAAACACCCTAAAAGAGAGGCTTAGAATTATCAAGATCTATGCACAAGAACAATGGCCATAAAACATGCAACAAGATGTTATAAATAAGGTGTGCCTAATCTGGTTCCTCATGTTGATTGAATGCAAGGAGGTGAAGGAGTTGATCCTAAAGGTTTAGGACAGAGTTTGTGTGCTCCGGATGAGGGCATATTGTATTGCTCCAATACTCGGGTAGAAAAGATAAGGCGAAGACCCTTTAGATGGTGGGTTGTCTCTGCAATTAAGAACACATATCCATATCTAATTTATGTGGTAAATGTGGGGGATAGCAGTGATCCAAAATGAAGCCACTCTCTGAGCAGAAAAATGAACAAAAGTAGGGTGCCACATGAGAAGCTGGAACTGCCATGAGGAGCAGAATTCTGAAGACTGTCCATAAGGTTATAGAAAGAGATTTGAAGTACCAACACAGATATCCTTGATATTCAAGGATTGTTAGAGGTTGTAAAATGGTGCTCCCAGGATCCGTGCAATTTGAGGAACAAATTGCAGAACACAGGGGCGATGCATTTGGAACCTTAGATCAGTCAAGGAGTCACTATGTGCGGGGCATATTTTGAGGCCCAAAGTTGTGTTGAGTGACAAAAGCAGCTGATTTGTCACAGAGTTAGGGGCAGATTTGGTTGGAGTTCTCGGATCAGCCCTCTGGAAGTGGAAATAAGGTTGACAAGTGGGCAGATCTGAAGGTTGTCCACTATTCACAAACGAAGTTGTGAACAATGACTTTCATATGCAAGGCGTGGAAGCTTGGAAGACTCCTGCGGCAATGTGCATGAAAGGAGCCATGAACTATTAGGAGGCGACCGGGTTGGAGCCCAAGTTCAGAGTTGCAAGATGGGCAGTTCCGGTAAGACCCAATGAGTAGTCATCCTAATGCAAAGAGTGTTGATTTTTGGGTAGCATTGGAAGTGCTCTAGCTCGAATCTGTGGAGGGGCTAGAAATTACATGAGATCTCCAAGACCTGTAAATCGTTTGGCAGAGAAATTCCACCGAGAGCTTGGGTTATTCAAATAATTAATTATTTTAATGGGGACCTCAAGTCTAAACTTAGGAAATTAAATAATTAAAGTGAATTAAATTAACATGTGGGTGAAAATGTTCTAAGTGACAAAGATCAAGTCTTTTTCTAATCTTAGCCATCGATTAGAAATTAGATCACCGACATTGATTCATCACTGTAAAGAAAAGTATAAAAGGAAAGGCTTGGGTTCGCTTGGAGAACACACACAAAGGAGTTCAAGAGATCAAATTCTTCTAACCTGAGCAATGCTCGAACGAAGATCGTATTTGAGTGATTCGTAGAAGTAGTGAGAGGCAAGATGCGTAATTGGTCGGAGAACAAGAGTACATACAGAGCAAGGACAATGTATGAGCAGAGGGACCAGCACAACCACCAGAGAGGTGACGTAGACCCCGGATAGGGTGACACAATCCCATGCAGCACAGACAATGGCTCCGAGAGATGGTCCAAATTTAGCCGGAGATCGGGGGTTTTGGCTATGAGAGTCGAAACTCGCTTCTAGAGGCGACGACACAAAGAAGGGGTGATGTACCATCTAGACCCACGTGCCTACGCATCTACAACGTAGAGGCAATGCCAAGGTTGTTGGGGCTTCACCGGGGCCGATCCGATTAGTCAGACTGTAGTGTGAGGTAAAACTGCATTTATTTATGTCCGCCAAGGTCTTTCTCTCACAAGAGTCGGGTTTTGGCACCATAGATGTACTTAATACTCGTCGCTTAATAATATAAAACCTCAAGATCCGTTGCATCGGTTTTCCCGCATTGGGTTTTTCCGGGGGACATTTGTCCAAAAATATGCGTGCCCTTTGTCCGAATGCTTTACTTTTTTCGTGATGATTCAGATAATTGTGTAGGATACCGTATTTGCATTATTATTTTCATCGAATATTCAAAAAAAAAACTTGTAATTTAATAAGACAAGTAGGCAATGCAAATCAAATTTCGTAGTGGATTTCTGTAACTTAGATTCAGAAATTTTCACATGGTATCGCAGCATGTTGCAGATCAAGTAGAGTTGAAGCCATTGAAGCGAAGACGAAGGAAATTTTCTACAGAAAGGCAATTGTCCCGTGTGACACAAATACGCATCCGGTAAAGAGGCAAGGAGGGGTGACACGCTACTCGATTTCCAAGCTCACGCAAAGGCTGCATCAACCGCCTAGGGTGACGTAGCTACGCAGAGAGGTTTTGAGCCTCCGTCTCGGCAAACTTGCCGAGGGTGGAAGAGCAGTAGCTTGATGGAGCATTGTTTCGTTGGTATAACAATGTCTAGTGGGGTGCTGGCAAAGTAGAGGGAAGTAGTTCCTTAGAAGACTTCTTTCCAAGAAGTTTAGATTCCGGTTGTTGACTGCCATTAAAGAGGCTCGGGGAGCAATTTGTTAATTCGACATCGGGCTATGCATGGATTTCCATGAAGGAAATCAGATTCAAAGGAGCTTGTTCCTGGAAGGGTTTCCACGCCAAAGAAACCAAGATCCGAGTTTTCGGCTGGGCAAAGAAACAAAGAGGGAGAAGAGAATCAATTCACATTTTTTAAGCAGAGATGGCCACACATGGATCGAGGGAATCGTGACAAAGTTGGATGGAGCATCCAACTTTGTCATCCGGAAGGCCAAGATCCTCGCTTTGGATGATAATCGCATCAAGGATCATGTCTTGCATGTAGTTGTTATCCCTCATGGATGTTGATGCTCTCAAGAAGTACGAAGAGGCTCAAGAGAGGAAAACGCATGATCATGGACGGATTCATCGATCATGTGATCCCACATATTGCCGAGGAAGAACACGGCAAGGGAAATGTGGACTTCCTTGACCACGATGTACTGGTGAACCTCCATCCAACGGAGGATGTTGTTTGAGAATCATCTAAGACTACTTTAGATGTAGAAGGGAGAAGAAAATGATCCTCCTTTATCGTATTTAACGATCCAAGATCATATGGCTTCCATAGGGGCCAAGCACTGTGAAGTGATGGACTAGTGCTCTTACCTTCGAATGCAGCCACGAAAGACCGGAAACCTTGTCCAAGGTATTTCAAGCGCAGAAGCTCTTCCAAACCGGGAGGATATGTGGGCATCTCTTCAACAAGAAGAGATCGAAGGTTGACCAAGGTGGTAGGCGCTAGCATTTGAGGATCAAGATCAAGAAGGAGGAAGAGGAAGATGCGACTCTCGCATCTAAGGGACATCATGGGCGTAAAAGAAGAAAGAAGAAGGACTCCTCGAAGGTCGATGTGGTGAATTAGACATTTTCACACAATGCCCTTAGAAGAAGAAGGGCAAAGAAGATTCTGATTCGAAGGTTATCAGAAAAGAATCCATGACGGGGATGATGATGATGTTGCCATGAGTGCTCATGTGCCTCAAGATAAGAGGTGGGGCGACACATCTCGTAGTTCTTTGAATTACAAGGTGTGGGTAGATCCTTTGGAGAGGTGCCCAAAGTCTTGGATTGCATACGAGCTACGGAGCCCCTAATGAGCGTAGTAGGATGACTCGAGCCGGGCGAGTGTGAGGATGGAGCAACAATGGCAAGAGCTAGGACACTGAAGTCCGAGAGTAGAGCAGGTATCGCCATCACAGAGTGGTTGATGGACTTCAAGAGCGTAGTGCGAGCAGTTGCTTACGCAAAGGCAGCGCGTGCCAGTCGCCGGGGCAGAGCATCGCAGGGTCAACGCAGCACTAGTAGCAGAGGGAGCCACCAAAGATGCATCCAGAATGACATGTATGTCAACTTTTTGGGTGGATTTTCGGTTTCTTAACTCTCAACAACTAAGTTGTAGTGCAATAGCTAGTAGTGGCAAAGGCTAAGTGGGCAAAGATAACGTAGCATTTGAGAGGGAGTCAGAGTACGTATGAGTGCGTTGACAAGGGCGTTGTCATGAGTAGCAAGATGCAAGGAATCAGCGGAGTGGATGAAGGGCAACAAGTTGACCATCAACAACACAGAGGACCAATGTCGGGGAGATCGTGGTGATATTTCGGTTGAAGTATTGCTAGAGCACATTCCTCGCTAAGAGGGAGTGTTGATTTTTGCAGAATGATGCTCTAGCTTCAAAACTTTGTGGAGGCTGTAACACATGAGACTTCCAAGACCCGTAAATCGTTTGGAGAAATTCCACTTAGAGCTTAAGTTATTCAAATAATTAATTATTTTAATGGGGAGAATTAAAGTGAATTAATTTAACATGTGGGTGAGAATTTTGTAAGTGACGAAGATCAAGTATTTTCTAATCTTAGTTGTCGATTATAGATTATATCACGACGTTGATTCATCAATAGAAAAGTATAAAGGGCAAGGCTGGGGTCGATGGAGAACCTGCTGTAGTGAGTCTAAGAGATCGAATTCTTTCCGACGGAGCAAAGGTCGGGACGAAGATAAGATCTCGAGTGATTCGTAGAAGTAGTGAGGGAGCCGTATGTAGTAATTGGGTCTAAGGACCAAGAGTACATAGCATAGCAAGGGCAATGTATGGCAAAGGGCAAAAGTGGAAAAAGTCGGTCGGGATTAACCCAAGTATGTTCAAAAGTTGAAACTCGATAAAGTTGGGAGTTTTTTGAAAAAGTCAGAAAAAAATTGGCAAACTAAAAAATACAAAATATTCATTTTTGGAAAAAAATCGATTTTACTTTTTACATAAAACTCTATTTTTTTGGAAAAAAATCCCGATTTTTTCAAAAAAAAAAAAAAATTATTAAAGAAACTACTCCTCACTCACGATTTTTTGGAAAGTCGAGACTTCGAGGATAAAATCGTCAATTTTTCGGGGATGAAAAGTCAACAAAAGTCGGCCGATAAAAAGTCACTGTGTGAAAATTCGAGATTTTTTCAAAAGTCGGGACTTTTTGGCCGACTTTTTCCACACTCGGCGTAGGACCCGCCGCAACCACCGTGAGTGTGATGCGTACCCCAGAGAGAGGATGCAGGGCCTGGCGTGTGGCCTAGCCATAGGCTACACAAAGGCTCCGAGAGAGTCCGCATTTAGTTGGAGAGTGGGGTTTCTCGAGTCGGGAGGGTAGAAACTCAGCTTTCCGAGAGGTAGACGTTGCGTAGAAGGGGTGACACAGCCCTCAACTAGACTCATGCCTACGCATCTATCGCATAGAGGCAACACAAGAGGCCGCTCAATTTTTGATCCGATCAACCGAGACTACAGCGGTGAGGCAAAACCTATGATTTATTTCCGTCTATCGAGGTTTTACCTTCGTTGGGTGAGCCGGATTTTGCGAAATTTCAGATGTACTCGAATATTGTTGCTTGATAATATAAACCGCATCTCTGTTGCGCCGTGTTTTTTCGCATTGCATTTTTCAAAGGACATTTGTCGTAAAAATACATGTCCTTCTTCTAAATGCTTTACTTTTTCAAGACGGATCTATATAATTGTGTAGATCGGCGGTGGCTTGCATTAGTATTTTTACCTAATATTCGTAAAAAATAACTTATAATTTAATAAGACAAGTAGGCAATGAAAATCAGATTTCTCGCAAGAGATTTTTTGTAACTTAGATTCGTAAAATTTCCACAAGTAGGAGGGGTCGCTAGTGGGCGACGATAAGCTAAAGTTCGGACACAAAGGAGTTGTGATCATCGATAGTGAAGGTGACCGAGTAACCAAAGATGAAGGTGTTGATCAGCAAATGGGAAGGAAAGAGGACCCACCAAATGTGGTTCTCCAAGGTACGTGGATTGTATGATGTGGCCACCATCGCAAGTAGGTCAAGTGTACCTTGTCTGTGGCAGAGTGGTGGTCAGTGACCGGCCACCAAGCCCTAGTTGTGTCCTTGTATCAGGGCTATATGTAAGGGCCATGATCCTCGGTATGAGAGCCCTCTAAGGCTATTGTATTCCTGATTGTAATATAACAAGTAGTGGCAAAATCGCAAAGAAGGGGTGACGGAATTCCGCCTAGGACCCACGCAAGCCTACGCATCTATCGCATAGAGGCAAGTGCTGCGGGGTAGGCTACCGGGGCTTCACCAGCTTTTGATCCGGGATCGCCCAGACTTGAAGTGTGAGGCAAAACTCACAA
The DNA here is from genome assembly GCA_034641835.2 of Pinus albicaulis. Classification (NCBI taxonomy): domain Eukaryota; kingdom Viridiplantae; phylum Streptophyta; class Pinopsida; order Pinales; family Pinaceae; genus Pinus; species Pinus albicaulis. The sequence goes on along the minus strand of CM076570.1, from coordinate 1,187,101,717 downwards.
TTATTTCGTCCATCCAGGTTTTTCTCTCGCCAGTGAGCCGGATTTTGGAACCCTAGGATGTACTCGTAATATTGTTGCTTGGATAATATAAACCTCGATTTACACAATGTGTTTTCCCGCATTGGGTTTTTTCCGAGGATATTTGTCTAAAAAATATGTGTCCTTTGTCCGAATGCTTTACTTATTTTTCACATTTCCATCTCGTATACTTGTGTAGTCTCGTAGTGTATTTGGATTAGTAATTTTTACTGAATATTCAAAAAAATAACTTGTAAGTTAATAAGACAAGTAGGCAAAGCAAATCACATTTCCACAGTAGGATTTTTGTAACTTGGATTCATAATTTTTCACAAGTAGGAGGGTTTCTAGTGGGGAGATCGATAAGCCAAAGTTCAGTGACACAAACAGAGTTGTGATCATTGACAATGGCATGCTGAGAAACTGAAGATGTAGTTGTAGTGATCATCAGATGGGAAGGAAGGAGGACCCACCAAATGTGGTCAAGGTACGTGGATTGAAAGGGTTGTGTGTGGCCACCATCAGCAAGTAGGTCAAGTGTACCTTTTTCAGGGTAGATTGGTGGTTAAAGTGACTGATACCAAGGCCTAGTTGTGTCTTTGTATTAGGGATATATGTCACGGCCATGATCCCTAGTACGAGAACCCTAAGGCTATTGTATTCTATATTGTAATATAACGAGTAGTAGGTTTTAAAAGTTGCAAATTGTCATGTGCAATAGTTGATTCACTAACGTTTGTTATTCAACTACGCAAACTAGAAGTGTTGAGGCATTTGAGTGTGTTTGTGTTTGAGATTTTAAAACCAAACCAAACTCTTGAGTGCCCTAGAAATTCAACAGGATCATTGTTCCAGGTATTATTTTTGAAGATCTGACAGTGTTTGTGGCGAGGAAGCTTCAAAATCCCAAGAGTATTTTTTCAACTTGCAGGAGAAAGAATTTATCTTTCAACAGGGCCGAGATTTTCCTTGGAGGTCGAGTTACCCATTGTTAATAATTGAAGTTCCTCTCCTTGTTGGCCAAATCTCAGGGATGATATAAGGACGAGTTTGACTATACATTCAAGACGAGTTCTTTCTATTGACTTAGTCAAGATAGCGTGCCAAGGGTTGGGTACACCTGCGCTAAAATAGAGCCATTATGTGTTGAAAAAACCATTTTCCTTACCTCTCTATTGTGCCAAGTTCCCTCACAACTCTGAGGTTTACTTCTCCTGCTGAAAGTGGACATACTCACTTTGCTTCAATGGCTGAGTTTTCACACCAACGTGTTGAATGCCATTTCCAAAAGTGGGTTGAAATCTACCATATATCACTGGTGAGTATTCAAGTGTGAAGGGAGTTGAATGTCCATTGTTGGGATGTCATGGTTATGCTGTAATTTTCTGGGCTGGAGAGTGAAAGGGCTGCTATCACTATCTTTGTTGAAAATATTTTCCAGATAGGGGTTGCGTCTACATGTGCCAGAGGGTCGATTTCACTGTGGTCCATTGCCAGAGTTTGTCTGTTCCTCATTGCCAAGTTTACCATTATTTTGGGTCAATTTTTTGGGTTAAATCAGCTGAGGCTAGTCGCTGGAAAATGCACAAAAAGGTGGCTGAGTTATAAGATATTTGGGGTTATATTTCCATCAGCAAGGAGCATGAGCTACCTTCTCTGCATGGCGAATGTAGTGGCTGGAAAAGGGGATAGTTCTCTTGGAAATGGGGATAGTACTCTTGACATATGGTGGCTGAACTTAACACTTTGTAAAAACGTGAACTCATTTGACACATTTACCTATGAAGGAGCCTTCAAATATAAACAAGGTTCCTCTTATTTTGCTGTTATAAATTATTTATATACGTATGCCGGTTTCTAGATTCAGGGTATGTTTGTGTTATTATTTCTGATGTGACTTGTATAAATTATGAGTTTTAATAAAATAATATATATGTTGGACTGAATGCACTTCAATGGCCATTAAGTGATGGGGATTATGTTGTTCAATGAAACAAAATTTAAGATAAACACCTACATCGAGGTTCATTCACAAATCTATTGAAGGAAATAATCACTAGAAAACTCACTCACATTTCGAAAAACTCAGTGGCATTTTGGATCAGTCCCTAGTGGGAACATTATAGGTGAGAAAATCATCATTGTGGAGGCATTGACATCTCACCTTCTTGACTAATTGTGAAAAAGGAATGAAATTGTATTTAGAATCAAATTTAAGATTCCATGGTGGAAAATTGCATAGGTGAAAGATGGCTCATCGAGATTTGCATGAATTGTTTCTTTCATTAGATGTTGAAAATATCCTGGGATACCCAAGCAAGCCTCCCCAAAAATATGATAAGAAGCTTTTGAAGTTATATGGTGATTCTAATGCTTTTGTTCCACCTATTTTGGCCTTTATAAATAAAGACGTGAAGATGCCATGATAAAATCATTTCTTCTTCTTTGGAGTACAAGCATAGAATTTGGGTTAGGCACTCTTGTGGTCCAAAGAACACATCCTCTATGGCAGTTCTCACTAAAAAATTTCTCACGCATTTTGGCCCAAGATTGCAGAATTGTGAAGACACACATATCAGGAATTATTGGCAGCCCTATGGGATGAAGGTGTCTTTGATTTCTTGAAAGATTACATTGGTATTGTTGAGGCAAATACTGCACATCAGTGACCTAACCATGAACCTGCACAGTTAAATGAATATGACAGCACTCATGTACCAGATCTGAAGGAGAACCTTCAGGGATCTATAAATGACGCTCCAAAACCTAATACTCTTGAACCCTAACAACTCGATGGGAAATATGATGATGTACAGACCAGACCAATTTTTCTTGTGTGTCTAGGAAAAGGCAATGATGAAACCCCTGTCTATGATGTATGTGATTTTGGCACCCAAACCTTGGACTCTAGAGCTGAGACGAATGTTGACCCTTATTACAAAATGAACAAAGATGGTTACAAAAATAAAACAGATCTTGGAGTTAAGACACATGTTAAGGGGGGGATTTTTAATTAATTTCTTTGAATTGATGAACAATATGATTGCAGCCATAAATATAAAATTATTAGTACTGTTGAGAGCCCTTATTTACATGGATAGACTAATAAAAATAGTGATAAAACCTGGTTGGTACATGATCCCTCTAATGACGACAACCAGGTTGAAGGTAGTGACAATTTTATGCTAAGGAAGGATTTCCGTGGTAACGTAAAAGAAGAAAATGCATATGATATAACCCTTGATGGCCCTTCAACATATGATGTCTGAATGGACATGTTCTCTGCTCCTACGAAAGGTGTGAGGATGGAACTAACTGACGAAGTATTTGGAAGGTTGGTACTATCTCCAACATCTACTTAATCAAGTCAAAAATCGGACAATTCTTCAAAATACACTCCTGCTGAACAGATGTGCGATGAAACATACATTTTTGGTTCCATGGATCAGTTTGTTGAATATTTCATTGACTCTTTATGAACTTTGGGTTCCATGGATCAGTTTCTTGAAGATTTCATTGAATATTTATGCATTTTGGGTTCCATGGATCAGTTTGGGATATCAACTTCATGCCAATTTGTTCTGATCCATTTGGAAAGTATGGGTACAATTTTAAATAATCCACAATCCAAAAATTGCAGCAGCATGGAGGGAAAATGTTGGATATGGGAGCCTAGAAAAAGAAGAATCATTTTTCTAAATTTCCCAGTGGTATGTCCAAGAAATGACACATGCTCCCTCACTCAGCCAGGTGCCCAAAATTTGGCTATAAATTTTCAAGTATTCTTTTCTATAAAACACTCATCAACAATGTTGAAATTTTAGGCTTAATATACAAAGAATTTCCCCTCTGATTGACTTCCACATTTGGATTGAGAGAAACCTGATGAATGGAAATGAAGTGGTGGTATTTGAACTGCTAAGGAGCTAGAAGGATTTTTTGAGTTACAAACATTCGTGCTTCGATGTATATTTGTTTTGATGGCAATCAAACACTAAGGAAAGGGCCATTGCACATTTGTGATGATAAAGTGGCTTCATTGGCTTACTGTTTTTACTTGTTGAGATTCTAGGACTCTCAAGTGAGGGAGCACTTGTCCCTAAGTAGGAGCCAGATGTTATAATTTTTGGTTGAGGACACCCTTCAAGGTATGGTCATGTGCAACATCTAACCAAAAAAAATGGAAGGCATGTGGTTGATCTAATTTAAAAATAAAAAAAATGCATGAGGTAAAGGGAGAAGAGTTGGAACGTCTGATCATTTTTTATGACTAGGCTCAAACATACCTATAATACGTTTCATTATTTAGGAAGGGTCCTATCGAAGAGTTTACTATGAAATATTATGGGATGGTCTGCCTACAACAATTAAGAAAATGGAAGTCAACAGCCAGTGAATGGTAAATTCGAAAGTTTTAGCTCAAGTTTCAATGATCTCAAGGCACGACCATATAGTTGAGTTGATGAGCTCAGTAAATGCTCTAGCAGTAACAATTCTTGCAAGCCTAAAAGAAAATATGACGAGGCAATGAGGAGAAATGATGTGAATGCCATTGTTGTCACTGGTAATGGAAGCTATTTCTTAGGTGGTATTAACATCAACGTTCTCCAGAAAAAACAACAACCAATTTCAGTGTAAGCAATACAAGGAGAGCAGACAGTCATAAACATCCTCAAACCACTAATGTCCAGATCTGTAAACAGCAGGGTACTACCATAAAAAGAGTAGACATCTGCTAGATCTAGGCAACATGTCTGCTCAACAGTGGCATGAACGGTATGAACAATCAGTAAGCACATGTCTTCTCAACAGTGATATGAAAGGTACGAACAATCAGTAAGCGCCAAAAAAGATTCCAAAGAGACAAAATTCACAGGAAAATTCTTGGTCAGTCTAAAATCAAGATCCTTATGAGTTTCATCAACCAAAGCCTGATTCAGCATCTTACATTGTAGCTAAAGATTTCTATGAGGAAAGGAAGACGACTTCCCTCTATTCGGCTCATCCAAACACTGTGATATAATCTTCTTGGTCCTATGGATTTGAAGACATGAGCATGCAAGAATTTCAATGACAGGTGGATTATTGCAGTCTAGTGAAGTAAATTAGTAAAAATTATCTTACTTTGCTTCAAATTTTCAAAAGTGCAGGGATCAAAACAGTGATGCCAATGACAGTGCTAAGTAGCAAGCATCACAGAGGATGCAGGTCACCACTCAACTGTTTCAGGAATTTGGAAACGAATGCACACACAACAGCGTTGAATATATGTGTGTGTGTGTGTGTGTGTGTGTCTATATTTATATTTATATGCGCTCGCAACAACTTTCAAAATATATTGACCTGAACTACCTACAAATCTGAATTAAAACCAACCTTTCAAGTGCCAGTTATTTGGTAAATTTGACTAAGCCCAACCCCTACTTGAGCTTCAATAATTGGTTCACAAAATTCACAAAGATGATGTCCTATTCGTGAGGTCCCATGCTACTATTTTGGGTTTGATGGGTTCACATCATAGGGTATTTTGTAGCCTTTTCTTTGTGAACATTCATGCTCAGTTTTGGACTATTTAATTGTTGAAGAGGGGATTTTAGATTGGAAAATTAATGTTTTATTGTAAGGAAATTTTAGCAGCTCGTTTATAAATAGAGGCACACTTCCTCTCATTTTGGCATGGTGGAAATTTTTGGGGGAAAAACCCTTGGGAAGTTTGAAATTTATGTGATTTCACTCTTATAATTTGGCTATGGATAGATAAGTTGAGTTACATTTCTTAAGCTATAATTGTGATGTGTTATTATCTCTACTCATTAATGCTTATGGTGGATCTTGGATGATGCATGGTGAAGTATACCCGATAGAGGATATATGAGTAAAGTTGTATAATGTCATAGGATCTTGATAGTGGTAGGAGGATGTAGTCCCACCACTTAAATCTTTATTATTGAAGGGTACACCACTACAATTGAAAGTAGGTTGTGAAAGTGCTCCATTTTCCAAAAGACACCTAATATTTAAAAAGTAAAAAGGAGGGAGCGAAAGGTTGTGGCATGGGGGTTACCTGCAAAAATGAAAACACTACAAGGAAAGGGTGAAGGAACTAGGAAAGGAAAAAAGGATAGAAACATAGTCAAGATGTATCCAACAAAAATAAATAAAAGGAGGATATTCCCTATCGAAAAGTATATCTAATCCATACATAGTACATTTAATCCACAAGAAACCACACAAACAATGAATTAGCTTAGGGCTCTATGCAGGGCCATAATAGAGTAACAAAAAACATAACAGATAATTCAATAACCAAACTAATTCTGAAATCTCAAAGGAGATGGATGACTTTGAAATCTAGCTTGAGAAACATATGGTCCAAGGCTAGGCTTGGAAAAATGCAAAGATAGGCCAAAAACAAAGAGTTTGATAATCTTGGTTATTTGGGATTATGCTCATTTAAGTGTGTTGGAATTCCCATGTTTTAGCCAGATTGGCAAGACCAAAAGATGAGACAACATCAGAACCACTTTGGGGCCCTAGGATCTAGCCCTACTGGACCCGAAGAGGGATCTATCCAATAAAAGCAAATAATGATATATATTTGAAAGCTCAAAATGAGGTATTAGGCTAGGTGTGAAGAACAAAGGGATTTTAAATGATTTGGTTAGTTGTTGGGTTGAGTCATGAGATCATCAACTGAGAAGGTAATGGGAGGAAAGGAGCAAAGTAGTAGGACGTTTCAGTAAAAGAGGATAGGTTGAAGCTATGCCATCCATTGGGCTATGGAGTCATGAAAGGAGATTACTTGCAAACAACTAGCCAAGGCTTTCATAGGGCAAGTCATCTATACTAAGGGATCTTTAAGATAGATGGTGGAGTGAAACAATAAGAATGAAATGGAGAGATACAAAGGGTATCTTGAGATCAGACCAGAGGTCATCTAACTCCAGATCTGCTTCAGCATACTCTCAAAGGGAAAACACTTAGATTTAAACACAGAACTAGGCCTAAGATCAGAGAAGGACTTTGAACCCTCAATGCTTTGACACTAGTTCAAGAGATCTTTGAAAGGCCAACCTGTTTGAAAAGGACCCCAGTGGATAGGGCTCACACTAAATCCCCGGTATCCCAATTCTTGCAGCTCAAACCCGACAAGAACAAATAAGAAGCAAACCTCGAATTCACACATCAACTAGCAGTGAATAACAACTACTACACTGGTTAAATTGCATGAATTTTCTCTTAGATTCACTTTCAACAGAAAAAATTAAAGGTAGGGACAGCAGAAACATAGGGTACCATGCAAGGGTATATCCTATGCCAGATTTCTGATGCGTACCAGAAGACCAATGAACAACATGAAAAATGTAATAAAACAATGTAATAAGTGAAACATAACCCGTAATAATAGACCAGGATCATGTGAAATTTGCTTGATTAATTGATATGCAAAACCAGTCACATACACTGAGCTCAATGGCTGATTACAGTCCAAAATTTCTCCTCCCAGCCTAACGACATTACAAACTACTCTGATACTCTCTCCCAAAACTCTTCTAACAGTAAAAAATGAATCCCTACAACAGCAACTACAACAACAATGCAACCTCTTACAATATGTTTTTCGAGAGTTCTTATAGGAGAATGAATAATAGCAGGAGTAGATACAAATTAAATGGATCCATTAAGACAGAGTGGCGAAAGTGTCCATGCCCATTCTGCTTAATAGCTTTGTGCTATACTCTGCAGTCTGGTTTGGAGCCTCTGACAGGTCGATATTTGACCTCAGATGTTTCTTTGAATTCCTTTCTGGCTGACTGGTACTCTGTGGTAACCTTCTGAAGCAAGTAAGGTGACTGAAAGGTCTTCTGGGCTTCCATACCTCCCTTATTGCTATCCTGACAGTATTTGGAAGTTTTTTGTCAATGAAATGGCCTTTGGGAGCTGGGGTAGGCATGGAGACTTCTGTCGAAGGCATACTGTCTGAGAAAATGTACTGTCGATGCTGAAAGCAGATATGGATTGTTTCATGTGCTCTTTTGATCTTCAAACTGCGCCTTAATTCTTCGAATACTGAATTAGGTGCTAAATATGCAATTAACATGCCCGAATCCCTCTAATCTGTCTTTGCTGTTACACTAGCCGCTACTGTGATGGCCTCTTTGTATTCCGAACCAGAGTGGTTGTGATTACAGACAACAAAATGAATTTATCACTCTGTATACCCTGCACAATAAAATAAACCAATTATAAAATATAGGGAGGTGGCAGAGGAATGCTTTGAAGGCCTGCGGAATGGTGGAACGACTGTGGAAATAGTAGATGCAATGGGAAATGGCTGAAAAATGCAGTGAAATGGTGGAAATATGACCTGGTGAAAATTTGGTGGAGATATGCAATGAACTTTAATATAAAAACATTAAAGTTTTAATGCGAGAGGAATGACATAATGTTTAATGCATAACATAAGGTTCGGTCCTTTGAATCGAAATACAAAGGAAATACATGCAAAACATATGAAATGGACTTGAAATGGTGGGAACCAGTCGTGGGCGGAGGGAGATTTAACCTAGACCGTTGGATCTCAGGAGGAGATCGACCGCTGCAATGACTCGATGCAATGCCATGGTCGCGCGATGAAAAAATATGCATGGAGTGCGAGATGCAATATGGACCGTCGATCGGAAATCAATGGACGACTGCGATCAAATATGGAGGCTGTGGGGACACGGGAGGAAAAGTGGTTTTGGATGGGAAAACCACCAGTATCGCACGGCCTCAAGGTGGTTTAGAAAAAATTCCCAAATCACGCGATATGCCTCGCTGCGTGACACGTGGCCTCAACAAACCGCTTATATCGCGTAAATTCTGATCGATAAAGGTTGGACACCAAAATAACGTGATATGATCTCTAGCCGTTAGATCTGGAGAGGGAAGATCGAACGGCGATGGAGGAGCGCGATGAGGGGAGATGCACGGTCATTTAAACGATGAAAAGTCAAAGGCGGGTTTGATCCTGACCGTCAGATCTTAAGAGATCAACAGCTACAATTGGATCGGGGATGACCAGTTGGGAGGCGCAGAGGCAGGGTGAGGGGTAATCTGGGTTGTTGGATCGAGTGGGATGGATGGCTCAGATCCAATCGGGGCACGCCAATCGGGAGGAATCATAAGCGTGGGATTGGTGCGATTGGCGGTGCTCAAATTGCGCGATAGTCGTTGGATCAGGATGGTAGATCGACGGTCAACATGCAATCGGAGGGGTACAGAAGGGGTGAGCGATGGGTGCGATGCGATTAGCACCGGGCCATTGGATCTATATAGATCAACGGTTTGGATCGCAGCGGGGCCGATGGAACAATAACACTATCGCATCGGAGATTCTCGTTTTAACACAGAAATGCACTCCACTCTGACTCTCCGATGTGATAAGCACCTTATGGCTCAGCGCTTGGTCTTAGCGCTCGGGTTTATGGGGGGAAGTGGTTAAGGGGGTTGGCCAAAAGGGGCTAAGCCTGTAATATGTTTAAAAAATGGGTTTTAAGCCAAAAAAGAGGATTTTTAAGGCTAAAGAGGGAATCGGTTGGGGGAATAAGGGCTTTTTAAGCCAAACAAAGGGTATTTGAAAGGTTTAAAAAGGGGAGTTAGGATGACTTGAAGGGTAAGTGGGGAAAATTGTGTTGAAATAGAGGATTAATGGGGATAAAATAAGGGGAATGGACCCCTGGGCATTTGTTCACAAGAACAGAGAGACTTTAAAACTGGGAACAATAGTGAGGATTTATCAAAGGGCAAGGCACAAGGAGGCTCCAAGGATGATGTGTTTTCAGAGGAAATGCATGCCTTGAAGGCTCAAAAAACATTTTAGCCCCCTATTTGCTTATCAAAACATTCATAGGGGGCTAAAAAAGTGGATGTCACTTCATGCTTCACATTGTTTTGCATATTCTATTGCAACATAAAAGGAAATGGTCCATTTATCCAATTCTTTTCTTAGCACATTTTTTTGGAAGAAGTTAATTGATCTTGCGGCTGATCATTCCAATTATCCATCTCCCATTTCTAGATTAAAGCCATGTTTTAGGAAAAATTTCATAAATTTTCCTCTCTCCAAGCCCTTTGATGTATTCCTCAATGAGAAGTCTAGATAAGAGGTTATTAAGGTAATTATATCCCATTCTTCATCACCTCCAATGTTAGAAGATATAAATATATCATCCATATCTTCCAAAGAAAAATAAAAACTTGTCTCTGTCAACTGGCTCATTTTCCATGTGTATGATGCCAGAGTAGTAGCTTCCAAGCACGAATATGATTATCCCATAGGCATAACCATAACTAAACATATTGGAACATAAAGGTATGCAAGAAACAATCTTTATAGTTTTACATGGATAGAAACAATGGAAGTAGAAATACAATTTGCTACTACAAATTGAGATAAATATGCTAGGCAATAAAATTCAAAGGGTGAAAGAAAAGAGAGGTTATTTTGTATTCACTAAAAAACCTTGAAACAATCTTGATTCCCTCACTTGTTGTCTCTCATGAGATTAATGACTATATCATTTCTTATAAGATTTATCTCCCTTAAGAGAGGTTCTTTTGCATTCACTAAAAAAATCTCAAAACAAACTCGATTTCCTAACTAATTATCTCTCAAGATATTAATCGCTATGTCATTTCTTATAAGATTGACCTCCCTAAAGAGAGAGGTTCTTTCACATTCACTAAAGAATCTCAAAACAAACTTGATTCCCTAACCCATTGTCTCTCATAATATTAATGGCTATATCATTCTTATAAGATTGATCTCCCTTTCCAAAATGTAAATAATTAAGTTGTGAAAAAGTAACGGAAAGATGACTTGCTACTAGCTAGATTCTCATACTCTAAACATAAGCACATGGAAAATAATATAAATAAATGGGTAGGGACTTAATGTCAATCTTTATTTGTGATGGAGCACGATAAAACAAAGGTAAATCCTCCCCAAAGTTCATAAAATAGTAAAAAGAAAATGAAATGCTATGTTGTAGCATAAAAAGCATAACAAAATAAAATCCTAAATCTAAGAGCCAACCAAATAAAAAATGGGAATCCCCAAATTTCCCTCAAAATCAAAGGGTATGAAACCTCCAATCTATAATGCAACCGTCCTCCCATCTCTAGTGCAATTGTGGTCTTCTCCTTCCATTTTTCTCCAAGGTCCACGCCAAGGAGAATGTGGATATGGGAAAAGGTTAATGGAAGAGGAGGCACAAGCAAGAGGAAACTATATCCAAAGTAATGGGGTAATGAGAAACCATTAGCATAGTATAAGAATACTAGATTTCAAACCATGAATAAGAAGATAAAGGTGAAAATCCTAACTAAACCTACATGAATTTAGTCATGTACCAATATTATGGCAACAATACATGGGATGTCCCTAAGATAATAGTGGAGAATGTGGATTCATGTGCGAAATACCCCTAACTATAGATTCCAAATCCTGTGATGGAAGCCATGGATTTTCAAGGAAATTTTAAAATCCAAGAAAGCAAAGGGGAAAAGAAAAAATTTCATGAACGAAGATGGTAATCTAAGATAAACCAAACTAGATCATTCCACCCAATTTAGAGAATAATGGAAATTAGTACATACCAATGGGAAACTCAACAAGTTTAGTGAAGGGCACTCTATATTCCACAAGAAATAAGAAAAAAAAAAACCCTTTGTTCCATTTGCAACTAGTAAACTCTTACTAAACAACAAAATATAAAATCATGAATGATCAACATTGTGTGGAGAGTTCCACAAATTCATAAAAGTCAAGGGGAAATAATGTCCTCAATGGAAAATGGTGAGGGTAGTGTGAAAAGGATGGGAGTTTGGTCATTGAAACAAAAGAAGGCATGGACCGCAAAAATTAGTGGGCTTACAAACATATGCGACGAGAAAAACAAAGCAAGAGATCTTCCACTAGACTAATTTAATTAAATGAGTGTGACTCACACATTAAACCGAATAATCAAACTCAAAGCTCTCACGTGGTTGTATTTGGTGTGTTTGCCAATTACCAAGTGATCTAATGATATTCACATGCCCCTTGGGATAATGTGATAAGGCAAGTTTGGTGAAGGATTATTTCATAGGGATGATCCCAAGTAATCAAATAAAACTACAAAACTTAGTAAAAGAGACAATAAAGGAAGAAGGAACAACTACACAAGGTTAAAGTGCCTCTCTAAAAAACCATCCTAGCAAAGATTATCACAAAATGTTATTTTTTTATGCAACGATATTAACATTTAAATACATAATAAAATAGATTTTAGAATGAAATACTTAGGCATAAATTATAGAAAATATTTTATTCCATAGATATCATCCTTTCCCAAACCTATTTGGTGCTTTTGTCTTCAAGATTAATCCTTACTTTCCTTTTTATGTGGATGTTTCCATATAAAAGACCATTGTGACTAAATAAATTTGTTGTTAGCTACATATAATATTCACCCATATCTTTACTCAAAATTTCAATGCATAATTAATCTCACCAATCTATTTTCCTAGTTTTTGGTCCCATTTCATGCCCTTGGATTATGATACCCCACTAAGCACAACATTGCTAAGGTTTTTCATCAAACTCACTTGTATCTTGATCTTTGAATATAGAGCCTAAATAAACAATCTAGGTAGAATCTATATAGCATTCATATGTTTATCCAATGGGCAACTTTGACAACATTGTTTGCACACTTGAAATTCCAAGACTTGCGTTTTTTCAACTTGATAATTAAATAATTATGAAAAAATTAAAATTTAATAATCAATATGAACAAAGTATAACTTAATTAAGCTATACTGTTATATCAATCTATCTAAGACACCTAAACAACTTTAATCAGTTATTATTGTTAATTTTGGTTGGTTGAAACACTAGACCTTGGAAAGAGAGAATATCAAGCGACCAAATCATAGAATGTTGTGAGAGATGGTCCTTTATTATGATGGAAACAAGTGAAATTGACATATCCAATGCTATGTTACTATGTTACAAACCTAATTTGGGATTAGGTGTTTATAGTCTTGAATAGCCATGGTAGCATTAGACACCATCTAGATTGCAAACCCAACATATAAGGAAATCTTTGATAATAACATCCATTTATGTAATGTATTTGTATTATGTCATTCTTTTTTTTTACCTCTATGCAACCACAATCTTTTACACTAGTGAATGTCCATTTCTAATCATGACGTTCTTAAGTTGATAGCATTTGAGTAACTATGATGTTAGACTAGCATTTCCGTATGGCTATATTATTTATGAAGATGAACCTTTCAACAAAGATATAATTATTAATTTGTCAATGCATCTATTGAAGTTTTGACATGTTAGGTTTAAATTAAGTTTGATGATCATAAACTTTATTAATTATATTTTATAAAAGCATTAATGACATCTTGAGATTAACATATGGTATGCCTCATAATAAATCTAATTTCATAAACCTAAATTTAAACTCCAATTCAATCTTTATGGAATACATCAATGTATTATCCTTTAATTATTTACAAATTTTAATGCTAATTATTCTAGCAATTATATATATATAATTTAATTTATTTCCTTTTAAATTCATTATAATTTTTTTTTAAACTATAAATAATTTGCAAATTTTATTTAATTATATTTTAATATTAAGTGTTTTATTTATATTTCAATCTTTATAAAAAATAATATTAAAAAAAATCCACTTTGATATCTAGCTTAAAAAAAAAACTATATCATATAAATCAAAATATACACTATAATTTATATGCTACCCAAACCCAGAGTAAAACCAACCAACCAAGGTGGGGGTAGGGACACAATAGAAAAGAAAGAAATGTTGGAAACTGAAGATGAAAAATGATCTGGGTATGCAATCATTTATAGGGTGGGAAGCCCGTCATTATACAATGCCTTCAATAAAACAAGTTTTTTTTTTTTTAATAAGAAGAAATCTAGATAAAAGAAGGTTACACCCTTCATTCAGTTATACAGTCATTTCTGGGAAGGAGGGCTTTAGTGTGCTCATTTAAGGGATTTTAATGTGTGGAATGGGAGGGATAGGCAAGAAAGTCAGATGGGGATCGCAACATTATTCTCTTTCCTACTTCGGTGGGTGTATCATCCGGGTTTGCTAGCCAAAGAGGTAAGATGAGTTCTTTGGTTTTTATTGATCTAGTATTGAAAGTATTTTGGACTTCATCCAGTTGCTAGTTGACTTGGCGAGCGAAATAGTAAAGAGAAATGGCGTTGTCCACCGGGGCCACATTTTTGGGGAAGATTTAATGGCGGGAATATTTATTTCCTATTGTAATCACACTAAACTAGCTATTGCCCTAGGAGGTGCAAAGAGAGGCTGATAGGAGTATTGTTTGTGAATTATTAATTTGAAGTAATTGTATTTTTTTGACATGAAGGAAAAAATGCATTGGAAATTCTCGAATTTTGAAGTTCAATGCAAAACATTAAAACTTAGTTGAATCTCTTAGTTGCAAGGCTATCCAAACAATAAATTTTTTTGTGAAGCATATCCCTGTTTGAAAATTGAAATAAATTATTTCAGACTATTTCACCATTGCAATTTCATTTGCATGCTAGCTTTGTTGCAAATGGACCACAATATGCTACATTCAACAAAATTCACTGCACATTTTGCCTTATTTTTAAAGAATAGTACAAGTATGTCGTTTCCAGCAACAAAAAGACACCACATTTTAATTCCAAGAAACAAATTTGCAACAGAGAAAATAAAAACTCTGCTTGTGCCTCCAATAGGTTTATTATTCAATAAAGATAGCCAACCATACATTAAAACTTCGAACAAAATGCCTAAAAACTGCATAAAATTTTTGCTTAGCTACCTCAAGCTGAAATTCAACCCTCTGTTGCAGACTGTAATCTTTGACCAACATTGACTTTTCTCTCCTTGTTGACTGGTTTTGACTTGGATATTGTTGAGGTCAGATTTGGAATTTTTTTTGGAATATTCTGATGTACTATTCATGAACAAATTTTCTCTCCCATAAGGAAATATTAGCAAGGTTTTCCGCTTGTGAGTTTTGCAACAGAGAAAAGAAAAACTCTTCTTGTGCCTCCAGCAAGTTTATTATTCAATAAAGACAACCAACAATACATTAAAACTTCGAACAAAATGCCTAAAAACCGCATAAAATTTTTGCTCAGCTACCTCAGGCTGAAATTCAACCCTCTGTTGCAGACTGTAATGTTTGACCAACATTGACTTTTCTCTCCTTGTTGACTGGTTTTGACTTGGATATTGTTGAGGTCAGATTTGGAATTTTTGTTGGAATATTCTGATGTACTATTCATGAACAAAATTTCTCTCCCATAAGGAAAGATTAGCAAGGTTTTCCCCTTGTGGGTTTTTAATATTCTTTTTAATCTTAATAAATTTATGGCTTTTGAAACTTAAAATCCATTCCTTATCCATCAGGTAAAATATATCCTGTTCTACATCGTTGGTTCTTTTGTTACTTTTCAAGGATAGAATGTCCTATCAAGCCACAATAAAGTTTCTATGGATGGCAGCACTGTCTAATTGATACTTTTATGGGAACAAGTAGGAACGGGAAGATCCTACTTTGACGAGTGGGATCGGTTTGCACATAAAGAATATATCAGTCTGTCCATGGAGGAAGATGGTGAAGATGATTCTAATGGTAGTGCAGAAGTCTGGGATGAATCTCTTGAGGCTCCCTTCTGAATGTGAGCATTCTTTGTCAACAGCATCAGCCCGTTCAGCTGTTTCTGCATTTTGTCGACCATACAGGCTTTTTGCCTTCTGCTTTTCATGTGATCCTCCAGAATTTGAGTTGCACATGCACTTATGATTGGAATGTCTGCTAGAATTTATCGATGAATCTGATGTTAGAGATGAATGAATATATCATTGCTCACTTCCCGAAAACTTCCTTGAGCACACGTAAAGCACATGGTGTGATCCTTCGTTAGTGCATGTGTGGATTCCTTAAAGTTAATATGGGATTTAGTGTATTAAGATGCTGTGATCCATAAGTCTCATTCAATCCTAGATGCGGAAATACTCGGAGTTGTATTCTGGTAACTGGAAGGGCAGTTGGATGTCTGGGAATAGAATGTGTAGAATGATTGCCTAAAAACAGGACAATAGAAGTTAAATTACAGAGGAAATACAAACATGTTATTAAAAGGATAGTGTGCTTTATTAGAATCATAATTTTATTAATACTTGGTTTTCCTTCCAAATTGAAACTCTCTCATCTGTGTTGCCTCTCTGCAGTAGTCTTGCTACGAAATGGATGGAACTATGGATATTTGAAATGGTGGACCCGCAGATCTTGGTAGGGATGGTTATCTTCTATTTCAATCTACTGAAACTTGGAAGGAATATCACAATCACCATCGTGGAGCTGTACACAAAGGTTGGTCCATTGGTAGATGTTTTGTCACTCTGAAATAATCAGATGAAGTAGAGGTTCAATGGAAGAGTATTGAAATCATTTTGTACAGGAGGACTTCTTGTATATTTAATCTATTTTTCAATTAAAGCCTGACCTTAGTTAGCCTGCATTTAGTCTCTGCGTAGGTGATATGTTGCAATTTCTTTTAGTGGGTCAATGTTTAATAACCATCAAGTCTTGAGATTGGCTTTTAAATAGTTGGCTTTGTTTAGTTCCTTGGTGATTGGAAAGAGAGACAAAGGATCTCTGCAGTTCAGATTTTTTTTTCCTGTTCAGTGTATGGATCAAGTGTTTTGTTTTAAGGTGGTGAAATATTTAAATTTTGTCAAAGATAAAGGTGTGTACCTTATTGGTTCTCAGCAGAATGTGGAAATAATGGCAGCCCTCATTACCTGTCAAAGAGAATGGTAGCTATGTAGTGGGGAATATAGATAGCTATTCAATGGTAGATATCTTGCCAGTCTCATTATAGTCCAACACATTTGTATGGTAGTTCTTCACTCACATTATTGCACATCATCATTTTACTCAATTTGCATTTCAGGTTGCTATTTTGCTAATAATTTAGCCATCAATGTATTCTCCATGTTAGATGTAGTTGAGACATTACTAAGTTAATTCACAATTCAGCTGTGCCTTTTATTTTGTAGATTTTCAATTGATTGAATATATCCTGACTAGGTACTTCTTTGAGCTTTGCCTTGGACATTTGCGCCCCCTTTTCATGTAATATCTATCATTTTTTTTTTCGTCAACATATTCATTCTGCAGAGAACACCTGTTACTCGTTTAAAAAATGACACCTGTTACTCATTTAAAAACCTGGTTCAAACTAACTCTACTCTGTTCAATCAGAAAAGTTATACGAGAAAATAAAAAAATAGCAATTAAGACTTCAAACCTTTTTCTTGTGTATTTTTTTCTTAAATTTATAATATGTAACTATATTAGAGTGTTCAACAAGAACATTCTCGAATGTCATTACAACAGTATGCTGGAATATTAAATACTAAATTGATTATGTCATATTTTAAAGTAATATAATTAATAGATGAGATGATATTTTAATTTACAAAAATTGAGTGTCTCAAAGACACATTTATGCATGCAAAAATTTATAAAAAACAATAATCAAGTCATTTAATTAGTTAAAATAAAATTGAAAATATTATATGTAAATCCAGAAATAAAATGAATGAAAATGGGGAAGTATATATGCTAAAAATTCAAATGAGGCATATTTATGTGCAACAAGACATCTTTACCAGAAAATATTATTCATGTTTTATAAGCACAGGTTTCAACCCTAGCAAAAATCACAAAACAAATGGACAAACAGACATTTATACTTGTGAATAAACAGAGTTCAAATATTTGATATGGGAATTATTGAAGGTTTTATTTTTAGTAATATGCGATCAAGAATAAAGAACCAGAGTATATGGGAATTATTGAAGGTTTTATTTTTAGTAACATGCGATCAAGAATATAGAACCAGAGTATATTTTTTTAAGTATAGATTTTTATATTTTAAAATAAAAATATTTAATATATTAATTTGATGTTTGGCTTAATTTTTATTTTAAAATTAAAAATATTACTACTTTTGTTATTATTATAATATATGAGGGAAAGAACAGGTATTACACCAAGAAACAGAGTATGCCAGACAAAACCAAAGGCAGGAAGCCCATTGTAGATGGATACAGAATATTAAAATAGAAAAATCAATTCTGAACAATGATTCTATGATGTATATGTGAATTTTTGTAATGGGAAAACTATATATTTATTTCAATCAGGATGATGCATAATTCTATTTTCATCGGGCATTCACATTCCTGCAAATTTGCCATGGTCCTGGGGTTAAAACCCTACAATAATGTCAATCGAAGGTAGATACTAATATCTTGTATTTTTGAGAAGGGGACAAGTAGTGAAAACATAAGACACCCTCTCTGGTTTGAGGAGTTAAAGGTTGAGTTGAAGCCATGGCTGCTAACCAACAATTACTAAAAGATGATAGCAGCAAGGGTGTGTTTTTTTGGAGACTAAGTCACCCTATAAATATTGTGCCTTCTCTGGTGCTTGAGCTTCTTTGTCTCGCTAGTGCACCTGTTTGTGGTTGCTTTCTCTTTCCAAGATTGTGCTCCTAATGTTATATCTCCTTTGAGCATTATGCTGTCCTAGTGCTAGTTTCTCCGTTTATTGTAGAATTAGTTTTGCGTTGACTCTGTTCAATCTATGTCTATTATGAATCTAAATCTGTCAAATTCCAATAAATAGAGGAAAATTCTGGTTGGACAATGAAGGAACTGTCATTGAAAGATTTCGCAAACTCAAAGTAAAAGAAGAATTTGACTAAGTTGTCCATAATTTCATAAATAAGGAGCAAAAATATTTTAGTTTCATAACCTCCAACTCTCAAAACACACATATTTTCAATTAGAAAAAAAAAACCATTTTCTTTAATCTGATAACATTTATAATTTATTACCAACTTGCATACATATATATGTTATTATATTCCGTACTAATCAGTAGTGACTAGACTGAAAGGCATTGGATCCCAAACATCATGCGCAAACAACAACAAAATGAGGAAATGGAACCTAATACCTACAACTCGCTAGTGTAACAACGTGCCCTTTGAATACCAAGCACTGAAAATACTTGCCAATCATCTGCACTGAATTGAAAGATAGAAGTGGCTGGCGATCTATACTTCGAGTGTGAAGCTTAGAAAGTAATCTATTAGTACAAACGGGAGAAGTTTTTCGCTTATACAACTTAAGTATAAAAATCTGAAAACTGTTCCTGAATAAATGTGGGAGTGGAGGAGGCTAGAATTACATCTGGAAATTTTTGACAACATACAAATGGGAATCATAGTGTGGCAGTTTAGCCAAAGGACAGCTGCAATATATATGAGAAAATATGCATTTTAATTTTTACCAAAAGGAAAATATTTGCCAACTATCTACATTTTCAAAAGACACAAAGAATAAAAGATATGTGAACCATCTACTCCTTTCAACCAAAGCTAATAGAAGCATGGCTATGGGAGCGGATTTAGGTTTGGAACAGGTATGGTAGAAGCAAATTGTCATAGCTCTCGAATTTGGAAATCATCTTTCCCATTTTTATCTATACTTCGGGTGTGAAGCTTAGAAATCAATCTATTAGTACAAACGGGAGAAGTTTTTCCCTTATACAGCTAAAGTATAAAAATCTGAAAATTATTCCTAAATAAATGTGGGAGTGGAGGAGGCTAGAATTACATCTGGAAATTTTTGACAACATACAAATGGGCATCATACTGTGGCAATTTAGCCAAAGGATAGCTGCAAGATATATGAGAACATATGCATTTTAATTTTTACCAAAAGGAACAGATTTTCCAACTATATACATTTTCAAAAGACACAAAGAATCAAAGATATGTGAACCATCTACTCCTTTCAACCAAAGCTAATAGAAGCATGGTTGTGGGAGTGGATTTGGGTTTGGAACAGGTATGGT
The DNA here is from genome assembly GCA_034641835.2 of Pinus albicaulis. NCBI lineage: Eukaryota > Viridiplantae > Streptophyta > Pinopsida > Pinales > Pinaceae > Pinus > Pinus albicaulis. The sequence goes on along the minus strand of CM076570.1, from coordinate 1,187,081,680 downwards.
AGAAGAAAATTCTCAAAGCTCTCGAATTTGGAAATCATCTTTCCCCTTTTTATCTATACTTCGAGTGTGAAGGTTAGAAAGAAATCTATTAGTACAAATGGGAGAAGTTTTTCCCTTATACAGCTAAAGTAAAAAAATTTGAAAACTATTCCTGAATAAATGTGGGAGTGGAGGAGGCTAGAATTACATCTGGAAATTTTTGACAACATACAAATGGCCATCATAGTGTGGTAGTTTAGCCAAAGGACAACTGCAAGATATATGAGAACATATGCATTTTAATTTTTACCAAAAGGAAAAGATTTGCCAACTATCTACATTTTCAAAAGACACAAAGAATAAAAGATATGTGAACCATCTACTCCTTTCAACCAAAGCTAATAGAAGCATGGTTGTGGGAGCGGATTTGGGTTTGGAATAGGTATGGTAGAAGCAAATTGTCAGAGCTCTCGAATTTGGAAATCATCTTTCCCCTTTTTATTGCGTGTAAATTCTACTAAATTAGTGAAGGTGAGTCTCAACACACCCCATGTTTATCCAAGTCCTATCTGAGAATCCTTAGAGCGATGTGTTCCAGGAGTTAGATATCCTCTCAGACCGAAAAAAGGGGCTTCCTACTCAGACCAGAAAGAAAACCATTGTAATTTTTGTTTCACTCGTGTTTTAATATGGCATCCTTTACAGGTCATAGGATATACAATATAGTATTGTCTTGCATCTGCTTTCTTCGCAACATTGACTTCAGAAAGGAATACTCCAGAGTTTATAATCATTCAAGGATCTGCTAAAAATTCATATCTATAAGCAGCTGGTGTGGACCTCCCAAGTTGGTGAGCACATGGGTGGCAAACAAGATACATTTTAGCACCAAGAATCGCCAGCTCAAAATAGAAAAAGAAAATCTAAATTCCATATCGGAAAACTGGGAAAATAAAAGTTGTGGAAAAAAAAAACTTTATGTGGGTTCAAGGCACAAATGCATCCAAGTCCTCACTAGTGAGTTTGCAGATTCTCCAATCCTGTAGCACTTGAGCTCCCATGTACTCGTAAAACTTAACCGCGTTCACATTCAAATCCAACACACACCATTCCACTCTTCCAAACCCCATTTTGGCGACCTGCCCAGCAACAGACTTGAGAAGAATGCTCCCTAAACCCCATCTCCTGTAGGGCTCTCTCACAAAAAGGTCATCTATGTAAAATCCCGGCTTTTCCAGAAACGTCGAATAATTCCTGAAAAGTAAAACAAAACCCACAACTGTATGCTGTAAATGTTGAGACCATCCAGGTAAATGTGATTAATAAGGATTGATTAAGGGCTTCATAAGAATGAATGAGCACCAGTGTTGGGCGGAGGCGGTTACTTACCCCGAAACCCTAGAGATTAATCCTCAGATGCAGAGACGTCTGTCACCCTTAAAAATTTAAGAAACCTCTGCTTTGTTAGGTTCATTTAAAAGAAAGAGTCTAACATAGGTTAATCCTCATAGATTCATTTAAAAGAAAAAGACTAAGATAGGTTAAGGTTAATTCTCAGACACATAGTCATCTGCGACGACTAAAAATTAAAGCAACCTATGTTTTTAAATTCATTTAAAAGAAACAAAAATAATTTGTCAACTTCAAATATTTCAAATATTTGCTCATGATAGCTCAAAACTGCCCCTAAAAATATTTTCCTGCAATTATGGCATCGACTGTCTGTTGCTGCTGAAACACTCCATGGTTTACAACCCTCCTTGTCTCCCGCAGAAACGAATTCACGCCCTGCACAGAAAAGTATAGTAGTATTTAGTTAAACATAATTGCAATTATGTAATAACATTTCATGTCCCATAAAATCAATCAAAATAAATACCTGAATGGCATGAGTCGGAGCAACAGAGATGTGATCTGGTGGTCATATTTTAGTAACTCATTCTCATTTCCACGTATCAACTGAGTTTGTAGTGTAGATTCTCTGACATGCCTCCCTATCTCATCAGCTTCTGACTTCACTTGACCTATAATGCTCAACAGGCATTTAACTCCGAACACAAAACCCTCTAAACCCAGACTGTATTTTCACAGCGGCAACACCTTGCTCCGTCATGGGAGCCACACCTTTTATTATAAATATAAATTTCAGGCCATGAAAGGTCAGTAGGGTTTGTTGACTCGAGAGCAGGTCACAGTAACAGCATTGGTACCTGGCAGAGAGCTAGCTAGATGAGATTAGAGTAAGCCACCAATTAAAATTCATGATAAACCCTCGGTTGACAATTCTTACCTGCCAAAACAAACGAAGAAAAAATTAAAAATAGAGCTAAGATAAGCGGAGAAACTAAGCATGAAAAGACGAAAACGCATAAGATGAAGCAACTTACCTTGGTGAGTTTGTTTCTAGGCAATGCAGAAGAACCCTGCCAAATTGCCGTGAAGGAAACTTAGGGTTAGAACTCATAAAATAATTTGAGGGTTATTCTAAGAATTAATTCCTGTGACATAGTAGCAGAGATTCTCATCGGGTATCGCACTTGTGGCGAAGCATTCGGGAGGCGAACTCCATCTATAGAAGCTCCAGAGCAGAAATGACAGCCTAGCGGAACATTTAACATAAATAAAACAAGAATATGTTACGGTAAAACAAAAGGTCCGAGAATAGTAATTTTCGGCCCAGGTAACTAATAAATGAACCGCCATGACTTTGTTATTCATATCTTACCATGAATTTGTGGGTGAAAAAAACCGGATGGATACCCGGAACTTTGTTAACGAGAGGAACCCTCATAGGAGAGCTAAGAGACGAATAGAGGAGGATCGACGTTTGGGGATAGTCGCACATGTAAAGGATAACAGGTGTCATTTTTCAAACCGGGGAACAAGTGTCACATTCACACAAGCAACAGGTATCCTTTGCGGAATGAATATGTTGACATGGCAATTGTCCTGCAACGGAATGAATATGTTGTGTGAAAAAAAATTGATCTCTTTCAAAAGAGAAAGCCTATCGGCCTAAATATTTTATATATTTTTAATTATTGCCTTGTTTTAAATTGATTTTAATAAATGAATTCACACAATCAATAATCTGTGCCCCAAAATTTTTACTTGGACAACTATAACCAACACTTTCAAGTCAACTATAACTTGACCTTACAAAAATTTCTCTTGAATTTTCTCAAAATCAATACTAAAATTTTCTTTTTTAAAGCGGGTGTGATTTGTCTAGACTATGCAAAGAAATTTCTTGTCCCACCTCTGCCCTATTCTTCTAGAGGGAGTCATTCTTCGCGACAGAGCCAACCCCAGTTAGACACTAACTCTCTAACGAACTTCTCCCTTAAACAACCCCATTAGAACAAAGACCTGACTCCAAAACATTGACCTTACATGAATGCTGACTAACTGTCGAAGAATTTGCCTTGAAAGGACAGTAGATATGACCTTTCAAAAGACGAGTTTCTCCAGGTGGAGAGTTATTCAGTTGATTGTTATGGTTGCAACTTGCGCTACAACATGGATTGCCTTCTGGATTTGCCCCCTATCACTATCAATTAAAGGGTTAAACCTGATCATACGCTTGTCCTATACGTCATGGATAACTAGAGTTTCATTTTGGACAAACAATCTCTCAGAACCACAAAGAGAATAGAGAGACGGATAACCCTTTTATATAGACTGCCTCTTATCTTCACATGGGAAAATTACTAACTATTTTAGGCTATATTTTAAAATTCAATTAACTATAATTTTAAATAAAATTAAATTTTACTAGCTTAGATTTATTTAACTCAGAATTTATTTTGTTGAAGTCTATATATGTTAAAAAAGATATTAGATTATGAATTTTATGTTTTTTAAACTATAAATTTAAAAAAAAAATTATTGGGCTTAGATTTATTTAACTTTGAATTTATTTTTTGTTGGAGTGTATACATGTTAAAAGACATTAGACTATAAATTTTATGCTTTTTTTAAAATGTATTTTGATCAAATCAAAATGTTTAACAACATTACAAAAAGTTTACTACCACATTACAATATCTCTACTAAATTACTAGATAAAAAATGAATAACCTTCAAAATAAATTTTAATTAAATAATCAAATATATTAAATGTTGAAATTTAAATATATAAAATTGATAGTGAGTAAATATTTATTTCAATATATCTTAAACTTGAATAGTCATAAAAAAATAATCTTGATTTGTGTTATTTAAACTATTTTTTTTTACTGTATATATATGGATTAGTGCCATAAAAAACTGCGTGTTGTAATTTCAATGAATTCCAATAAGATTTTAAGAAAAATTAGGCCAGGAAAAATCTAGATCAACCAGATAGATGATCACATATGAGTTCTTTGAAACATTTAATAGTGAGAAACTTGTGAATTAGGAGTTAAAAATTAATATTAAAATAATAAATTACATTAAGAGAAAAAGGTCAACATTAATAATACATTAAAAAAATATTTTAAAATATAAATAATTAAATAACAGAAAACATGAGAACGAAAAGGAAATAAATTATAAGTAGTTCAATAAAAAATAAAATATAAAACAGGGAGAGAATTAGGAAATAAAGGAGAATTGACTAAAATTAATTAAAGAATAAGACAAATTTAATTAATTTATGTAATTTTATTTAGATATAAAAACATATAAATAAGAAGGAAAATGAATAAAAAATGAAATTGTATCTATACGTGAATATTAAAATTTCCCACATAATTTTATTTAGAAAATTCTTTCAATATTTAATATTAATTATTATTAAATAAATTTAATTGTATTATCATTGGTATTTAGTATTAACAATTAAATTTCTCTTAACCCACTACAATTGTGTTAATAATCATAGTATTTTGTTATTTCATTATCAAAACAACAATGGCTATTTAATTGCTTGAAAAAACTGAAAGAAAAATATATAAAATCCTAATAGTTTAATAAGGTGTTACTTTGATTTTTTTTCATTAAAATTTGGTGATTCAATTTTGAGTAAGATTATAATGCTTAGTTATTTACTTATATTTTTAAATATATAGATAAATCAAAGGCTTCCAGAAAATTTGGAGCATTTAAATTTGTGTAGACTCCACAACTTTAAATTAAATTACGAATCAAATCATTGCAATAAGATTATATTTATTTATGACATTTACACTTCCATTAATATCTATTAATATGACTTGCCTATACAATTTGCTAGCTATTTGATTGCTAAGTCTAGCAAGACATACATACTCTACCGCATCTGGTTTTTGAACCTGTGACCTCTTAAGAGGAAACACATGCTCTTAACTATTAACTATGTCATATACATGTATTAATGACATCTAGAAATTAACATATAATGAGCTTAAACATATAATATGTTTCATAATAAATCTAATTTTACAATTCTAAATTCATCCATAATTTAAAAGTCATACAACACTTCAATATATTATTTTTTTAATTATTTATAAATTTTAATGTTAATAATTTTATGAATTAAGAATTTAAAAAGTTTATATATTTTTTAAAATATAAATTTAAACCATTATAAAAAATTTTTGCAAACTCTTTATTTAATATCAATATTTTATTTATATTTAATATTTTAATTAAAAAATTGTATTTTAAAAAATATAACACTTATTCTCCACTTTAATAGATATTTATAGACTAAAAAACCTAAAATACAGTCCAAAAATTACTGATTATCTTTAAGGTATATTTTAAATCAAATTAATTTTAAAACAAATTTTTAATTAAATTATATTAAAAAATATCAATTTAATTAAGTTTTATTTTAAATTTTTAAAAATTAAAAATAAAATTATTTTAAAAATTTATAAAAAATTGCAAATTCTAATTTATATATTTTTTAACATTTTAATTATATATATATATATATATATATATATTAACAATTATAAAATAATAATTACAAATTATATTTTAAAATTAAATTAATTTTAAAACAAAATATAATTAAATTATATATAAAAAATGATTATAATTAATGCTAAACAACATTTAATTTTTATACATAAAAAATTGATATATACAAGCCACAGACTCATATCTATCTATATATATATATATATATATATATATATATATATATATATAAACCTCCGGACCTTAGTAATGTTGGATGTTCTCTCCCTATCACTGAAAAATAAATAAATATTTAATTTCATTATATATTAAAACTTAAGCATATTCAAAAAAATTGTATTAAAAGATATTTGATACTGAATATATTTAATTTTATGTATTAAGATATTTACGCTCTAGGTGTTTTTTCTTTGTTGGTTTGGGGTGAGCAAACACTATTCCTCTAGCCAATAAGAACATTTTCTCATCATAATTGACAATTGTCACCTCCACATTCGTCCTCCCGTTCAAATTGTCGGTCACCCAACATCCATTTAATGTTAATGCTTAATGCGTCTTGTTTAGACGAAAGAAGCCCGCGTGACGTAGCAGTGAAGTGATCGTCTTTACAATTCAACATTACAAATAGAACGGCAAACGGCGGTGGCCAGGAAGGAAAATTGGCAGGCGGGAAGCGGGATCTTGCCGAGGATCGGTGTATATTCCGTCAACACTCACGTGAAACAAATGATTGTGTTTCTACACTGGGTGTGGACGGTAAATGGGGGAGGTGACTGGGCTTGCCAGTGAGCACCAGGTTGTGGAGTGTATGGGGGTGAAGGGGTGTGCAGTGGAGGGAGGAAGGTAGCGAGAGGAGCCTCACAATGGCGAGAAATGGTGCGGAAAACTGCCAAAAAGCCTATATTATCAGATCACTTACATTACTGTGACCTCCTTGTTATTCTTCGTAGATCCCCTGCTTTTCTGAAGTAGCAGACGTCCGAGGATCGAAACCTACAGAGGGCCGATATTTTCTCAACTTTTTTGCCAATGAGCGTTGTCGCCTTGGGAACCCGAGGCCTGTTCTCTATCACCGTCAATTCTACTGTGTTCTGTCCCAGGGAACACCCAGGGGTCGCTGTCATTCATGCGTCTTTGGCGTACCCTTTGCACGCTTGTGAAAATGCTAGTTGATAATGAATATATTTAATTTTTTTATTACACCAAAGCTGTTTCTCTTTGAAACACTCCACCGTTCGTTCATTCGAGAGTCAGTTTGATAATGAATATTTTTAATTTTTTTATTAAACCTAAGGTGTTTCTCTTTGAAACACTTCGCCACTGACGTTTTTCAACATTTTTACTATCCCCCGTTCGTTCATTCGAGGGACAGTTGTAAGATCTGGAATTAAGATCTGGCATGTTGTTCTTTCTGTGACATCTGGCAGACACGGATACTTTTCTATGTGCACTTAGCATCCCCATCCCCTGTGTGCTGGCTCTTTGTCCGTAGTGGAGGTGACACATGTCCACGCTTTTGTAGTCTCCGGTTAAACTGCATTAACAGTCTCCCCACGTTTTCTTCGTTGCTGACAATATTTGCAAGTTGCAGGTTCCCCTTTGATAACAGGCGACTCCCTGAGGGAGGATTGTAAAAGCATCTTCGCATAAGCGGAAGGGCATTAGCTGAGACACATTTCTATTTTTCTATGCACTATTTGAATGAAGTAAGTTGATCTACTCCCTCCTATTATCATTATTATGGTATCCATGGTTAGAAACGATTAGATGGAGAAGTTTATATTCTGTTAATTTATTCATTTTGTTCCATAGCTTTTTGGTTAAAATCGTAACACTAAAAAGTAAAAATCCTAGAAGTGACAGAAACTAATTCATCGTTTGCTCGTCCTCGATCATTATAGTTATCTATCTCGCAGACGGCATGGATGGAAGTTGCGAATTCTGCATTCAAAGAGCAAAAAATGAAGTGGGTATAACAAAATTTACTCATCCTCATTATATGTGGCTTTGCGTGCAGCAGTCGCCAAAAGGAAGGTAACACTGAAACTAATGTCTCTATCGTATTCAAGGACTTGGGTTCATTATTGTTCTTCACTCATTTATTTTCCATCCACAGAAACATCAAAATGGGCCGAGCCATACCTGCAACGTCAGCGTCAGTATAGAACAATGGGAATTGTTTATTTGATTAGAATTTTCACCTGCAAAAAACATACTCTCCTTTCTGCTTATCTATTAATGCTAGAGACAGAAAGCATGGAGGTTAGGAATGTTACTGTACATAACAATCAGAAGGAAAGAAAGAAAGAATTTTTAAAGTCCACGAGGCTAAAAATAGCCTATGGGACAGATTGTTTCTCTATATGACTCTTGTATTCGGCCCTTTTTCTGTTGAAGTTTACAATGACCACTCCCAGCTTATCGACCAACTCTTCGCTGAATAAATTATCCCAAGAATTAGCTACCCGAATATCTGCATAGTTTTCCCTGATGTCTTTGAAGGCCTCACATTCTAGAATGAAATGTTTTCTGTTTCCCACTTTTCTGGAGGAGCAAAAAATACATACTCTTTCTTCCCACATTTCTTTTGGCCTTTTCCAGTGCCTTGTTTCACAACGGAGTTGATGAGAATTAGTCCTTAATTGAGCAATGAAATTTTAGATCTCAAGAAATATTAGCCCCTATGTACGCCTTTTGTTGATGGTTATGCGTAGGGTTAAACTCTTCAATGTAGTACTTCTTCTTTCTCTCTCCCAGAAGAAACTATTCTATGCGATCGGTGTTAAAGTGAACATCCCCTATCGCCCTCACCCTTCTCGTCTGCTTGTTTTTTTTAGCATTTTATTCATACATCTAACATTATCTAACATTATCTGACCTATTTTTCTTTTCTTTTTTCAATTTCTTTGACAGAATCCCATGAAACCCGAGCTGGAAATAGATCTGTTGCGCCACAAACTTTACAAACTAGCTTCTACGAAATGCGAATCCAAAGCTGTAGAATGACCCAAAAAGAGGTTTAAACAGCAACCTAATACCCAATAAACTTACAGTAGCGAATATTCAGTAAATTCTTTGATTGTTCGCAACTTCAAATTAATATAGAAAACTGAAATACTTCAATAGTGGAGCTGTGGAAAGTACCGGTTCAGTATATACCATTAATTGTTTTCTACAAAATTATTCTCTATGCATATCTCTATGCAAAAGGAAGCATTCAATCGCTGCATCGTACCTATCTTGTTCTTGACTCTAATTTGTTGATTGCAGGACCTCAGTTAAAATTGTATTATTTTCTGTTTGATTGGTAGGCGAAATAGTTTTATTAGTAGATTTCCATGGAAAATAAATCTCACAATTTTTAATTAAAAAAATATTTATTATTTATTTGGAAAATTAAACACATTTAATATTTTTTTTAAATAAAAAAATGTTTATTATTTATTTGAAAAATTAAACACATTTATATTAAATGTTTGAAATTCTCTCTACAGAATTTCAATTTTAGTTTCATTTTCTTTAAATAAAAGTTTTGTTATTTATTTGGAAAATTAAACACATTTATATTAAATGTTTGAAATTCCCAATACAAAATTTCAATTTTGTTAAATATTATAGTTTCATTTCTTTAAATATTAATTATTAAAGTTTCATTTTCTTATTGAATGACATCTGGCCCAATTTACACCAAACTAAACTAACACAACTTACTTCTACTTATTTTTTAATTTTGTATTTTGGAGTAGCTTAAAAAAAATTTAAAATAAAAGTTATTTTGCAAAAAGAAAATTAAATAAAACTATTCCTTATTTCTGAAATTTTGAAGGCTTACTATTTTTATTATTACAAAAGCATCGTCAAAATACACCATAATGTAACTTTGTCGTTTCCATTAGGATATAATGTAACTTTGTTGTATCCATTAGGATGAACCATCACAGTCACATAGATAACAAAATTCCAAAATTTCCAAAAACTATTAATTTATTTGTATAAAAAGGAACATGCTCTTAATGGTTCTTTATGAGATTTATTTTTTTCCCCTCAAAAAATTACTTTCCATGATGGAATATGCTTTGAATGGTTCACCATGAGATTTATAACATTGCATAGATATGGCATGTGACAACTTATGGCAATTTGTGTTTTAATTATTGGATGGATATTTGGACTAGGGGATGAGTATCTTATAGAGTTATCGAGACTATGTATTCACCAAACTCATTAAGTGGCTTAAATTCCACAACTGCCCATTTTTATCTAAATTCATAGACATATATTCGTGTTGTTCTATACCTTCGGTATATTCTTACACATGCAACTTCTAGTTATAATTTTGATCTAGTATTATTAATGACTCAAACAATTCGTAAACCTCAGACCAGTACTAAAACGGCAACCGAAGTGATTGAAAAACCAGAAACCGAAGCAAATAGAGCCATGACATTAATGGTCTCACAATCATACGGCTCACACCTCCATTCCCTACTCATTAAAATGAGGATGGATTACCGATGCTACTCACACCACCTCGATTAACTATTCATCAATGTGTCTGGGTATGGACTACCTACAAAGCTAGCTCCCCCAATATTCTCATTCGATTTATACTGATAAAGATCCAGACATCATTCTACTTTTGGCAAAAAAAAAAACATTTAAAAAAGAGAGCATCATTCTATTCTCACAATTTCCATTTCGATGCATAAAGAACAATACATCATCCTATTTTGTGGCAAAACATTTAAAGCAGGAGACCATTCTCTATTTTTTTGAGGAAACATTTAAAAAAGAAAATGACAAGAAAGAGTATGATAAGGTCTAGCTCCGCCTAACTTGCATCGAGGCGTAGCCTGATCTTTACGCACAACCGCCAACTTACATCGAGGTGATTGAGAAAAGATTCATCATCAACTAGCCATTTCCTCTTCTTCTCCCACTGCAAACCACCGTGGTGTAAACAAGATTCAAACCCAAACTAACCAACCCCGATATAGTAAGAGGGCTTTAGTACTATAATAAGAATAAACGGCATACAACACATCAAAGCCTATAACCTAGCCACACAATAAAGCTGAAAACGATTTTAAAGAAACACAAACTCACATACCTGGGTAAGGTTCATTTCAATGTTTCAAAAAATAAAATCACGAGGTCAAAAATCTGCTGGCCAAAACTGCAAATAAGCAAGGACTGACTAGTACAGAACAATCTTCGCCAACCAATCTGACAGCAAAATAAAATTGGTTGTTCGCGTTTTTCTCTATATCTGGCAGAAAAATAAAATGGGCCGATCAACAAACGGTGCAGACAAGCACACATACAAAATTGGAAAACTAAAAGGAGATCAATCAGATACTAAAAGTGAAATAGAGGAAGACAAACTCCATAAATAAAATCGACAGTAAAAAACAGCATGCATGGCCATTCAATGGACCTGACAAAGAACAACAAGAAGCCTGCAAACCAATGCTAATACAGAAAAAGCTGAGATGAAATTGATGCAATGGACCAAACAGATAAGAAAAAGAAGTCAAGCCAAGGCGATTACAGGAAAAGCTGAGAACTGATACGATGTTCGTTGCCCAAAATTGTATATATAACATCCAATTCAAACGGTCAAAAGCCTGTTCCAAATTCCAAATACTTATTAAGTTCATCTTAATCTGCTTTTTACTTTTTTGCTCCAAAATCCACCGTCATTGCATTTGTTGATGCGAAGGTTTTTCGAAACAAAATGGCGGTATACAAACTCTAATGAATCCAAGCGGTTTTAAATTATCCTTTTTATGGTTCAAACAATATCAGGGCCAACTTTTGTAAGATTCCAAAATTGTGTTAATGAATTGTGTTAAGCAGGTTTCTTCTTGCATTAGTTACATACATTTATATTAATAAAAAATTGTAATAAAAAAAATCAATAATAGCATAAAAAAATTCAAAGATATTAAATCAATGGATCATGGCTGAGATATAGTCAGCACTTTTTATAACATGGAAAACTTTGTTTTGGCATACTTTAGTGTATTAAATTTTATATTATGTATACATAAGTTTTACATGTACATTATTTTCAACATTAAAATAATATAATTTACTAATATTAATTGATATATTTTTATTATAAAAAAATCACATTAAAAGTAGATACAAATTATATGATAAAAATAAGAGATTTTACAACAATACAATTAAGATATAGAAGCTTTTCAAATCTGCTAAGTCAATTTTATGATGATAAGTATAATGTTTACAAAATGAGCCTAGTATCTTAAATACTTTGAAGTATATATTCAAAAATGAAATTCAATAAAAGGAAGAGTTTCATGCTCTTTGCCTTTGTCTCCAAGCCTTTGTTCACAATAGTCATTTTTCACAATAGGATGTTTGACTAGATTGTTTACTATAGCTTGTCCAGCTTGCTTTGGGACATGCATTTCAATTGACTTGCCAAGTGTCATGACTTAATTCTAGGGGATGATTTCTAATGTGGCCTCATGCTTAATGAATAAGATCCCAATTGTTCTTGATGTAGCTTGGGATGCCATTTTATTTGCCTCAACATTGTTGCTTCTCAAAGCAAACCTAACCTGAAATTAATTGGTTTCTTTGATAAAATTCCTAATTATTATTAATGAATTCGTTCACTCACATTTGTTGGCAGAATGATTTCCACGAAGGAAATCGAAATTCAAAGGGAGCATGCTTCTTAAGAGGATTTATGGCGCAAAAGAAATCCAGATCCGAGTTTTGCTGGGGCAACAACGAAAGAGGTAGAAAGGAACTTGTTCGACATTTAGTTGAGAAAATATGGCTGCAAGTGGACTAAGGGATCAGGATAGGATGGATGGAGCATCCGATTTTGTGATCTGGAAGGCTAGGATCTTGGCAGTTTTGGATGAACATCGCATCAAGAATTATGCCTTGAGTGTAGTTGTTGTTCCGATTGATGCTGATCTCATCAAGAAGTATGAAGAGGCTCAAGCGAAGGCGAAGCACATGATCATGGACGACATCAAGGATCATGTGATCCCACATATTGCTGAGAAGGACACAACAAGGGAAATGTGGATGTCCTTGACCACTTTTTACCAAGGAACTTCCGTCCAGCGAAAGATGTTGCTTGAGAATCAACTGAGACTGTTTCAGATGCAAAAGGGAGGAGAAATCGATCATTTCCTTATCAGATTGCAAGGGATCTAAGATCAGCTAGCTTTCATAGGGGCTACACCAAATGGTGGACTTATGGTCAGGACTGCCCTGAATGCAGTCACTGAAGACTGGGAAACTTTTTTCCAAGGTATTTTGGGCATCCAAGCTGGGAGGAGATGTGGGAGCTCTTCGACAATAAGAGATCACACGGTGGACCAAGGCGGGAAGCAACAGAAAAGGGATCAAATTCAAGAAGGAGGAAGAGTAGGATGCGACTCTCGCATCTAAGGGACAACAAGGGCAGCAGAGAAGGAAGAAAAAGGACCTTTCGAAAGTCAGATGCTTCAAATGTGGGGAAATGGGACATTTCGCCATGCAGTGCCCTCTAAAGAAGAAGGGAGAAGAAGAGAAGTCTAACCCAAACGTTGCTCCAGCTCAGGCAGATGAGGAGGATGATGATGATTGTGCCATGAGTGCTCATGCACCTAAGAAGTGGGGTGATATGGAGTTGTATATTGAAGCTACATCAGGGGCATGATCCTTGAGGTACCCAAACTCTTGGATCACATACGGCTATGGGAGCCCTTAATGACAATAGCAGAATGACGGGAGTCAGTTAGTGCGAGGGATGATGGAGCGACAGTGGCAAATCTAGAGTGCCAAAGTGTGAAGTAGCATAGAGCAGAAGCAATAGCATTGCAGTGCACAATAGTGCAAAGCAGTGCTTACGTAGTGTAGAGAAGCAACAGCGCATAGCATCAGAGGGTCAACGCAGATTAGCAGCATAGGAAGCTTCAGCGTCGAGGTGCATCCAAACTGACTAGTGTGTCAGCATTTGGGATGTCTTTTAGTTGCTTAACTCTCAGCAACTAAGCTGCAGTGCAATAGTTAGCAGTGGCAGCGTTATGGGCAACATGATGCAGCATATTGAGAGGGATTTGTAGTACAGATGCAACAGTGTCAATGGCAGTGGCATGGACAGCAGTACAATTTACAGCAGCGCAGTGGATGAGTGGCAGCAAGATGAACATCAACAACGTAGAGAACCGATGTCGTGGATCAGGGTGATGCTTCTGGTGAGAAGTATTGCTAGAGCACATTCCTCGGTAAGAGGGAGTGTTGATTTTTGTGTAGCATCAGATGTGCTCTGGCTCCGAAACTTTGTGGAGGGGCTAAAAGACATGAGATCTCCAACTCCAAAAAATTGTTTGGAGAAATCCCAGTCGGAGTGAAAGTTATTCAAATAATTAATTATTTTTAATGGAGTCTAAGTTAAAACTTAGGAAATTAAAGTAATTAAAGTGAACTAATTTAAATGTGGGTGAGAAGCTTCTAAGTGACGAGGATCAAGTCTGTTTTAATCTTATCCATTGATTAAAGATTAGGTCACGACCGTTGATTTCTCAAAAGGAAAAGTATAAAGGAAGGCTTGGGGTCAGTTGGAGAATACACACGGTGAGTGAATCTGGAGATCGAATTCTTTTGAAGGAGCAGTGCTTGGACGAAGATAAGATCTGAGTGATTTAGTAACAGTAAGGGGCAAAAGTAGTTATTGGTCGGAGGACCAAGAGTACATAGCAGAGAGGTGGCAAAGACAAAAAAGGAAGCAACACAGCCACCAGGAGAGGTGATGCAATCCTTTGAAGGGGTGACGCAGGCCCATGCAGGGCTCACACAGGGACTGCGCAGAGCTTCCAAGGGACATTCTAAATTTTGCTGGAGACTAGGGTTTCAGAGCTGAGAGGGTTGAAACTTAATTTTCCAAGAGGCAGATCGATTCATAGAAGAGGTGACACAGTCATCAGTCATTCCCACGCAGGCCTACGCATCTACTGCGCAAAGGCATCATAGAGGAAGTTATCGTTTCGTCAGTTCAGATCTGGATGAGTCGGGACTTGCAGTGTGAGGTAAAACTCAGTATTTTATCTATCTGTGGGGATTTCTTCTGTTGGGTAAGCCATATTTTGGCATCCTAGTTGTACTCAGTGATCAAAAGTGGATCATGGACCAGAATGATAGCTCAAAATTCAAATTTTTCGGAAGTGTGCCAAACCTGAGTGACGAGAAAGGCCTCATCATTGCGATTCTGACGCCGCAAACAGTTCGAAAAATCGACATAGTATGAAGAAGTTATCGCAGTTTGAAAAGTCCAGTAAACTGCAAAAATTGGACTTTGACCAAGTTTGACTTGGCAATTGGAAAAATTAAAAAGAAAATATTCTAGGGAATATTCCTAGAATATTCCCCAGAATATTTCTTTCAAGTGGCGGCGTTTGAATGGATAGTGGTTTGAATTTTTTGAACTAAATGGCCAATCGAAAGCGAGAGTCATGGTATAAAATATTTTGGAGCCCATAGATAATTAGCAGAGACCTCTATCGTAGCAATCGCATGCTTTACCGTTCCACCATTTAGATCTTAACATATCATGAAACACGATTTTATTTATTATTAACGAGTTTATGAAATGGGGGTTTTGGAAACTAGCGCCCCCCCCCCCCCCCCCCCCTTCATGCGCCCAAGTGTCAAGCACCATGGGCTTAACCCGACCCAATAACGAAAACCGTGCTTTAATAAATGGACTTATGCACTCATATGTGGAGATAATGGCGAAATTTTGGAAAAACATTATCCGACGGTTAATGTTCGATAGCTGATTGAAAGGCTTGTGGGGTTAGGACATGTGTCCAACCATTAGCCTAACCTTTAATGCCACCATTAGCTTCTGTTAGGTCTACGTAATAAGCAAGATTGGCAAAGTCCGATCACAGAGTTAACATCATTTCAACCAACTTTGGGATTCTAGGATCTAGCCCTCCTGAATCCGGAGAGGGATCTCTCCAATATGTACAAATATGGATTTGTCTTTGAAAAGCTTAAGATAATGATATTAGGCTAGTTATGATGATCAAGGATTTGT